>CM077663.1:96975857-97483357 GCA_039707655.1 Elymus sibiricus | reverse complement strand
AGGAGGAGGCGCTGGCACTTGCACGCACACGAGCTCACGCGGGTCGGCAGGGACCTCCCTGACGCCCGCGGTTTCCAGCGCTGCGATGATGTTGGGCGACCAGCCCGTCAATTCCACGGGGATGGTTGCTGGCGCGGGTGCGGTGCTGGTTGCTGGCGAGTGCGTCCCATTCATATTTATGTTCTATCTCTTCTGGCTCGGTGTCAACTTCACCAAACCGGAAGACTAGTGGCATATGATCCTTCTGCACCATGGTGTAGGTCGCCGTGGAGGTCTGAAGATGGAGGGGAATGTGAGGCGAAGATATATGGAGGATTGTGAGTGAGTGGGCAGTAAAGCCGCCTATTAAACAACGGCTCGGACGCCATTGATGGACAGGTTGGAAGTGAGGAGGGCGGATACGGAGGTCAAAGGGCTCGATTCCCGGTGAGTCTTCGGCGTACTGCCCGCACGCCTCCCGGTGAGCCTGCGCAGCAGAGGCCAGCTCGCACGCCTCCTGTCAACTCAAGCAGCTACTCGCATGGCACCTCCTAAGCCCTAGCCAATAAAAGAGTGCGACACTTGGCAGCACGTAAAGGCTACTAGAGCGCCAACGGTTTGAAAACAATGCAACCATTTGCGTGGAAACGTGACAGTTCTTTGTTCCAAAAATCTTTTGTTCGCTATTAATGACACGAAAAATACCACAACATATTTATGCTATATAATGACGCCATGCCAAATTTCTTGAATTTTGTGTGAGTTCTAGATTTACTATAATTTAACGTAATATTCTTAATGTTGGCTCTAAAAGAAAATATATATTAAAAAAACGAGTCTCAAATAGGCAAACAAAATGCTATGACGCCTTTATGTGCCATGTTCATGACACCATTGCAAGTTTCATGAATCTTACGAGTTTTTGATTTACATGATTTAAAACCCTAGTTTCTCAATGTTTCTGTGGCCGAACCAAGACCCCGAGATGTTCGAAATTCATTCACATATCTTGCATGTGACCTAAAGATGCATGCACACTAATATGGTTTTCAACCCATTTTGATGCACCGGACCTTGTGATTGTAGTTCGGATTTGAATTATGCATATTAAATAATGCATATAAAAGTCAATTAATGTATAAAAAGGCAAAATGAACCATGTATAATTTCATATTTTGGCATGACACTCTCATTTTGGTATATGTTGCCTATAGAAATAGTTCAAGACGAGAAGAGGCAGCCGATGTCGATTCGCCCAAGTAAGGTCACACATTCCATATCGAAACAATAAAGCTTCCCGTGAGAAGTGAGAAGTTATGGTTTGTGAGGGGCTTGTGCCAAAACTTGTCTCAAATTGGACATTATTTTACCATGGCAGAGATGAGCCATGCATGTCATGACACCATGCCAAGTTTCATGAATTTTCTGATGAGTTTTTGATTTACACATGATTTAAAACCCGAGTTTCTCAATGTTTCTGTGGCCGAGCCAAGACCGCGAGATGTTTGAAATTCATTCCCATATCTTGCATGGGATCCTAATGATGCATGTGCACTTATACGGTTTTCAAACCATTTTGATGCACCGTACCTTGTGAATGTGGTTCAAATTTTAATTATGCATGTTAAATAATGCATATAAAAGTCAATTAATGTATAAAAAGGCCAAACGAACCATGTATAATTTCATATTTTGTAACGACACTCTCATTTTGGTATATGTTTCCTACAGAAATAGTTCAAGACGAGAAGAGGCAGCGGATGTCGATTCGCCCACATAAGGTGACACATTCCATACCGAAACAACAAAGCTTCCTGTGATAATCTTTGGTTTGTGCCGGGCTTGTGCCAAAACTTGTCCCAAATTGGACATTATTTTACCAGGGCACATATGAGCCATGCATGTCATGACACCATGCCAAGTTTCATGAATTTTCTAACTAGATTTTGATTTACACATGATTTAAAACCCGTGTTTCTCAATGTTTGTATGGTCGAGCCAAGACCGCGAGATGTTTGAAATTCATTCCCATATCTTGCATGGGATCCTAAAGATGCATGTACACTTATACGATTTTCAACCCATTTTGATGCACCATACCTTGTGAATGTGGTTCAAATTTTAATTATGCACGTTAAATAATGCATATAAAAGTCAATTAATGTATAAAAAGGCCAAACGAACCATGTATAATTTCATATTTTGGAACGACACTAATTTTGGTATATGTTGCCTCTAGAAATATATAGTTCAAGACGAGAAGAGGCAGCGGATGTCGATTCGCCCACATAAGGTGACGCATTCCTTATCGAAACCACAAAAGCTAGCTTCCTGTGAGTAGCTAAGGTTTGTAAAGGGCTTGTGCCAAAACTTGTCCCAAATCGGACAATTTATCATCAGGGCACATATGAGCCATGCCATGACACCATGCCAAGTTTCTTGAATTTCTGACGAGTTTTTGATTTATACATGAATGTAAAACCAAGTTTCTCAATTTATGTGGCCGAGCCAAGACCCCGAGATGTTTGAAATCCATTCCCATATCTTGCATGGGGCCCAAAGTAGCCATGGACACTTATATGATTTTCAACCCATTTTGATGCACCAGACCTTGTGATTTTCGTTCAAATTTTAATTATCCACATTGTATGCCTAGAGAACTCAATTAACGTATGAAAATGAGAAAAGAACCCTGAATAATTCCATATTTTAGCAACACACTCTTACTAGTCCGAGTTGCCTCTAACAAAAGTTCATGGCGAGAAGATCAGTGGATGTCGTTTTGCCTACGTAAGGTGATGTTTTCCTTATCGGGACCACAAAGATTGCAGTGAGAAGCTTCGGTTTGTAAGGGACTTGTGCCTAAAATTGTCCCAAGTTGGACAATTTTTTTACCATGGCACATTTGTGCCATGTCATGACAACATGCCAAGTTTCTAGAATTTCTGACGCGTTTTGTATTTACAGTAATTTAAAAACCAAGCTTCTCAACGTTTGTGCCCAAGCCAAGATGCCGAGATGTTTAAAGTTCATTCCCATTTATTGCCTGTGACCTAAAGATGAAGCCATGGACACTAATATGATTTTTCATCCCATTTTGATGCACAGACATTGGGACGATAGTTCAAATTTGAATTATACACATTAAATGTCTAGAAAACTCAATTAATTTATAAAAATGCCAAACAGACCATGAATAATTCCATATTTTAGCACGACACAGCTATTGGTCAATGTTCACTGCAGATAAATCTTATTGCAATCCAAACACCATCCTTTGTTGAAATAACGTCATTTAAAAAAACATTTTGAAAATTGAGTCTTTCACAAACAGTTCACGTTCATGAATCGTGTGTGCTGCAGTACAAAATATCTTGGGCCAATCCTCATAATGCATGGCT
This sequence comes from Elymus sibiricus, assembly GCA_039707655.1. Classification (NCBI taxonomy): domain Eukaryota; kingdom Viridiplantae; phylum Streptophyta; class Magnoliopsida; order Poales; family Poaceae; genus Elymus; species Elymus sibiricus. The sequence goes on along the minus strand of CM077663.1, from coordinate 97,479,977 downwards.
TAGGCCGAAAGCTTCGTCGGCTGCAGTACACCGCCGGTCAGTTTACCGCACTGACTCCTCAGACCATTTTACTTTTCAATCGTTGCCGGTGAAAGATGGGGACGTGGATCCCCGTCGTGAGGGCAACTTCGGCAACCGACTCTGGCCCAAGCGCGGCCGCATCAGCCATGAGCGTGCTCTCAACATTCTTGAACGCGGCCGCTACCTCCGACAAGGCGGCTGCGGCAACCGAAAGGGCAGCTACTACAGCTGAGAGGGCGACAGCAACAACCACGACGGGGATAGCAAATGGCGAGAACGACACATCAACTGTCAGTTCCTCGGCGGTCACCGTAGCCCTAATGGCGGACGCCCAGTCCCATCTCGAGGCCGCCCGCGCCCATCTCGTGTCGGTCGCTGCACAAATCACATCTGCCTTCTCCGACACCGGTCGACAACCCATGTCTGTTGAGTTGGTAATCGCTGAGTGTAATCGAGCAGACGTCCGTTCGTCGGCGGCCTCCCTAGCCAAGATTGTGGCCGTCCATGCCCGGAGCAAGGCCGTCAACGCCCGGATCATGGCGGCCTTATCCAAAGAGATGGTGGACGAAGACTGCGAGATCCTAGAGTATGTGGCGATGGATCCCATGGATCTCCTTTCCTCGGAGGTCGTCGAGCAGGAGCTGGTCATCGAGGAGGCGGCGGAGATCGATGAATGCCAGGCGGAATATTAGTCTCTGTCTCGAGCGATGGTGTTTTGTTAGAGTAATGTTTAGGTTAACTAACTAATGTTTATTAGTTGCTCGATTAAGTAAGTGCGGGCAGTGTTGTAGGCTCTTTTGTGTAGTACTCAAATTTGCAAGTGTTGTTAAACTAAGCAATGACGTCGATGACCAATGTAACGAGGGAAATTCGGACCAAAATTTGCCGCCGTATCCCCATTTTCTCTTCCAAATGAACATGAAATGCAAGTACCGTGTGAAATGTAGTATCCGATATCTTACGCCGGAAGCTTGGAGACCAAAATTTCCACGTTCAGTCTCATCACACACGGGATAAACTATAGGATGCGTTTGTGTTGTTAAATATGGCACATAGTTATGGTAAAGGTACTATGTCTGATGTGACTGTGCGCGCTACTTTTTCACCGCACCGAACGAAATTTTGGGCTGCCGCACAAATATCTACCTCCCCCGCCCCTCGTACCAACCAAAATCCACATTTCCCCCTGCTTCCCCCTTCATTTCCTAAGTTCAAACCTTCACTTCTTGCTTGCAGCGCCGCCTCCTCGCCGGCGACGCTCCTTCCTGCTGCTCGGCCTCATCCATCTAGTCATAGTCAGGTAATCCACACCTTCCCCATACCCCCTCCCCCCTCCACCCCTCCTCCTCCATTCCACATGCCCCGACCGCCGGCGCAACACATTCCACCAAAATCACCGGCCCACCCCCACATAATCGCCGCTGAAAGACATGGTGCACGTAGTATAGCCAGGATCTCAAGGGGCACCTGGCAGCGGAGAAGCAAATCGCGACCGCACGCGCGGATGAGGCCGCGATGGCTGCCATGCGTGGTGACCCCCAGATCTTGGAGCAGCACCTAGACGTCGAGGCCACCGTCGACGCCTCGTGCGAGGATGCCGCCATGCGGTTGGCTGCTTTGAACAATAGCTCGTTGTGTTTTCTCAAGGGCTCCGCTGTTGCCTTCGATGACGAATACGAGTTGTTTTCTCAGCATGCCCGTGCTTTCCTCAACTACATAGCCGGCAGGTTGGTGCCCGGACAGGCTGAGGCAACTCACCACTATGAGGAGGGCACCCACGATGTGGAGGCCTCGCCCTCGTCCAAGCCCATCGTTATTGATATCTCCAACGATGAGGAATATCTTGTTTTTAAGCTTAATTACTAATGACCCATGTTCAGCTAGCTACGCCTGTTACGCGTGTTTGTTTTACCTGCTGCATGTGTTGCTCCTGCCTTTCCTTAAGAAACTCTAGTGAAATATGCAATGTAATGCTACTATGCAATCTGACCTTCTACTATGTTCTATTGTGCAATGTGATGCTCAGTTAACTGTTTGGTTCAGTTGTTTTGGTGATCATCTGTAATGTGATGTTCAATTATTGTTGGTACAATTTTGTTTTGTTATGCATGTGAAACATACAATTGCTATATTTCATAGTTCTTAGCACGCTTGGCTTTTCCATGTGGCTTGAATTCATATGTTGGATCTGCAATGCGTTTATCTTTCATTAACATATTTTACTGATAGCACACCAAATCTCACTAAAACCCTGATCAATATCTATTCTTAAACACGTTACAGGGGGAAACAATGGGAGACACTGAGGTTTACCATTGAGGTTTGCACTTTCATGATCCTTTGGATAATAGCACATTATTGTGCAATTGTAGGAACCATTTTAATATTTAGGTTTCTAACAATAATTTGGTCTTGCACATGTAGGTCCTGCCGTAAAAGGTTTAGACCCACTGTTTGACCCATTTTGCATGTGGGGAAATGATGTGTTCATGAATATTAATCAAATCAAGAAACTCAAAAAGATTGTTAAGATAAAGAAACTTGCGATGAAAAAACAACAAGTTGTTTGTCTCCACAATGAAGAAGACATCAGTGAACTATAGGATGGTACTATCTCTTTTACCTTGTCTTTTTTCCCTTTGTGACATTTCAATTTTTCGAAACGAAATTTATGCATATCTTTGTTTCTAGTCCTTTCCAAAGCAGTTCATCGATGAGTACGTCTCAAACCACTTGTATGGTCAAGAAGCAAGGAAGGTATTCATACAGCACACAAGGTATAATCTTGAAGTCTTCCTCAAGAGGATGAAGGATGGGTGGGCAACCATCCACAGGCACTGGTATAAAGTTGCAAGAACCTTCGACATCAGCGAATGCTCAATATTTGCCTTCCGCTTCAACAGTTTTCTAGACGAGATTCATCTGTCTATTTACTGTATATGATGCTATTTCCCAAAGGTTTTAGATGTTGCATGTGAAACTCAGTCCTGTTGTGTAATTGGGTAGCTAGGTAGTATATGCATATATGATGTTGTACTCTGATGTATTTCAATTATGAAATCATGGTTGCCGTAATACAAAATGCAATATATTGTGTGCTTGATATGAAGTGTCAATTTGTTTACTAGATGGATTATAAATAATAGAGCAATTAGCCTGGTTATTGGGGTTTCCTATTGCAGACAGTTTTCATAGAACACCGTCAGCGATGACCTCAACAAACCCACATGGTTTCTGGAAAATTGGCATGTCGGATCTGTGAACAATCACACATAACTTCCGGGCGCAAACGGTGTGCGTTAGAACACCCATTCGCAAACGTTTTCACATAAAACGTGTGTGTGATGGACAACCCTATGCCAAACCGTTTCTTCTAGGCACATAGCGTGATGGCCACCCCTAACACAGATGATGTTATGCAGAAAATTGTGTGTGATGTACAATACGAATGGAAATGTATGTTTGTGATTCACTGTGTGGGATGCTAAGCACATCTCACACGATTTCTCCAAAATACTTGTTTGTGATGGTCCTTCCAATCGCACACGACATAATTTTGCCTATCGTGTGTGACCGGGAGCAGGCATCACCAACGGGTTTTCCGTGTCGTGTGCGATATACCCCCCCTATCGCCCACACATGCAAGGCGACGGTTTGAGACTACGTCACGGAAAGGGGTTAAAAACCGTTTGTATAGCAGGTGCCTGCACTAGTGATGGGCCCATGGTGGCCCACTCCGGGACTTCACGAGCAAGATCAACGGGAGGGTCCCCGCCTCGCAAGTCGCATGATAACGAGTGTCGTTAGGAGCCTTGCGGCACCCCCCCCTCGTGAGGTCGCCTCCTGAGGCTGTCACCGGAATCTTCGCGGGGCGGACTGGTCAAGGGCGGCTCGGCGGAGCCGCCCGGCCCTGTACATTCACGTGGGTGATGCGTGCCGCGCCAGGTGGCACCACGAGCCATGCCAACGGGCGTGGATGGAGAGGCTTTCCTCTTTTTTACTAAGGGACCAAGGCCAGCTCGCCGGTTCCCAAAGCGATCCTCAAAGGTTTCCCCTTTGGTGTAAGAGGACCAAGGTCGGGGGCTCGCCAGGACAGAGGTCATCCCCGAGCCCACCGGCGCGTCACGACAGCAAGCTTTCACAGGCGAAGACTACTTTTGTCAGGATAGACTGCAACCCTGCCCCCCTTCAAACGGTCTATTGTGGCAACCCTTCCCGCCTTGTGTTTTCGGGGGAAGAGGACGAGGGCCAGTATAAAATAGGGCAGGCTGTCGCTGTAGAAATGATCGACCCCGGGTTAGCCTGAACACACCCTTGTAAGCTCTCCTCCGCCCAAGCAATCCAGAGAAGTAAGAGTAGGGTTTTACACCGTGAGGTGGCCTAAACCTGGGTAATCACCGTTTCTGCATCTGTCTTCCTTAGGTCGAGCTCACCGGAGCTTCGCCGTAAGCTCACGAGGTGGAGTACGGCTGGTGAGTCAAGGGCACCCCAGAGTTCGAACCTCCTTGGGTCCTCGGAGCCCCGATTCCGACAGAGCCCTTCGAGGTTGAGCACCGTGGACCTGCCCAGGGCGGGCTCCAGCGTCGGCCGCTCGTTCGTCGCTGTCGTCGCCCTGCTTCTCCTGCCAGGGGGTGCCATGGCGACGTAGCGGGGTGAAAGGCGGCGGAGGTCCGGCGAAAGAGAGGCGGTCTTGCGTGAGAAGGAAGATGTAGAAGGACGGATGCAAGGCAAGGAAGGGAAATGATGGCCCCGCGCTGCGCGCAGGCTTTATGTCAGCCTGGGCAGTTGCCGAGGCGTCATGGGGAAGTGGGATGTCCCGCGCCCCGTCATGCGCCATGCAACACGCCTGACCCGCAGGCGGTTGGGGACCCCACCGTTTCGCCCCTCCAACTGGCGGAATCATGCACGCCGCGAGCCCAGGGGAAACTGTCGGTCCCGTGGGACAGGGGGTACCAAAGCCCGTCTACCCGTGGCACAAGACGCGACGCATGCTGATACGTCTCCAACGTATCTATATTTTTTTTATTGTTCCATGCTATTATATTATCATTCTTGGATGTTTTATAATCATTTTATAGTAACTTTATATCATTTTTTGTGACTAACCTATTGACATAGTCCCAGTGCTAGTTGCTGTTTTTTTCTTGTTTTTTACTTCGCAGAATATCAGTACCAAACGGAGTCCAATTGCCACGCAACTTTTGTAGATTTTTTTGGACCAGAAGACAACTTGGGAGCCAAGGAAGCACCTGGGGGGAGACCCGTGTGGCCCATGATACACCAGGGCGCGCCAGAGGCCCCTGGCACATCCTGATGTATCATGGGCCCCACGGAGGTCTTTTCCACCGCCTCTCAGCTCTATAAATCCTCAGAAATTCCAGAAACCCTAGAGGAGGAGACAAAACACAATTCCAGCCACCGCAAGTTCCAGAACCACGAGATCAAATCTAACACCATCACGGAGGGGTTCATCATCCTCATGGGTGCCTCTCCGATGATGCGTGAGTAGTCCACCATAGACCTACGGGTTCGTAGGTCTCTTTGAGATCTATTTGATGTAATGACTTTTTGCGGTGTGTTTGTTGTGATCCGATGAAGTTTGAGTTCATGGTGAGTTTCTATCCATGATTATTATTTGATTCTTCTTTGATCTCTTATATGCATGATTATTTATAGCCTCGTATTTCTTCTTCGAATCTTTGGTTTAGTTAGGCCAACTAGATCGATTTTTCTTGCAATGGGAAGAGGTGCTTTGTGATGGGTTCGATCTTGCGGTGTCCTCTCCCAGTGAGAGAAGGGGCAGCGAGGCACGCATGTATCATTGCTATTAAGGATAACAAGATGGGGTCTATTCCTACATGAATAGATCTTGTCTACATCATGTCATCGTTCTTATTGCATTACTCCGTTTCTCCATGAACTTAACACACTAGATGCATGCTGGATAGCGGTCGATGTGTGGAGTAATAGTAGTAGATGCAGAATCGTTTCGGTCTACTAATCTCGGACATGATGCCTACATATTGATCATTGCCTTGGATATGGTCATGGTTTTTGATCTTCTATCAATTGCCCAACAGTAATTTGTTTACCCACCGTGTGCTATTTTCTTCACAGAAGCCACTAGTGAAATCTAGAGCCCCCGGGTCTATTCTTTTAATATATTCCTTTCCGATCTATCTTTTTCCGCATTTGTTTTTAGATCTATTATTCCAGAAACCCAAAAATACCTTGCTGCACTTTTTATTTGCGTCTTTTATTTTGTATTCTTGTGCGATCTATTTATCCAATCTCATACAAACCAATCTATCTTTTTATCGTGGAGAGATTGACAACCTCTCTTACGCGTTGGGTTGCAAGTATTTGTTCTTTGTGTGCAGGTACCGTTTACATAGTGTTGCTTGGTTCTCCTACTGGTTCGATAAACTTGGTTTCATAACTGAGGGAAATACTTACCATGGATGTGTTGCATCATCCCTTCCTCTTTGGGGAAATACCGACGGAGCCTCAAGCCACGTCACATGCCATGGGCCCAGCACGGCCCACCATTGGACTTCATGAGCAAGACCCTCGCAAGGGCCCCCGCCTTGCGAGGCGCATGTCAGCAAGCATCATCAGGAGCCTCGCGAAGCCCCCCTCGCGAGGTCGCCTCCCGAGGCTTGATAACCCACATGTATAGGGGATCGCAACAGTTTTCGAGGGTAGAGTATTCAACCCAAATTTATTGATTCGACACAAGGGGAGCCAAAGAATATTCTCAAGTATTAGCAACTGAGTTGTCAATTCAACCACACCTAAAAGACTTAATATCTGCAGCAAAGTATTTAGTAGCAAAGTCGTATGGAAGTACGGCAACGATGGAAAAGTGACAGTAGCAGTTTTGTAGTGATTGTAACAGTAGCAACGGAAAAGTAACTTAGCAAAGATCAATATGTGAAAAGCTCGTAGGCAATGGATCAGTGATGGATAATTATGTCTGATGGCATTCATCATGCAATGGTTATAACATAGGGTGACACAGAACTAGCTCCAATTCATCAATGTAATGTAGGCATGTATTCCATATATAGTCATACGTGCTTATGGAAAAGAACTTGCATGACATCTTTTGTCCTACCCTCCCGTGGTAGCGGGGTCCTAATGGAAACTAAGGGATATTAAGGCCTCCTTTTAATAGAGAACCAGACCAAAGCATTAGCACTTAGTGAATACATGAACTCCTCAAACTACGGTAATCACCGGAAAGAATCCCAGTTATTGTCACCCTGGGGGATGCGGATCATAACTCATAATAGGTGTCTACAACTTGCAAGATAGGATCAAGAACACATATATATTCATGAAAACATAATAGGTTCAGATCTGAAATCATGGCACTCGGGCCCTAGTGACAAGCATTAAGCATAGCAAAGTCATAGCAACATCAATCTCAGAACATAGTGGATACTAGGGATCAAACCCTAACAAAACTAACGCGATTACATGGTAAATCTCATCCAACCCATCACTGTCCAGCAAGCCTACGATGGGATTACTCACGAACAGCGGAGAGCATCATGAAATTGGTGGTGAAGGATGGTTGGTGATGACGACGGCGTCGATTTCCCCTCTCCGGAGCCCAAAACGGACCCCAGATCTGCCCTCCCGAGGAAGAACAGGAGGTCACGGCGGCTCCGTATCGTGAAACGCGATGAACACTTCTCCTTTATTTTTTTCTCCCCGAATAGGAATATATAGAGTTGGAATCGAGGTCGGCGGAGCTCCAGGGGGCCCACAAGACAAGGGGGCGCGCTGTAACACCCCCAGTGTCATGCTACAGTAACTCCACACTAATGATGCCATGTCATCAAGGTTCACCAAGCCAAATTACCCCTTGATAAAAATCTCAATTCAAATTCAAATTCAAATTATAAGTGAAATAAATAAATTCACAAACATGTAAACTAAAATGTCCAAAGTGTTGCAAATAATCCCTGGATATTTGTCATGTTGAAACCAACAATTATTAAAGTTTCAAATGCCCTAAATTAATTGAAACAGGGGCCAAAACAATATTTTATTTGCTTTTAAAATAATAATAAATCCAAACTAATTTAAAATTCTTCCAAACTATTTGTGGCATGCAATATAATGCATTGGTAATTAAGTGACAAGTGGCATATTTTACAAAAGCCAATTATAGTGGTAAAAGAAAATACAAAGCATAAAAGAAAAGCAAAACAGAAAAGAGAAAATAAGCCAGAGAGAGCTCCACTGTACCAAGCCCAGCCCACCACCATGTTAGGTTTAATCTTGTCAAGAGGAAAGTGTGAGTATAGTCAGGCATGTAGTTGAGTTTCCTATACGTGAGCTGCGGCAGTGTGTGCATAGAGAGATGTGATCCTGGGTACAAACGCAAAGCTTGTAGTGTTAGTTAGTTGCATGCCTAGTTAGTAGGAAAGGATTGAGTCACACGTCTGCATGGATAAGTTGTTAGCTAGCCGGAGAGTTTGCAAGGTAGTTAGCTTAGTGCGTGCGTTAATGAGTTAGTGGCCGAGTGTGCCGGCCAGCGGTGTGCGTATGTGAGGTAGTGGCTGGGTGTGGACTCTTTTGTACTGCTATATAAGTTGAGCAAATGAACGAGAGGCCGTGAGGGCTGGAGGAAAAGATGTAGCCACCGTGTTGTCATCAAGGAAGTGTCTTTGGCGAAGCTATTGTTCATCTTCCTTGATGCAAGTGTGTGTGCGTGTGAGTTCCCCACCATGTGTGTGTGTGTGTGTGTGTTTATGAGAGAAGAAAGAGTTGTGTGAGGCAACGCGAGGTAGAAGAAGAGCGGCGCTGCGAGAGGCGGCGCCAACAATTGGTATCAGAGCCTTGTCGATCCGAGGCGGTGGTGGCGGCGCGGCGGACTCCATGAGAGGTGGAGGTCGACGGCGCAAGGTGGACGCCGTTGGCGGAGCGATGCTGCTAGCGGTCGGTGCGTGTCTTCATCCTCGTCAAACTGCGTCACGAGCGATGGAGAAAGGTATGTCGCCCGGTAAGTTGTGTCACCGGCGGCAAGGAAGTGATGGCCATGGAGCGGAGGCCATTGCCATGAGGAGTTCCATGTGCGAGTCGTCAACAAGATGCGTCATCGTCGACAACATGGAGGCGAGTCACCGGCAAGTTGTGGCACCGGTGGCGAACATGCGGTTGCCGCAAGATAATGAGGGCGTCATGATCGGCATCACGACGGCGTCGTCCACGTCAAGAGGTGGCTGCAATGTGCGGCAAGAGGACGTGGTGATGGGCGCTGCGACGGCGTCGACCACGACTAGATGGAGACGGTGGTGGTGACCGGCGCTGCGACGGCGTCGACCATGACGGTGTTGCGGGTGATCCGCATAACGATTTGGCGAGTTGGCGTGACAAGATTAAGGAGGTGATTGTTAGGTTTAATCTTGTCAAGAGGAAAGTGTGAGTATAGTCAGGCATGTAGTTGAGTTTCCTATACGTGAGCTGCGGCAGTGTGTGCATAGAGAGATGTGATCCTGGGTACAAACGCAAAGCTTGTAGTGTTAGTTAGTTGCATGCCTAGTTAGTAGGAAAGGATTGAGTCACACGTCTGCATGGATAAGTTGTTAGCTAGCCGGAGAGTTTGCAAGGTAGTTAGCTTAGTGCGTGCGTTAATGAGTTAGTGGCCGAGTGTGCCGGCCAGCGGTGTGTGTATGTGAGGTAGTGGCTGGGTGTGGACTCTTTTGTACTGCTATATAAGTTGAGCAAATGAACGAGAGGCCATGAGGGCTGGAGGAAAAGATGTAGCCACCGTGTTGTCATCAAGGAAGTGTCTTTGGCGAAGCTATTGTTCATCTTCCTTGATGCAAGTGTGTGTGCGTGTGAGTTCCCCACCATGTGTGTGTATGTGTGTGTTTATGAGAGAAGAAAGAGTTGTGTGAGGCAACGCGAGGTAGAAGAAGAGCGGCGCTGCGAGAGGCGGCGCCAACACACCAGGGCCTTCCTTCAACCCCCTGTTCAGAGGGAAGGCAGAGCCATGGCGTGGAGCTGGCGCACCCGTCCACGCCCACGATCTCCTCGTGTCAGCCATCCTGCGATTCCTAGCGCGGGATAAGAGGCTCCCTTCCCCCTCTGGAACCCTAGACCCCCACTTGTCCCTCCCATCGCTCGCCCCTCTCAAGTTCTTCGACAACCGAAGCTACCCTCGCCATGGCCGACCTCGCCTACGCGCTCTCCGACCACCCCGCGCCCTAGTATCATGTTCAGTAGCTCCGTCGTCGTCCCATTCTCCAACTACGCCCACTTGATCGAGGTGGAACGCGCCGAGCCGTGCGGATCGAGCTCTTCTTCTACCTCCAGCCGCCGCACCTCGCCGTCTGACTCGTCGCCGTTCGACCCCCTCCGGCTTCCCCGAGGACTCCTCGAGCTTCACAGTGAGCTGCCGTGCCCGTTCCCCCCCTTTTCCCCCTCGTTTCCACTGCTGTAGCGTCGCCTGCGTCCTTCCGTCGCCGTGTCCGGAGCTCCGCTCCGCGCGCGCCTTGGCCGCGCTCGCCGCGAGCCACTGGCGCTCCGCCCGCACCCCGCCTGTGTGCCCCGCGCCTGGCCGCTCTGCCCACGCGCCGCCTCTGCCGCTCGCGCGCTGCGCCCCCTGGCCAACGCCGTGGCCGCCGGTGCGCCCGTGTGCGTGCGTGCTGAGTGTGTGTGTGTGTTGTGCGTGCGTGCAGTGTGTGTGTGTGGTGTGTGCGTGCGTGCCCGCCTCTGCCCGGCCACGCCCACCTCCAGCCTCGCCGCGCCGCTGCACTGCTGCTGCTCCTATGCCTCGCTGCTGCTCTGATGCTGGTTAGTACTGCTGCTGTCCGCTGAAGCTGCTACCGCCGCTGCTCTGCCAGCACTACGGTGCTACAGTAAACTGAAGGTTACTGTAGCGCTTGCTAGCTCCTGCGGCTTTTACATGTTTAGCTCTCTGGTCAGCAGCAAAAATGCAACAAGACAGGGGCTGTCATAAATAAAAATGATGTGGATGGGTAGTACACTTGACAAACTCCAAGTTACTCCATTGGACCAAATCCAAAAGATCTACAGATTAATTCCTACGAAAATCACAAAATACTAAGTTCTGTTAAGTGAAAAAACAGAAAAATAGCTTTATTTTCATAGCTACTTTAGAGCTGCTAATGATCAAGCTAATGAACTCTATTATGGATAAAAGTGATACTAACATGTAGATCGCAAAAAAATGCTCACAATTGATATAAGGCATAAAATCATAGGATGTACAGAACAATAGCAATAGCCTCCGGAAAACAGCTAAGTGATGTTTAAAACCGCGAATTCTCTCAGACTTAGCAAAATTTCAGGAATTTTTAGGATATTGCTAAAACTTCAGAAAATCATAGAAAAATAACCGCAGCTCGGATGAAAATATTTTATATATGAAAAACGATCAGAAAAATGAGACGAATCCGAATACGCTAACCACATGCCTGTCAGGTGCCCCTAACTACCTAAACATGGAACCGTCCCCTCCGGTTCATCTGTCTGACAGACGTCCGGAACCGGGAAAACATTCCCGTTAAATTCCCGCTTCGTCCGTAACGTGTAGCACTGCGTTAGATCACCCCGGTATAGCTCGTCGTCGTGTCATGTTTTGTGATTGCTTTTGTTTCCGTGTATTTATATTGTTTCTTCTCCCCCTTTCTTCCCGGTAGACCCCTAAGACCGACGGTGCTGCCGGGTACGACTACGCGCCTGACGATCAGGCCTTTGCCGCAGAGCAGCAAGGCAAGCAAACCCCCTTGAGCATTCCGATATCGCCTATTCCCTTCCCTCCTATTCTTGCATTAGAATTTTGCTACTGTATTAGTTAGCTCCTACTCTGATGCATAGCCTATTTTTGATAAACTGTTACTTTACCTGCAATCATACCACTTGTTTAGTATAGGTTGATCAGTGAACCCCCAGTGACCCCATAGTCCCAGTTGCCCCTGCTTCTTCATCGACGATTCGACGACTCGAAGACTCGAAGACTAGGTCAACCGACCGACGAGCCAGGCCCCTCACGTCACCGCACACCCCTTTAAGTATGGCACTGCAGAGCTACTATCGAGTGCCGAGGGTGATACCTCACTTGGCACTCCCGATGTTAATTCTGTAGCGTAGCTAATCGATCGTGGGTATCGAGGGTGATTCCTCCTTCCCATTTATCGATAGCGACTCTTGTCATACACATACCTCGAGTGGTATCCATCGAGGGTGATTCCTCGGATATCCACTTGGTGTATAACCACACAGTTACTTGACTTGACATTTATTACATGTGGAAGGCGGGACTGGAGGGACAGGCGGTACCACCCTGGTTGAGGTGGACCTGAGTTTCCGACAGTCTTGAGACGGGTCGGCCCCAAGGGTACCCGTGTGAGATGTGGTGGGATGCGCCGGTAATGCATCCGGGTTATGTTGAGGCGTGGACGGGCAGGAGAGTCCCTTGCCACACATCTTCAAGTCGGGGTGACGGGTCCGCTCTTTGAGGGTCACGATTGCCCCGCATTAATAAAATGCTAATGGGTTGGGTACTTGATCTGAGTTGGGTCGTTGGCCTTTTTACGCACCAAACCATCGCGTGTGAAAGTTATGGGCACTCAGCGTCGTTGTATCAGCCGAAGCTCTTCGGACGTCAGCAATGGAGCGGCGCGCGACGGATGGGACTGGACGGTACAGCTCTTGGACTGGAGTCTACTAGGTCTACTTCCGGCCGCGTTTGCATCGTGCAGGAGTGCAAGGGCAAGTGGGCCCACGAACCTGCGCACTTAGGATTTAGACTGGCGGGCTGGCCTCTTCGTTGCGCCTAGGTGGGGCGACGACGTGCTGCTATCCCGAGGCCGGGCATGACCCAGGAAAGTGTGTCCGGCCGGAGGTGATCAGGCGTGTTGGAAATGCGGTGCACCCCTGCAGGGATGAATAAACTATTCGAATAGCCGTGTCCACGGTAACAGGACGACTTGGAGTTGTACCTTGACCTTATACACCTATAACTGTAATTTAAATTTAAATGAATTGTGGATCCGGGATTGCTTCCTCGCAGGAGTCGGGGAAGAATCTCTGGGCGTGGTTGCTTAATAAAATTGCTACAATAATATGACTATATATGAGATACCAGTCTACTCTCTTCTAATGCTGCAAGATGCTGAAGATGCTAGTCTTCGATAGGACTAGGCCTTCTCCCTATTCTTGCTTTCTGCAGTCAGCCCAGATATAAACCCTCCCTTTGATAGTGATGCATACTTAGCATATTTCTGATGTCAGTCTTGCGAGTACTTTGGATGAGTACTCACCGCTGCTTTGCATTCTCTTTCCCCCTCGATACGATTCTGCGTTCAGACGATGGAGGCCAGGAGATGAAGTACGCCGGAGACGACTACTACACCACCGCTGGAGCCTACTACTACGTGGAGAACGCCGACGCTCAGGAGTAGTTAGGAGGTTCCCAGGCAGGAGGCCTCGCCTCTTTCGATCCGCTGTTTATGTTTGAGCTAGCCTTCTTAAGGCAAAACTTGTCTAACTTATGTCTGTACTCAGATATTATTTGCTTCCGCTGACTCGTGTTTGTCGAGCTTTGTATTCGAGCCCTCGAGGCCCCTGGCTTGTAATATGAAGCTGTATGACTTTAATTTGTGTCTTTTGTTGTGTTGTGATATCGATCAATGAGTCCCTAATCTTGGTCGTACGCATTGTGTGCATGATTAGCGTACAGTCGAGAATGGGGGCGTCACAAGTTGGTATCAGAGATGACTGCCTGTAGGTAGCCCCCTTTCCAACTCCTTGGCCGAAGTTGAGTCTAGTACTGGAAAAACTTTTACTAACACTGATGTTGTGGCTTACGGGCCCTCATCTCAATCGGGTGGTATTAGGATCTTTTATTCCTCGTCTTTACTCCGGGTTCTGATCTCTCTTCTCTTTCGGGTTAAAGATTTTATTAACTCTAACTCTAGGTTCTCGTAACTACTTCCCCCGGAGAGCCCCTCATTTTAGACGATGGGTCGATTCATCAGAAGACTCCGAAGATACTCTCCGAAGTTCTCTCGAGAACTTGTGCTCATCGCCTTTGCGATTTCCTTCCTCCGTCAACCCCTATGGATGACTACATGCAATTGTCGCTCATACTTTCATATCCAGTTGCTCTTGTTATTACAAGGTACATCGAATTATCTTACCAGAGATTCGTTCTCCCTCGGTTGATCATGTGTTTCACAAAAATCTTCGAAACGCTATCCGGTCTTCCGAAATCCTGAGCAGTCTATTGCTCTTGACTTTTCTCACCTGCTTACATTGCGGTTAATTCCATATGTCTAGCAATATTCATTGAAATCCTCTGTGATTTTCATTTGATTTTATTGATTCAACCTGTGTGTGGATGCACGCAGTCATCAGTTGTTTATCGTAAATTATCCGTCCGGCTCAGACGTCTTTCCAAACATGGGTTGGTTCCCGACGAATCAACCTTGATTGATTGCCCATCTAAGTCCTTCCATCTTACTTGTATTTGATCGGAACCTCTGTTTCCGATACACCCATTTGGAAATCTTAATTCCTTTGGTTATTTAAGCATCAAATTATTTGGATGTTCTATGATCTGATGCCTTACATTCTTCTCCCTCTGATTGGGTACCGATACTCACATCAGGTCCCTTGTGGACCGCCAGATCCAATGTTGGGTTATTATCCGATAGCATCCTTCACATTCACAATTCTTGTGATGTTCTTCCCCTGATACATGATGCCATTGGCAAATTGTGTCTTCTCCCTCTGATAAGTTGTATCCTATGCTTTTATCAACCATGCTCTGTTGTCAAGCATGTGTTAATTACTCTTGAAGCTTGTGGTATATGTTCCTAAGATGCCCCGATGGGTTGAAACTATGCCTTTCTTAATCTGTGTGAACCCGAGAGTTTTCACGAGTCCTACTCTTCTGGTGTTTTGCCGGATAATCTTTCAAAGCTACAACCTGATTTGATACTTTACAACCATGGTTCCAACCATGACTATTCTTCTTTGATCCCATTTTTAGACCAGTTTAGGCACTCGTCTTCTGCGGATCAATACATCGGTCCAAGCTTTAATTCTGATCTACATCCGAGTATTACCCCTGGTATCTCGAGAAAATCATGGAGCTGCATAGCTTCTTATAAGCTCCTCATCAGCTATGTTTTCCTTCACTGATTCCAGCTTCCCCGTGGTCCGAGTTGTTGGACACTCAAGGACACCGATAATTGAATCGAGTCCGCATTACGATTCAACAACTCTTAGTAATCTTCTTTGCTTATGAGTTTGTGCTCGATCATGTCTTTCCAAGCTGTTTGACGACATCATCATCGTCATGCTAAGGCTTGACCATGCTATTTATATCCTTCATCCCCGGAACACAATTCCAACAGTGCTCTAAGCTTACATCGAGTTTGCAACGTCATGTTGGTTGTCTTGAAGGCAATTTCGACTCTGAGCTAGCACTCTAAACTATGGTTCCGACCACCCTTCGCTTCATCATTTCTTTGCTTGATGTCGTCGCTGATCGATTACACCTTCAAGAGACTTCTCGGCAAATGTGTCGTGAACCTCATCGGCATTCTGGGCTCTTCCAGGATATCAATTAAATTCATGATGAGGGTAGCATCCTTGTCCGTGGTAATTGGTGTTGTCATTGGCGACATCCTTGCCATCACCTTTCATTTCTTTGTTCTCGTGTTGTTTCTAACCGGAATACTGACAAATGGAATGTGATGTGTAAATTCAATACTTATGGCATACCAACTCTATCACCTTGGAGTTAATGAACAATAAGTCCATGCTTAGTGTATTGACTGTTGAGTCAGCACTCTAACATTGGTCGTGCTACTTAGTCTGTATTTCAGGTGCACCTATCAATTAATGTTTAATTGTGGATGTTTCCCTCGAGCACACCTCATTATATCATTTGGTTTTGTTCACTCAATCGTGGAGATCCTTCTTTGTGGGGATCTCGATGAATTGTTGCTGAACCCATCAGCCACATCCTCATCTCTTTCGTGGTTCATGATGAACATTTAAGCTAGTGTTGGAAACCTTGAAAGCATTATCTTTGTGCCTAGTTCATGAAGAATATGTTTGATAAAAGAAGTGTTTTTCTATAAGTTCACCTGCATTTTTGCCACCGTGCTTATGGGAAAATTTTGTCTCGCTTCCTATGGAATCATTCCAATTCATTCAGGCATTTGCGAAGTATTCTATGGTTTGATAGATTTGCTACCTTCACTCCATATGTATTTCCTAGCACGCCAGGCCACTGATTGATTTGATTTGTCCTAGTCCAAACTTACACATGGAACTTTGATATCCTCTATGATGGCCCCCAATCAGAACTTGATTACCCTCCATTCTAGAAACTTCCATGTGGGCACGAATGTCCTGACCTTGTGTTCAGATGTCTTGTAGTCTGGCTAAGGATTCAAGTCTTGCTTCTGTCGCTCATTCCGAGATTTTTGCAACATCATCTCGCAGGTCTGTGTTGCATCCTTTTCTCCTCAAGCCTTCTTTGTCTGAAGTATCCTGACACCAACCAGATCTGAATCTCGGACAGATATGATGGATGGAACATTATCAAGAATTATAACTTTGGTCTTTATTACTCGGTAAGGTGATGTTGTAGCTAGCACACCTGGCCGGATGACCTATTGTTATAATGCTTTGTTCAGCTAGGGTTGCCATTCTCCCATGAGGGAATTGTAAGACTTATTTTATAAGTTGTTCCTACTGGATCCTTTGTGTATCCAAACTCCATCCTTTACTCGAAACACCATATCATTGCTATCCCGAAGCATGGATGTGGTATATCGATCACCAAAAGGAATACTGTAAGCATCAATGCTAATTGTTTCTTGATCAATTATTCAAACCCCATTGTATGGGCATGTCATGGATTTTCCTCTCCCCTTTTACCTAAATGGTTATATACTTGCTATCATGTCATGTATATCATGCTCTGTTTTTCCTTGGGAAAGATATACTCCTAACACTTGAGTATAATCACATTTTCCTTTCCATTGGTCTGTTTAATGTGATGAACACATTTTCCTTTCCATTGGTCTAGTTGATCTAATAATCACATTTTCCTTTCCATTCGTTTGTTTAACCTTTCTTGAGATTATATGATCTAAGCAGTAATAATTCTCTGCTTAGGTAAACACCTCGGTGATCAATTCTGTCAGTAAGGCCATGTTACTTTTGTTGATAACATTCCGGTAACCGCCGGTGGACGAGAACTTTGCCTATTGGTCTGCCACGTTTCAATGAGCAGGAAGATGGTTCTCTTCGTCCCCCGCCCTTGGTACCGATGTTGTTGCCGACATAGTTGACAGACTATCCTCTGACATGTTCTGCAATCATGACCGTGCAAGATGTCACCGCTCTTCCTACTCTTAATCCACATGATGGGCCCATAACCCATAGTTCCACAGGATCGAAACCTGACCCTCCTGTGCATACTTGATTCCGAAGTATTCTTTGCACTTGGCTTTGTGTGTTGTCACGAGCCACCCTCCGAGAGATGATCCATTCCCGATGCTCTGAACCTCTTTTCACACTCTGTTTCAGGCATCAACAATTGACTATCCACTTGAAGCATCTTATTGTGTCTTCTTACTTTGCTCTCGACGTTTATCTGAAGTTTCATTTCGAGAAATTCTTTCTGCCACATCCTCTGACTTATCCACCAGTTAATCGACCTAGCAAAGGTCCGTTCTACCGAAGTCACCTCTTACTCCACCGCTAAAATCTCGGGACGAGATTTCTTGTAGTGGAGGAGATTTGTAACACCCCCAGTGTCATGCTACAGTAACTCCACACTAATGATGCCATGTCATCAAGGTTTACCAAGCCAAATTACCCCTTGATAAAAATCTCAATTCAAATTCAAATTCAAATTATAAGTGAAATAAATAAATTCACAAACATGAAAACTAAAATGTCCAAAGTGTTGCAAATAATCCCTGGATATTTGTCATGTTGAAACCAACAATTATTAAAGTTTCAAATGCCCTAAATTAATTGAAACAGGGGCCAAAACAATATTTTATTTGCTTTTAAAATAATAATAAATCCAAACTAATTTAAAATTCTTCCAAACTTTTTGTGGCATGCAATATAATGCATTGGTAATTAAGTGACAAGTGGCATATTTTACAACAGCCAATTATAGTGGTAAAAGAAAATACAAAGCATAAAAGAAAAGCAAAACAGAAAAGAGAAAATAAGCCAGAGAGAGCTCCTGTGCACTTGGCCCATCACCTCCACTATACCAAGCCCAGCCCACCACCAGGGCCTTTCTTCAACCCCCTGTTCAGAAGGAAGCCAGAGCCATGGCGTGGAGCTGGCACACCCGTCCACGCCCATGATCTCCTCGTGTCAGCCATCCTGCGATTCCTAGCGCGGGATAAGAGGCTCCCTTCCCCCTCTGGAACCCTAGACCCCCACTTGTCCCTCCCATCGCTTGCCCCTCTCAAGTTCTTCGACAACCGAAGCTACCCTCGGCATGGCCGACCTCGCCTACGCGCTCTCCGACCACCCCGCGCCCTAGTATCATGTTCAGTAGCTCCGCCGTCGTCAGCTTCTCCAACTACGCCCACTAGATCGAGGTGGAATGCGCCGAGCCGTGCGGATCGAGCTCTTCTTCTACCTCCAGCCACCGCACCTCGCCGTCTGACTCGTCGCCGTTCGACCCCCTCCGGCTTCCCCGAGGACTCCTCGAGCTTTACAGTGAGCTGCCGTGCCCGTTCCCCCCTTTTCCCCCTTGTTTCCACTTCTGTAGCGTCGCCTGCATCCTTCCATCGCCGTGTCCGGAGCTCCGCTCCGCGCGCGCCTTGGCCGCGCTCGCCGCGAGCCACTGGCGCTCCGCCCGCACCCCGCCTGTGTGCCCCGCGCCTGGCCGCTCTGCCCACGAGCCGCCTCTGCTGCTCGCGCGCTGCGCCCCCTGGCCAGCGCCGTGGCCGCCGGCGCACCCGTGTGCGTGCGTGCTGAGTGTGTGTGTGTTGTGCGTGCATGCAGTGTGTGTGTGTGGTGTGTGCGTGCGTGCCCGCCTCTGCCCGGCCACGCCCACCTCCAGCCTCGCCGCGCCGCTGCACTGCTGCTGCTCCTATGCCTCGCTGCTGCTCTGATGCTGGTTAGTACTGCTGCTGTCCGCTGAAGCTGCTACCGCCGTTGCTCTGCCTGCACTACGGTGCTACAGTAAACCACTGTTCAAAAAATCTTCCGATTCAACGATTTATCGTCCGATTTATCGCTACTCATAGGGTGACCGATAAGATAATGCCTTATCTTCACCGTTTATCTTTTTGACCGATTTATCACTCTAACAAGCGATTTATCGGGAATCTACTGATAAATTAGTCCTATTCCTAGCACTATGTTTGCAAAAAGCTATGTTTATTTGTGTTTTTTGTCAATCTTGTTATGCAATATGTACCATTGCCCTATTTTTTTGTCATTATACGAGCATTCAAGGGCTAGGAATCAAGGTAACAATTATATCCAATATTTTTGGGGTGTTTAAGATAGCATATTTCAGTGTTGGGAACATGGGGTTTGCAAAAAATGGCCGATTAATAGTCGACCGATAAAATCGATTAATCGGCCGATTTCCGATTAATCTCTAATCCCCAGCTGACCGAGACGCTAACGATAAGCGATATCCTCAACATTGCAGTAAACTGAGGGTTACTGTAGCGATTGCTAGCTCCTGCAGCTTTTACATGTTTAGCTCTCTGGTCAGCAGCAAAAATGCAACAAGACAGGGGCTGCCATAAATAAAAATGATGTGGATGGGTAGTACACTTGACAAACTCCAAGTTACTCCATTGGACCAAATCCAAAAGATCTACGGATTAATTCCGACGAAAATCACAAAATACTAAGTTCCGTTAAGTGAAAAAACAGAAAATAGCTTTATTTTCATAGCTACTTTAGAGCTGCTAATGATCAAGCTAATGAACTCTATTATGGATAAAAGTGATACTAACATGTAGATCGCAAAAAAATGCTCACAATTGATATAAGGCATAAAATCATAGGATGTACAGAACAATAGCAATAGCCTCCGGAAAACAGCTAAGTGATGTTTAAAACCGCGAATTCTCTCAGACTTAGCAAAATTTCAGGAATTTTCAGGATATTGCTAAAACTTCAGAAAATCATAGAAAAATAACCGTAGCTCGGATGAAAATATTTTATATATGAAAAACGATCAGAAAAATGAGACGAATCTGAATACGCTAACAACATGCCTGTCAGGTGCCCCTAACTACCTGAACATGGAACCGTCCCCTCCGGTTCATCTGTCTGACAGATGTCCGGAACCGGGAAAACATTCCCGTTAAATTCCCGCTCCGTCCGTAACGTGTAGCACTGCGTTAGATCACCCCGGTATAGCTCATCGTCGTGTCATGTTTGGTGATTGCTTTTGTTTCCGTGTATTTATATTGTTTCTTCTCCCCCTTTCTTCTCGGTAGACCCCCAAAACCGACGGTGCTGCCGGGTACGACTACGCGCCTGACAATCAGGCCTTTGCCGTAGAGCAGCAAGGCAAGCAAACCCCCTTGAGCATTCCGATATCGCCTATTCCCTTCCCTCCTATTCTTGCATTAGAATTTTGCTACTGTATTAGTTAGCTCCTACTCTGATGCATTGCCTGTTTTTGATAAACTGTTACTTTACCTGCAATCATACCAACTGTTTAGTATAGGTTGATCAGTGAACCCCCAGTGACCCCTTAGTCCCAGTTGCCCCTGCTTCTTCATCGACGACTCAACGACTCGAAGACTCGAAGACTCGGTCAACCGACCGACGAGCCAGGCCCCTCACGTCACCGCACACCCCTTTAAGTATGGCACTGCAGAGCTACTATCGAGTGCCGAGTTTGATACCTCACTTAGCACTCCCAATGTTAATTCTGTAGTGTAGCTAATCGATCGTGGGTATCGAGGGTGATTCCTCCTTCCCATTTATCGATAGCGACTCTTGTCATACACATACCTCGAGTGGTATCCATCGAGGGTGATTCCTCGGATATCCACTTGGTGTATAACCACACAGTTACTTGACTTGACATTTATTACATGTGGAAGGTGGGACTGGAGGGATAGGCAGTACCACCCTGGTTGAGGTGGACCTGAGTTTCCGACAGTCTTGAGACGGGTCGGCCCCAAGGGTACCCGTGTGAGATGTGGTGGGATGCGCCGGTAATGCATCCGGGTTATGTTGAGGCGTGGACGGGCAGGAGAGGCCCTTGCCACACATCCTCAAGTCGGGGTGACGGGTCCGCTCTTTGAGGGTCACGATTGCCCCGCATTAATAAAATGCTAATGGGTTGGGTACTTGATCTGAGTTGGGTCGTTGGCCTTTTTACGCACCAAACCATCACGTGGGAAAGTTATGGGCACTCAGCGTCGTTGCATCAGCCGAAGCTCTTTGGACGTCAGCAATGTAGCGGCGCGCGACGGATGGGACTGGACGGTACAGCTCTTGGACTGGAGTGTACTAGGTCTGCTTCTGGCCGTGTTCGCATCATGCAGGAGTGCAAGGGCAAGTGGGCCCACGAACCTGCGCACTTAGGATTTAGACCGGCGGGCTGGCCTCTTCGTTGAGCCTAGGTGGGGCGACGACGTGCTGCTATCCCGAGGCCAGGCATGACCCAGGAAAGTGTGTCCGGCCGGAGGTGATCAGGCATGTTGGAAATGCGGTGCACCCCTGCAGGGATGAATAAACTATTCGAATAGCCGTGTCCACGGTAACAGGACGACTTGGAGTTGTACCTTGACCTTATACAACTATAACTGTAATTTAAATTTAAATGAATTGTGGCTCCGGGATTGCTTCCTCGCAGGGAGTCGGGGAAGAATCTCTGGGCGTGGTTGCTTAATAAAATTGCTACAATAATATGACTATATATGAGATACCAGTCTACTCTCTTCTAATGCTGCAAGATGCTGAAGATGCTAGTCTTCGATAGGACTAGGCCTTCTCCCTATTCTTGCTTTCTGCTGTCAGCCCAGATATAAACCCTCCCTTTGATAATGATGCATACTTAGCATAGTTGTGATGTCAGTCTTGCGAGTACTTTGGATGAGTACTCACCGCTGCTTTGCATTCTCTTTTCCCCTCGATACGATTCTGCGTTCAGACGATGGAGCCCAGGAGATGGAGTACGCCGGGGATGACTACTACACCACCGCTGGAGCCTACTACTACGTGGAGAACGCCGATGCTCAGGAGTAGTGAGGAGGTTCCCAGGCAGGAGGTCTCGCCTCTTTCGATCCGCTGTTTATGTTTGTGCTAGCCTTCTTAAGGCAAAACTTGTCTAACTTATGTTTGTACTCAGATATTATTTGCTTCCGCTGACTCGTGTTTGTCGAGCTTTGTATTTGAGCCCTCGAGGCCCCTGGCTTGTTATATGAAGCTGTATGACTTTAATTTGTGTCTTTTGTTGTGTTGTGATATCGATCAGTGAGTCCCTAATCTTGGTCGTACGCATTGTGTGCATGATTAGCGTACGGTCGAGAATGGGGGCGTCACACGCGCCCTGGGGGGCGCGCCCCCTGGCTTGTGGCCAATGGGTGTCCCCTTCTGGTTGAGTGTTTCGCTAGTATTTTTTATTAATTCCAAAAATATTCTTTGTAAATTTTCACGTCAATCCGAGAACTTTTATTTCTGCACAAAAAATAACACCAAGGCAATTCTGCTGAAAACAGCGTCAGTCCGGTTTAGTTCCATTCAAATCATGCAAATTAGAGTCCAAAACAAGGGCAAAAGAGTTTGGAAAAGTAGATACGATGGAGACGTATCAACTCCTCCAAGCTTAACCCATTGCTTGTCCTCAAGCAATTCAGTTGACAAACTGAAAGTGACAAAGAAAAACTTTTACAAACTCTGTTTGATCTTGTTGTTGTAAATAGGTCTAACTGATGTTCAGATTTTCAGCAAAGATTATAGACTAACCACATTCACAATAACATTTAGGTCTCACATTTACTCATATCAATGGCATAATCAACTAGCGAGCAATCATAACAAATCTCGGATGACAACAATTTTATCAAAACAATCATGATACAATATGATATATTGGTATCTCGCTAGCCCTTTCTGAGACCGCAAAACATAAATGCAGAGCACCTCTAAGGAACAAGGACTGACTAGACATTGTAATTCATGGTAAAAGAGATCCAGTCACAATCACACTCAATATCAATTAATAACAAAGCATACAAATGACGGTGGTGCTCTCTAACTGGTGCTTTGTATAAGAGGATGATGACTCAGCAATAAAGTAAATAGATAGGCCCTTCGCAGAGGGAAGCATTGATTTGCAGAGGTGCCAGAGCTCAAGCTTTTAAAACAGAGATGAATAATAATTTGAAGCGGTATGTTTTCATTGTCAACATAACAACCAAGAGATCTCGGTATCTTCCATGCTAGATACATTATAGGCGGTTCCCAAACAGAATAGTAAAGTTTTTACTCCCCCTCCACCAATCAATCACACTCCACGGTGAGCCGAATCCACGGGTACCGTCCATACAAACAACAATCCTGGGGGAGTTTTGTTTCATTATAATTTGATTAGATTTTTGAGCATGGAACTGGGCATCCCGAATACCAGCCACCTTCTCGTGAATGATAGTGAATCAACACATATCGTGAGAATAACCCACCTAGCATGGAAGATACTGACAGCCCCTAGTCACTACATGAGCGATTGGGGCATACAAAACAGAATATTATTTGAAGGTTTAGAGTTTGGCACATGCAAATTTACTTGGAACGGCAGGTAAATACCGCATATAGGTAGGTATGGTGGACTCATATGGAACAACTTTTGGGTTTAAGGAAATTTGATGCACAAGCAGTATTCCCGCTTAGTACAAGTGAAGGCTAGCAAGAGACTGGGAAGCGACCAACTAGAGAGCGACAACAGTCATAAACATGCGTTGAGATTAACCCACATTGAATGCAAGCATGAGTAGGATATAATTCACCATGAACATAAACATCGTGGAGGCTATGTTGATTTTGTTTCAACTACATGCGTGAACATGTGCCAAGTCAAGCCACTTAAATCATTCAGAGGAGGATACCATTCTATCATACTACATCACAACCATTTTAAAATGCATGTTGGCACTCAAGACAAACCATTATACACTCTTAGCTAATTAAGCATGGCATGAGTAACTATAATCTCTAATTGTCATTGCAAACATGTTTCATCCATAATGAGCTGAATCCAGAACGATGAGCTAATCATATTTACAAAAACAAAATAGGTCAAGTTCATACCAGCTTTTCTCCATCTCAATCACTTCATCATATATCGTTATTATTGCCTTTCACTTGCATGACCGAATGGTGTGAATAATAATAAGAGTGCATGTGCATTGGACTAAGTTGGAATCTGCAAACAATAACTCAAAGGAGAATACAAGGCAATATGGGCTCTTTGTTAGATAAACAATAATGCATATGAGAGCCACTCAACATTTTTATTGTGGTCTTCTCCTCTCGACCCAAAGAAAAGAAATTTCAAAACAAGAACGAGAAAAACTATTTACACGGGAAAACTCCCAACAAGCAAAAGAAGAACGAGAAATCTTTCTGGGTTTTCTTTTAATGATACAACTAAACAAACTAAAGGTAAACCTAGAGCTAATTTTTTTGTTTTTCTCAAGGTTAATTAAACACACAAGAGGAAAGTGGAAAGAAGAAATAAAATACCATGGAAGATTCAATGAAAATGTATAAGCACCGACTACTAAGATGAGTGTGTGAACATGAATGTAATGTCAGTGAGAAATACGTACTCCCCCAAGCTTAGGCTTTTGGCCTAAGTTGGTCTAGGGCCATGGCTGGCCCGGATAATATCCAAAGTCATAGTCGGGGTTGTACTGGGCTACGGCGGCTACCGCCTGAACGGCTGCAGCGCGGAGGCGAGCAGCTTCCGCCTCTCTCTCGTACTCGTTTGCCTCCTCTCTGGTTATAAAGTGTCTCCGTTTTTCCTGAAAGTTAAAGAAGGCAGGAGCAGGAAGGGTAATATGGACAACACGCTGTCTGTCAAACATTATTCGGTACAGGAAGGACTGTTCGTTCCTCTCAAGAAACTGGTAGCGCACCATAGCATCATAATCAAGAAAAGCAGGTGGTAACTCAATATCATTCTCCCTTATGGGTACCCCAAGGTAATTAGCTACCCGAGTGGCATAAATCCCGCCAAAGAAATCTCCTTCCTTAGCATTTTTATGTAGCCTCCTAGCAATAATAGCCCCCAAGTTATATCATCTATCACCCATTACCGCACTCTTAAGAATACTAAGATCGGGTACACAAAGGTGGCTATGATCATGTTTACCGTTAATGCATCTACCTATGAAGAGAGCAAAATAATGTATAGCAGGAAAGTGAATGCTCCCCAAAGTAGCCTGTGTAATATTTCTAGTTTCTCCCACAGTGATGCTAGCAAGAAACTCATTATATTCATTTTTGGGAGGATCACTATGGATGCCCCATTGTGGAATTTTGCATGCACGGTTGAAATCTTCTAGGTCAATAGTATAAGATTTATCATAAAGATTAAATAGAACAGAATGCGTATTATGCCTGGATGAAAATTCAAACCTCCGCACGAAGGAATCAATGAGTTGATAATATTGCTTGCATTGGTCTGAAACGAAATCTTCAAGGCCGGCATTTCGTATGTACCCGTAAAATTCTTCCTTGAAACCGGCATGAACCATGAATTGATCCGACGGCCATTCACAAGGCCGCACTTGAGCTTCTCTCGGTGGTTCAAAGTCGGGCTCACGTATCGCGAGTCTCGGGGTCTTCTTGCTCGAGGAACCACCTTTGTATATTCTCCTCAACATCCTTCTTTCTCTGAAAAATTTCTGAAGTTTTTAGTGACTCGCAATAAAGGTGAACAAAACTCAACAAAACTTATAGCAACTACTCCCACAAGTGTCTAGAGGCTATATCATGCATCAAAACTACTTGGGACCATACAAATCTGACATGCAAGCTCAAGAAAAAGGTCACCATAGAAGCAAAAATTTGCAATATATAAAGCACTAAGACAAAAACTAATTGGACCATTGGAGGAGTCACATACCGAAGATCAATCCCCCAAAATAGTTTTGCAAATGGAGCTTTGCACAAGGAGATCGAAAATGGCAGCAAAATGAGCTAGAACACGGGCTTGAGCAATGGTGGGATTTTTTCTGGAGGAAGACGAAGTGGATGGGTGCTGGAATAAGTGAGGGGGGCCTACGTGGGACCCACAAGCCAGGGGGCGCGCCCTGTAGGCTTGTGGCCCACTGGTGCAGCCCCCTGATGTGTTCTCAGCACCAGAAATTCTTAAATATTCCAGAAAAAATCATACTACATTTTTAGGGCATTTGGAGAACTTTTATTTTCAGGTCACTTTTTTATTGCACGGATATATCAGAAAACAGAAAAACAATAGCATTTTTGCTTAATTTAATCTAAATAATAGAAAGTAAAAGTTGGGTACAGAAGGTTGTGCCTCCTAAATTCATCCATCTCATGCTCATAAAAAAGAATCCATCAATAGGGTTGATCAAGTCTTATTGACAATTTTTTTCGAATGACATCGAACCGGAGAATTTTCGGATAACACTAAGTTACCTCAATGGGGATATGCATGTCCCCAACAATAAGTATATCATATTTCTTTTGGCAGTAGGGAGAGGGAATTCAAAATCTCCAATAATAATCGTTGAAAATTTTCCAATGGAGTTGATACTATGAACTTGAGGTTGTTTCTTCGGAAAGTGTACCGTATGCTCATTACCATTAACATGAAAAGTGACATTGCCTTTGTTGCAATCAATAACAGCCCCTGCAGTATTAAAAAAAGGTCTACAAAGGATGATCGACATACTGTCGTCCTCGGAAATATCAAGAATAACAAAGTCCGTTAGGATAGTAACATTTGCAACTACGACATGCACATCCTCACAAACATCGATGGGTAAAGCAGTTGATTTATCAGCCATTTGCAAAGAGATTTCAGTAGCCATCAACTTATTCAAATCAAGTCTACGATATAAAGAGAAAGGCATAACACTAACACCAGCTCCAAGGTCACATAAAGCAGTTTTAACATAGTTTCTTTTAATAGAGCATGGTATAGTAGGTACTCCGGGATCTCCTAGTTTCTTTGGTATTCCACCCTTAAAGGTATAATTAGCAAGCATGGTGGAAATCTCAGCTTTCGGTATCTTTATTTTATTTGTCACAATATCCTTCATATACTTAGCGTAAGGAGACATTTTCAGAATATCAGTCAAACGCATACGCAAAAAGACAGGTCTAAGCATTTCAACAAAGCGCTCAAAATCCTCATCATCCTTTTTCTTGGATGGTTTAGGAGAAAATGGCATGGGTTTCTGAACCCAAGGTTCTCTTTATTTACCATGATTCCAAGAAACAAAGTCTCTTTTGTCATATATTTTGTTCTTAGGTTGTGGGTTATCAAGATCAACAGCAGGTCCAATCTCCACATCATTATCATTACTAGGTTGAGCATCAACATGAACATCATCATTAATATTATCACTACGCTCATGTTCATTACCAGATTGTGTCTCAGCATCAGAAATAGATATATCATTTGGGTTTTCATGTGTATCTATAACAGGTTCACTAGAGGCATGCAAAGTCTTATCATCATTCTTTTTCTTTCTTTTGCTAGAATGACTAGATGCATCAGTATTAATTCTCTGAGAATCTTGCTCAATTCTCTTAGGATGGCCCTCAGGATACAAAGGTTCCTGAGTCATTTTACCACCTCTAGTCACAACTCTAACGGAATGATCATTGTTCTTACCATTCATCTCATTAAGCAAATCATTTTGTGCCTTAGGTACTTGTTCTACTTGAGTAGTTACCATGGAGGCATGTTTACTTATAAGCTTGAGATCATTAATAGTTCTACTCATATATTCACCTAAACGATCAAGCATGTAAGCATTGTGTTTCAATTGTCTACTAACATAAGCATTGAAATTTTCTTGCTTAACAATAAAGTTATCAAACTCATCCCAGCATTGGCTAGCAGACTTATTATAAGGAATATCACCTTCATCGAATCTACGAAGAGAATTTACCTCTACTACCTGTGTCGGGTTATCAAGACCATGTATTTCTTCAATAGGTGGTAGATTCTTAACATCTTCAGCTTTAATACCTTTTTCTTTCATAGATTTCTTTGCCTCTTGCATATCTTCAGGACTGAGAAATAGAATACCTCTTTTCTTCGGAGTGGGCTTTGGAGGTGGCTCAGGAATAGTCCAATCATTATCATTGTTCAATATATTATTCAATAGTAGTTCAGCTTGTTCAACAGTTCGTTCCCTGAAAACACAACCAGCACAACTATCTAGGTGGTCCCTAGAAGCATCGGTTAGTCCATTATAAAAGATATCAAGTATTTTGTTTTTCTTGAGAGGATGATCAGGCAAAGCATTAAGTAATTGGAGAAGCCTCCCCCAAGCTTGTGGGAGACTCTCTTCTTGTGACGCCCCCATTCTCGACCGTATGCTAATCATACACGCAATGCGTACGACCAAGATTAGGGACTCACTGATTGATATCACAACACAACACTAGACACAAATATAAAGTCATACAGCTTCATATTACAAGCCAGGGGCCTCGAGGGCTTGAATACAAAGCTTGACAAAGCACAAGTCAGCGGAAGCAAATATATCTGAGTACAGACATAAGTTAGACAAGTTTTGCCTTAAGAAGGCTAGCACAAACATAAGCAGCGGGTCGAAAGAGGCGAGGCCTCCTGCCTGGGAACCTCCTAACTACTCCTGAGCGGTGGCGTTCTCCACGTAGTAGTAGGCTCCAACGGCGGTGTAGTAGTCGTCTCCGGCGTACTCCATCTCCTGGGCTCCATTGTCTGAACGCAGAATCGTATCGAAGGGGGGAAAGAGGAAGCAAATCAGCAGTGAGTACTCATCCAAAGTACTCGCAAGGCTGACATCAGAACTATGCTAAGTATGCATCATTATCAAGGGAAGGGGTTATATCTGGACTGACTGCAGAAAGCAAGAATAGGGAGAAGGCCTAGTCCTATCGAAGACTAGCATCTTCAACATCTTGCAGCATTAGAAGAGAGTAGACCTGCATCTCATATATATAGTCATATCGTTGTAGCAATTTTATTTAGTAAACACGCCCAGAGATCCTTCCTCGACTCCCTGCGAGGAAGCAATCCCGGAGCCACAATTCATTTTAATTTAAATTACAATTATAGTTGTATAAGGTCAAGGCACAACTCCAAGTCGTCCTGTTACCGTGGACACAGCTATTCGAATAGATTATTCATCCCTGCAGGGGTGCACCACATATTACCCAACACGCCTGAGTCACCTCCGGCCGGACACACTTTCCTGGGTCATGCCCGGCCTCGGGATATCAGCACGTCGTCGCCCCACCTAGGCTCAACGAAGAGGCCAGCCCGCCGGTCTAAATCCTATGCACGCAGGGGTCATGGGACCAATCACCCTTTGCACTCCTGCACGATGCGTGGGCGGCCGGAAGCAGACCTAGTACACTCCAGTCCAAGAGCTGCACCGTCCAGTCCAATCCGGCGCACGCCGCTCCATTGCTGACGTCCGAAGAGCTTCGGCTGATACAACGACGCTGAGTGCCCATAACTTTCCCACGTGATGGTTAGTGCGTATTAAGGCCAACGACCTAACTCAGATCAAGTACCCAACCCATTAGCATTTTATTAATGCGGGGAAAGCGCGACCCGTGAAGTGCGGTCCGTCGCCCCGCCTCGAGGACCGTGGCAAGGGCCTCTCCTGCCCGTCCATGCCTCATCAACATCAAACCATGGGTACCCCTCAGGGCCGACCCATCACCAACATGTTTCAGTATCCCGGTCATAGTAACTGTGTGTATAAAACATCAATACGGAGCCTGAGGAATCACCCTCAAGGGGCCCCGCTCGATATAACCGTCAAGGTGTATTTAGAGGAATCACCCTCGGGGGTCCCACACTTGAGGGGTTGCACGACATAGTCATCGTCGGGAGTGGTGAAGGAGGAATCACCCTCGATAACCACGGCCGACTAGCCACACTACAGAGCTAGCATCATGAGTACTTCACGAGGTGTCACCCTTGGTACTCGATATTAGCGCTACAGAGTCGTACAACTAAGGGGTGTGCGGTGATGTGAGGGGCCTGGCTTGTCGGTCGGCTGTCCGAGTCTTCGAGTCTTCTCGTCGTCGATGAAGAAGCAGGGGCAACTGGGACTAAGGGGTCACTGGGGGTTTATTGCTCAACCTATACTAAACAGTTGGTATGATTGCAGACAAAGTAACAGTTTATCAAAAACAGGCTATGCATCAGAATAGGAGCTAACTAATACATTAGCAAAATTCTAATGCAAGAATAAGAGAGAAGGGAATAGGTGATATCGGAATGCTCAAGGGGGTTTTGCTTGCCTTGCAGCTCTGCGGCAAAAGGCTGAACGTCAACGGCGTAGTCGTACCCGGCAGCAGCGTCGGTCTCGGGGTCTACCAGAGAGAAGAGGGGGAAGAAACAATAAATACAAGCAAACAGATGCAACACGATGCAAGACATGGCAATATGCAAAGCTAGGTATGCTCTAGCGCAGTACTACACGTTGTAGACGGAGCGGGAGAATATCTGACGATATTTCCTGGGTCTTTGGATTTATCGGACAGGCGATTCGGAGGGGAAAGTTCCATGTTCATCATGCTAGGAGCATGTGACAGATGAACGGATGGCATATTTGGATTCGTGGGATTTTTCTGATCAACTTTCATATATAAATTATTTTCATCGGAGTTACGGTTTAAAAGATATGATTTTCTAAAGTTTTATCGATTTTCTGGAATTATTTTAATTAATTAAATCTAACATTATCCAGAATAGTAAATGATGACGTCAGCATGAGGTCGGCATTGCGTCAGCAGTCAACAGGGGGCTGGCCAGGTCAAACCTGACCAGTGGGCCCCACCTGTCATAGACTCAGGCTTATCCCAGAGTTTTAGATTAATTTAAACAGGGTTAATTAGCAGGTGGGTCCACATGTCAGTGACATATTTAGTTTAGGTTAATTATTTCACTAATCTAAACACCTAATTAACCAACTGACAGTGGTGGCCCACAAGTCAGTGGCACAGGGGGAAGGACCCCACATGTCAGTGGCAGGGCTGCCCAGTCAGCGGTCAGCGGCGACCGTTGACCGGTCAACCGAGCCCGCTGGACCCACTGGCAGTGGCACTGGGGGTGGCCCCAGGCCAGCCAGGTCAACGGTGGCCGGCGACTGGCCGCCGGCGACCCAAAATCGCGGCGGCGACGCACTGGCCGCGTCGGAAATCGGCCATGGTGGGCCATTTGGCGCGCGGCTGGTCAGAATCGAACGCGGGGAACGACCCGCGTCGATCTGTGGTGGTGGCCGAGGCGGGGGTGGTTGGCAACATCGCCGGCGACGAGCAGAGGCGGCGGCCGTACGGGAGTATTGATGGAAACGGCACTACGGGGCACGGCAAGCAGCGGCAAAGGGCGCATTCGACTCCTACGGCGACGTCGAGCATGACCGCGAGCTCAGGCGAGCTCGACAGCGGCCACAACGATGGCAAGGCCAATGGCGGCGGAGTTCCGTTCGGGCAGCGACGGCACGTCGGCTACGGCGAGCTAGCGAGCACGAGGAGGGGCAGGGGAGGAAGGAGAGGCTCACAGTGAGGCGTAGCCGTTCAAAGCGGGCTCGGGGAGGGCTTGACGGCGACGCAATCGGCGACGGCGAGCGGCGGATCCAGAGGAGGAAGACGACGGCGTGGGGGCGATGCAGAAGCTCCGGAGCTCGTTCCAGGGCACGGGGAGGAAGGGCTCATCAGCGCGAAGCTTGTGGACAGGCTACGGGGGCGAGAGGTGGCCGGTGGCCGTGGCTATCCGCCGGCCATGGCGACGGCAGCGTTCGGGCGAGCTGGGGAATGAGCGAGGGAGAGGGGGAGAGTGAGCACAGGGCATCCAGGGGGGGCCTGGGCGCTCGGCCTTATCCTCTCGCCCACCTGCTTCCGTCGGCGTGGCGAGCGGCGACGGCGCGGCGCGGCGCTGGCCACGGCGGCGTCGACACGGGGAAGGGGGCAGGTAGGAGGCGGCCCAAGTGGGCTGGGCCGCACGGTAGCCACTTGGGCCCAGCCGCTGCGGGCCTTTTCCTTTTTCTTTTCTTTCTTTTCTGTTTGTTTTTATTTCTGTTTTGTCTTTTCTTTTTATTCCAAATGACTTTTGCAAATTATGAAACTTGCTAAAATAAATACTATGCAATATTTTCTATTGCTAGAAAATGGTTTGGGGAATTTTGGAATATGTTTGCATTTTCCATTTAAATTAAAAGGCACTATAAATTGATTTAAGTTGCTGTTATTGATGGTGGGGTCCACACCATGAGCTTGGTGATGTTGTTTTCCTTAACAACATTGGTTTTAGGATTTTTCACAAATATGCAACATTTTACTTATGCTGTTTGAGGATTTATTTTATCACCATAAAATCCTAGGGCATTTGAAATGAAAATTGAATTGGAATTTGAATCCAAGATTGATCAAGCCCTGTTTAGCAAAAGATTAGCTTAATCATTAGGCCATTACTGTAGCTTAATTACAATCACCACTGTAGCATAAAACCAGGGTGTCACAATTCTCCCCTACTAACAAGAATTCTCGTCCCGAGAATTAAGAAGTAGAAGGAAAGAGCCCGGGGTATTCTGCACGAAGATGATCTTCGTGTTCCCAAGTGGCTTCATCTTCAGAATGATTTGCCCACTACACTTTGAAGAACTTTGTAACCTCCTGACGAGTCCGATGTTCAGTTTCATCGAGAATGCGGACTGGTTGCTCTTTGTAAGAAAGGTCTTGTTGCAGCTCAAGATTATCATGATCCACTGCTCGGATAGGATCCTTGAAGCAGCGACGAAGCTGTGACACATGGAACACATCGTGAACCTGAGAAAGGTTTGGCGGTAGTTCCAATTGATATGCCACTTTACCACGCCTTTCGAGAACAGTGAAAGGACCAATATAACGAGGAGCCAGCTTGCCCTTGATTCCAAATCGGTGTGTACCTCTCATTGGCGTGACTCGAAGATAAGCCTTTCGCCAGGTTGATAGACCATATCTTTGTGATGACGGTCATACTGACTCTTCTGACGAGACTGAGCAGCCTTCAGATTTGCATGAATAATGCAGACTTGATCTTCGGCATGTTGGATAATATCCGGACCGATAAGTGTATGTTCCCCAGTTTCTGACCAATTCAGAGGAGTCCAACACTTACGTCCATATAACACTTCAAAGGGAGCCATCTTCAGACTAGCTTGATAGCTATTGTTGTAGGAGAACTCAGCATATGGAAGAGATTCCTCCCATTTCTTGCCGAAAGAAATGACACAAGCACGAAGCATGTCTTCGAGAATCTGGTGACCGTTGACCGGGCAACCGAGCCCGCTGGACCCACTGGCAGTGGCACTGGGGGTGGCCCCAGGCCAGCCAGGTCAGCGGTGGCCGGCGACTGGCCGCCGGCGACCCAAAATCGCGGCGGCGACGCACTGGCCGCGTCGGAAATCGGCCATGGTGGGCCATTTGGCGCGCGGCTGGTCGGAATCGAACGCGGGGAACGACCCGCGTCGATCTGCGGTGGTGGCCGAGGCGGGGGTGGTCGGCAACATCGCCGGCGACGAGCAGAGGTGGCGGCCATACGGGAGTATTGATGGAAACGGCGCTACGGGGCACGGCAAGCAGCGACAAAGGGCGCATTCGACTCCTACGGCGACGGCGAGCATGACCGCGAGCTCAGGCGAGCTCGACAGTGGCCACAACGATGGCAAGGCCAACGGCGGCGGAGTTCCGTTCGGACAGCAACGACACGTCGGCTACGGTGAGCTAGCGAGCACGAGGAGGGCCAGGGGAGGAAGGAGAGGCTCACAGTGAGGCGTAGCCGTTCAAAGCGAGCTCGGGGAGGGCTTGACGGCGACGCAATCGGCGACGGCGAGCGGTGGATCCAAAGGAGGAAGACGACGACGTGGGGGCGATGTAGAGGCTCCGGAGCTCGTTCAAGGGCACGGGGAGGAAGGGCTCGTCGGCGCGAAGCTTCTGGACAGGCTACGGGGGCGAGAGGTGGCCGGTGGTTGTGGCTATCCGCCGGCCATGGCGACGGCAGCGTTCGGGCGAGCTGGGGAACGAGCGAGGGAGAGGGAGAGAGTGAGCAGAGGGCGTCCAGGGGGGGGCCTGGGTGCTCGGCCTTATCCTCTCGCCCACCTGCTCCCATCGGCGTGGCGGGCGGCGATGGCGCGGCGCGGCACTGTCCACGGCGCCGTCGACACGGGGAAGGGGGCAGGTAGGAGGCGGCCCCAGTGGGCTGGGCCGCACTGTAGCCACTTGGGCTAGCCGCTGCGGGCCTTTTCCTTTTTCTTTTCTTTCTTTTCTGTTTGTTTTTATTTCTGTTTTGTCTTTTCTTTTTATTCCAAATGACTTTTGCAAATTATGAAACTTGCTAAAATAAATACTATGCAATATTTGCCATTGCTAGAAAATGGTTTGGGGAATTTTGGAATATGTTTGCATTTTCCATTTAAATTAAAAGGCACTATAAATTGATTTAAGTTGCTGTTATTGATGGTGGGGTCCACACCATGAGCTTGGTGATGTTGTTTTCCTTAACAACATTGGTTTTAGGATTTTTCACAAATATGCAACATTTTACTTATGCTGTTTGAGGATTTATTTTATCACCATAAAATCCTAGGGCATTTGAAATGAAAATTGAATTGGAATTTGAATCCAAGATTGATCAAGCCCTGTTTAGCAAAAGATTAGCTTAATCATTAGGCCATTACTGTAGCTTAATTACAATCACCACTGTAGCATAAAACCAGGGTGTCACAATTCTCCCCTACTAACAAGAATTCTCGTCCCGAGAATTAAGAAGTAGAAGGAAAGAGCCCGGGGTATTCTGCACGAAGATGATCTTCGCGTTCCCAAGTGGCTTCATCTTCAGAATGATTTGCCCACTGCACTTTGAAGAACTTGGTAACCTTCTGACGAGTCCGACGTTCAGTTTCATCGAGAATGCGGACTGGTTGCTCTTTGTAAGAAAGGTCTTGTTGCAGCTCAAACATATCATGATCCACTGCTCGGATAGGATCCTTGAAGCAGCGACGAAGCTGTGACACATGGAACACATCGTGAACCTGAGAAAGGTTTGGCGGTAGTTCCAATTGATATGCCACTTTACCACGCCTTTCGAGAACAGTGAAAGGACCAATATAATGAGGAGCCAGCTTGCCCTTGATTCCAAATCGGTGTGTACCTCTCATTGGCGTGACTCGAAGATAAGCCTTTTCGCCAGGTTGATAGACCATATCTTTGTGATGACGGTCATACTGACTCTTCTGACGAGACTGAGCAGCCTTCAGATTTGCATGAATAATGCAGACTTGATCTTCGGCATGTTGGATAATATCCAGACCGATAAGTGTACGTTCCCCAGTTTCTGACCAATTCAGAGGAGTCCGACACTTACGTCCATATAACACTTCAAAGGGAGCCATCTTCAGACTAGCTTGATAGCTATTGTTGTAGGAGAACTCAGCATATGGAAGAGATTCCTCCCATTTCTTGCCGAAAGAAATGACACAAGCACGAAGCATGTCTTCGAGAATCTGGTTGACTCTTTCAACTTGACCCTGAGATTGAGGGTGAAAAGCGGTGCTGAATGACAAATGAGTTCCCATAGCTTCCTGGAGACTTGTCCAAAATCTTGAAGTGAATAAACTACCACGGTCCGAACTGATAACCAGTGGAATACCGTGGAGTGAAACAACTCTGGACATGCATAGATCTGTGTGACGCCCCCATTCTTGTCCGTACGCTAATCATACACACAATGCGTACGACCAAGATTAGGAATCACTGATTGATACCACAACATGACAAAAGACACAAATAAAGGTCATACAGCTTCATATTACAAGCCAGGGGCCTCGAGGGCTCGAATACAAAGCTCGACAAAGCACGAGTCAGCGGAAGCAAATATATCTGAGTACAGACATAAGTTAGACAAGTTTTGCCTTAAGAAGGCTAGCACAAACATAAACAGCGGATCGAAAGAGGCGAGGCCTCCTGCCTGGGAACCTCCTAACTACTCCTGAGCGTCGGCGTTCTCCACGTAGTAGTAGGCTCTAGCGGTGGTGTAGCAGACGTCTCCAGTGAACTCCATCTCCTGGGCTCCATCGACAGAACGCAGCAACGAATCGAGGGGGAAAAGGAAAGAAAAGCAGCTGTGAGTACTCATCCAAAGTACTCGCAAGATTTACATCATAACTATGCTAAGTATGCTCCATTATCAAGTGAATGGGGTATATCTGGGTTGACTGCAGAAAGCAAGAATAGGGGGAAGACCTAGTCCTATCGAAGACTAGCATCTTCAGCATCTTGCAGCATGAGAAGAGAGTAGACCTGCATCTCATATATATAGTCATATTGTTGAGCAATTTTAATAAGTAAGCACGCCCAGAGATCCTTCCCCGACTCCCAGTGAGGAAGCAATCCCGGAGCCACAATTCATTTTAATTTAAATTACAGTTAAAGTTGTATAAGGTCAAGGCACATTTCCAAGTCGTCCTGTTACCGTGGACACGGCTATTCGAATAGATGAATCATCCCTGCAGGGGTGCACCACATATTCCCCAACACGCCTGAGTCACCTCCGGCCGGACACACTTTCCTGGGTCATGCCCGGCCTCGGGATATCAGCACGTCGTCGCCCCACCTAGGCTCAACGAAGAGGCCAACCCGCCGGTCTAAATCCTAAGCGCGCAGGGGTCATGGGCCCAATCACCCTTTGCATTCCTGCACGATGCGAACGCGGCCGGAAACAGACCTAGTACACTCTAGTCCAAGAGCTGCACCATCCAGTCCAATCCGTCGCGCACCGCTCCATTGCTGACGCCCGAAGAGCTTCGGCTGATACAACGACGCTGAGTGCCCATAACTTTCCCACGCTAAGGTTAGTGCGTATTAAGGCCAACGACCTAACTCAGATCAAGTACCCAACCCATTAGCAATTTATTAGTGCGGGGCAAGCTCGAACCATAAGTGCAGTTCGTCGCCCCGCCAAGAACACTCGGGTGCCTTACCGGCGCACCCCACCAATATCACTCTCGCGGGTACCCTTGGGGCCGACCCGTCTTAACATGTCTCTGTAACCAGGTCATAGTAATTGTGTGTATAAAACATCAAGGCTGGAACTGAGGAATCACCCTCAAAGGTCGCCACTCGATGAAACCGTCAAGGTGGAACTAGAGGAATCACCCTCGAGGGTCCCACACTTGAGGGGTTGCACGACAGAGTCATCATCGGGAGTGGTGAAAGAGGAATCACCCTCGATAACCACGACTGACTAGCTACACTATAGAACTAGCATCATGAGTACTTCACGAGGAGTCACCCCCGGTACTCGATAGTAGCGCTGTAGAGTCGTACAACTACGGGGTGTGCGGTGCTGTGAGGGGCCTGGCTTATCGGTCGGTTGACCGAGTCTTCAAGTCCTCGCGTCGTCGATGAACAAGAAGGGGCAGCTGGGACAAAGGGGGTCTCAGGGGTCCACTGATCAACCTATTCTAAGCAGTTGATATGATAACATGTGTAGTAGCAGTTCATCAAAAACAGGCTATGCATCAAAATAGGAGCTATGCTAATACAGTAGCAAAAATTCTAATGCAAGCATAAGAGGGAGAGAGATGGGTGATATCGGAATGCTCAAGGGGGTTTTGCTTGCCTTGCTGCTCTGCGGCAAAAGGCTGAATGTCAAGGGCGTAGTCGTATTCGGCAGCAGCGTCAGCCTCGGGGTCTACCGGAGAGAAGAGGGGGGAAGAAACAAATGCAACACGATGCATGACATGGCAATATGCAGGGCTAGGTATGCTCTAACGCAGTACTACGCGTTACAGACGAAGCGGCAGAATATCTGACGATATTTCCCGGGTCTCAGAATTCATCAGACAGACGATCCGGAGGGGAAAGTTCCATGTTCATCATGCTAGGAGCATGTGACAGATGAACGGATGGCATATTTGAATTCGTGGGATTTTTCTGATCAACTTTCATGTATAAAGTTTTTTCATCTGAGCTACAGATTATTTTCTATGATTTTTCAAAGTTTAAAAAAATTTCTGGAATTAATTCTATTTATTAAATCGACATTATCCAGAATAGTGAATGATGACGTCAGCATTGCGTCAGCATTGCATCAGCAGTCAACAGTGGGCTGGCCAGGTCAAACCTGACCAGTGGGCCCCACCTGTCATAGACTCTGATCTATTTCAGTTTATTAAGCTAAACTAAACAGAGTTAATTAGGGGAGGGCCCCACATGTCAGTGAGACATTAGTCTAAATTAATCATTTTAATCAGATTAGTTGCTAATTAAGTACCTGACAGGGTGGGGCCCAAATGTCATAGACACTGGGGGTGTGGGGCCCCACTGTCAGTGACTGGGCTGAGCCCAGTCAGCCAGTTGACCAGTCAACTGGTCAACCAGGGTCAGCCTGGCCAACTGGCAGTGACCCAGGGATGGACCCCAGGTGTGCCACGTCAGCGCCGGCGCCGGAGCGTCACCGGCGGTGCTACGGCGAGCTCCCGAATCGAGCCAGGGCTCGGGTTTCTCCTATGGTGGACCAAATCGAGCG
Organism: Elymus sibiricus; assembly: GCA_039707655.1. NCBI lineage: Eukaryota > Viridiplantae > Streptophyta > Magnoliopsida > Poales > Poaceae > Elymus > Elymus sibiricus. Next base: position 97,441,162 of record CM077663.1, on the reverse strand, counting down.
CCGATTCGTGCTATCGCGAGCTGAGGTCGCCGCAGACCCATTCCAGCCGTCGGGAGGAGCTACGGTGGACGGAGGCGAGTGGCAGGTCGACGGCGGTGGAAGCAAACTTCGGCCGGCGATGGAAAACGGCGAGCCGATGCGCCTACGAGCCAATTACGGGCACTACTCGAGCCTACGCAACGTGCGGAGTCGAACGGTGGCAGCGGTAGGACCAAATGGTCGCCGGATGGTCGCCGGCGACGAGGTCAGGCGGCGGCGCGTTCGGGCATTGTTGAATCATGCCGCCAGGAGCTTCGGCTCGTCGCGAGGAGCAAGGGGAGGGAGGTAGGACCTCACAGTGAGGCGTTGCCGTTCAAAATGGGCTCGGGGAGGGCTCGACGGCGGCGAATTTGGCGACGGCGCGGCGGTGGCCGAAGGTAGAAGACAACGGCGTGGGGGCGCTCTAGGGGCTCCGGAGCTCGCGCGTGTGGTCGAGGAGGACGGGCTCGTCGCGGCGGTTCTGACGGACGCGACGGCGAGGCGCGGGCGTGGCTGTGGCCGCGGCTAGGCCAGAGCCATGCCGACGGCGGCGCAGGCGCGGTGGATCTGGAGGGGGGAGAGGAGTGAGCCAGGCGAGGGGGAAATGGCGAGGCGGCGTCCAAGGGGGAAGGACGGGGGCGTCCTTATCCCCAGCCACCTGCTCCCGTCGCCGTGGCGAGCGGTGGCCGGCGTGGGCGAGCTCCGTCCACGGCGGGGTTGACACGGAGGGGAGGAGCAGGTGAGTTGGGCTGGGCCGGCACTGTGGTACTGGGCCAGGTAAGTGCACAGTGCACTTTTCTGTTTTTATTTCCTTTTCTGTTTTAGGCTTTCTGTTATATTTTCTTTTGGGCAATATTCCTTCAAGCAAAAACGTGCCACCTAGCCCAAATATTATCTTGCATTATTTCACAGGTCCACAAAAAGTTTGAGGATTAATAAAATTGGTTTGCATTTTCATAATTGATTTAAATGCATTTTAAAATACTTTTAGCTTCTGTTATTTAAGGTGAGATCCACACCAGAAGCTTGGTGATGTTGTTCTCCTCAACAATATTTGTTTTGGAATATTCTACAACCTTGGAACATTTTATCTTTGATGTTTGAAGATTTAAATTCATCACATAAAACCACAGGGCATTTGAAATGAAATTTGAATTGGAATTTGAACTTCAACTTGATCAAGCTCCATTTAGCAAAATGATTAGGCACTGTTGTGAAGCCCCCAGCCTCGACCGTACGCTAAACAATCACGCAATGCGTACGACCAAGATTAGGGACTCACTAATCAATATCACAACACAACTCTAAACATAAATATAAAGTCATACAGCTTCATATTACAAGCCAGGGGCCTCGAGGGCTCGAATACAAAGCTCGACATAGCACGAGTCAGCGAAAGCAAATAATATCTGAGTACAGACATAAGTTAGACCAGTTTTGCCTTAAGAAGGCTAGCACAAACATAAGCAGCGGATCGAAGAGGCGAGGCCTCCTGCCTGGGAACCTCCTAACTACTCCTGGATGTCGGAGAAGTCTACGTCGTAGTAAGCTCCATCCTGCTGGTAGGGGCCTCCGTCGGGGTAGTAGTAGTCGTCTTCGGCGTACTCCAACTCCTGGGCTCCATCAACTGAACGCAACAACGTATCGAGGGGGAAAAGAGAAGTGCAAAGCAGCGTGAGTACTCATCCAAAGTACTCGCAAGACTTACATCAGAACTATACTAGATATGCACCAGTGTCAAAGGAATGGGGCTAAATCTTTGGACTAAACTGCAGAAATGCCAGAAGAGAGAAGAAGGCCTAGTCCTATCGAAGACTAGCATCTTCAGCGTCTTGCAGCATAAGACGAGAGTAGACTGGTATCACAAATATAGTCATATTAATGTAGCAAAATTTTATTAAGTAACCACGCCCAGAGATTCTTCCTCGACTCCCTGCGAGGAAGCAATCTCGGAGCCACAATTCATTTTAATTAATTTATGATTATAGTTGTAGTAGGCCAAAGTACAACTCCAAGTCGTCCTGTTACCGTGGACACGGCTATTCGAATAGTTTGTTCTTCCCTGCAGGGGTGCACCTCATTTCCAACACGCCTGGTCACCTCCGGCCGGACACACTTTTCTGGGTAATGCCCGGCCTCGGCATACAGCACGTCGTCGCCCCACCTAGACTCAACGAAGAGGCCAGCCCGCCGGTCTAAATCCTAAGCGCGCAGGTTCGTGGGCCCACTTGCCCTTGCGCAACTGCACGATGCGAGGGCGGCCGAAAGCAGACCTAGTACACTCCAGTCCAAGAGCTGTACGTTCCAGCCCAATTCGGCGCGCGCCGCTCCGATGCTGACGTCCGAAGAGCTTCGGCTGATACAACGACGCTGAGTGCCCATAACTTCCCCACGTGAAGGTTTAGCGCGTTAAAGGTCGTATCGACCAACTCAGATTAAATACTCAACCCATTAGCATTTTAATTAGTGCGGGGCAAGCGCGAACCATATGTGCAGTCCGTCGCCCCGCCAGTAACCTCGGGTGCCTTACCGGCGCACCCCACCACATTTCACGGATGCCTTACGGCGCATCCCACCAAATCTTTATCTCGCGGGTACCCTTGGGGCCGATCCGACTTCAACATGCTTCTGTAACCAGGTCAAAGTAACTGTGTGTCTATACACCAAATGGATATCCGAGGAATCACCCTCGATGGATCCCACTCGAGTTATGGGTAAGGCAAGAGTCGCTAACGGTAATGGAAAGGAGGAATCACCCTCGATACCCATGAACGATAACTACGCTACAGAATTAACACCGGGAGTGCTAAGTGAGGTATCACCCTTGGCACTCAGTAGTAGCTCTGCAGTGCCATACTAAAGGGGGGGGGTGGTGATGTGTCGGTAACGGCTTGTCAGTCATGACGACTGAGTCTTCTGTCTTCATGTCCTCGGCGTCGTCGATGAAAGCAGGGGCAACTGGGACTAAGGGAGTCTCAGGGGTTCACTGATCAACCTATTCTAGACAGTTGATATAACAGCAGGTGTAATAGTAGTTCATCAAAAACAGGCTATGCATCAGAATAGGAGCTAACTAATACAGTAGCAAAATCTAATGCAAGAACAAGAGGGAGAAGAATAGGCGATATCGGAATGCTCAAGGGGGTTTTGCTTGCCTTGCTGCTCTACGGCAAAAGGCTGGTCGTCGGCGGTGTAGTCAATCTCGGCAGCACCGTCAGCCTCGGGGTCTACCGGAGAAAAGAGGGGGAAGAAACAATAAATATAAAGCACACAGATGCAACATGACGCATGACATGGCAATACGTAGGGCTAGCGGTGTTTACGGCCTATTTAAGTGCGATGGTTAATTTAGAATTTTATTTGAAATTATTTTTATAATGTCATGCACTATTCACCTATCCGAAACAGGCAAAAAGTTGCATGTTCAGATAGCTAGAGGCATGTGACAGATGAATGGATGGCATATTTGGATTCGGGGATTTTTCTGATCAACTTTCATATATAAATTATTTTCATCCGACTTACGGTTTAAAAGATATGATTTTCTAAAGTTTTATTAATTTCCTGGAATAATTTTAATTTATTAAATCCAACATTATCCAGAACAGTGTAATGTGACGTCAGCATGACATCAATATGATGTCAGCAGGTCAACTCTGGCTGACCAGAGTCAAACCTGACATGTGGGGTCCACATGTCATAGTCACAGTCAATTTCCTGGGTTTTAATTTAATTAAAACAGATTAATTAACAAGTGGGGCCCATAAGTCAGTGACTGATTAGGCAATTTAATTAATTTTAATTAATCTATTTACTAATTTAAACACCTGTCAAATGGGGCCCATATGTCATAGACACAGGGGGTGTGGGGCCCCACTGTCAGTGACTGGGGCCAGCCCAGTCAGTAGTTGACCCAGTCAACTGGGTCAACCGGGTCCGTTGGGGCCACTGGCAGTGACACTGGGGGTGGCCCCAGGCCTGCCAGGTCAGCGGCGGCGCCGGCCGGCCACCGGAGCTGCTCCGGCGAGCACCCGAATCGCCGGAGAGGCTCGGAAATGGCGCACGGGGCACCATTTCAAGCGCGGCCGGCGGCGTTCGAAAGCTGGGAGATTCGCCGATCCGTTCCGGGCATCGGGACGAGCTAAGGTGGACGGAGGCGAGCAGCACATCGACGGCGGCGGAGTGAAGCTTCGGCCGGCGATGGCAAATGACGATGCAGCGCGCAAACGAGAGAACTAACGGTGCGGGGCGAGCCTACGCGGTGAGGCGGGTCGAGTGGTGGCGGCGGTTGGACCAAATGGTCACCGGAGCGACGCCGGCGGCGAGGTCAGGCAGAGCCGCGTTCGGGCACACGCCGGGTACGGCACTAGGAGGCGTGAACAGGCTTGTGCGTGGGTGCATCGTGCTCCTGGAAGCACCAGGAGCTCGACGGTGAGCTCAGGCGAGCGTGACAATGACGGTGGCGATGGCCACGAGCTCAACGGCGGTGACGCGTTCGGGTGCTCATCGCAGATGGCCCTAGAGGCAGCTAACGGCGACGAGAGCGAGAGGGGGAAGAAGCGGAGGTTCACAGAGGGGCATTGCCGTTCAAAGTGGGCTCGGGGAGGGCTGGACGGCGACGGAGTGCGGCGGCGATCCGAGGAAGAAGAAGGCTCGGGGAGGCAGCTGCGGTGGCCGTCGGCTCGTTCCAGTTGGCGAGCCGACGTAGTTGAGCACGGCGATCACCGTAGACACGTCGAAGCAACGAGGCGGAGGCGGTGGCCGCGAGCTCAGCGGACGCCGATCATGGCGGCGCTCGGGTGCGGTGGAGAGAGGCGAGGGAGAGGGAAGGAGTGGCGACAGGGAGGTCCAGGGGCGTGCGGGCGGTCGGCCTTATCCCCCACGCCGGTCGGCAAAAGATCTGGCCACGGAGGGGGGCCCCGGGCGGGCGCGCGCATGGGGTGCTCGACAGCGCGCCGCCCGGCTCCTCCAGAGGTGGGAGAAGACGTGCGGCGGGCCGGGCTGTGCACTGTAGCCGTCGGGCTTAAGTGCACAGGGGCTTTTCCCCTTTTTCTTTTCCGTTTTCTATTTCCAGTTTCTGTTTTATTTTATTCTGGCATTTTCCTTTACCACAAAAATGTGGGACATGGCCCAAATATTAACTTGCAATATCCCACATGTCCACAGTAACTTTGGGGATTATTTAAAACTGTTTGCATTTCCAAATTGAAATTAAATGCATTTCAAATTTACTTTTAGCTCCTGTTATTTATGGTGGGGTCCACATCAGAAGTTTGGTGATGTTGTTTTCCTCAACTATATTTGTTTTGGAATATTCCACAATTGTGCAACATTTTATTTTAGTTGTCTGAGGATTTATTTTTATCACAATAATTCCTAAGGTATTTTGAATTGGAATTTGAACTGGAATTTGAACTTCAACTTGATCATGCCCCTCTTAGCAAAATAATTAGTTGCTGATCACAGTCATCACTGTGCACCATTACATGGGGGTGTTACAACTCTCCTCTACTAACAAGAATTCTCGTCCCGAGAATTAAGAAGTAGAAGGGAAAAGCTCGGGGTATTCTTCGTGAAGATGATCCTCGCGTTCCCAAGTAGCTTCATCTTCTGAATGATTTGACCATTGAACCTTGAGGAACTTGATAGTCTTCTGACGAGTCTTGCGTTCCGTTTCATCAAGAATGCGGATCGGATGCTCTTTGTAGGAAAGATCATCTTGCAGATCAAGCATCTCATAATCCACTGCTCGTTGCGGATCCTTGAAGCATCGACGCAATTGAGAGACATGGAAGACATCGTGCAGATGAGAAAATTTCGGTGGTAGCTCCAACTTGTAAGCCACTTTACCACGTCTTTCAAGAACGGTGAAAGGACCAATATAGCAAGGAGCCAGCTTGCCCTTGATCCCAAAACGGTGGGTACCTCTCATTGGCGTGACTCAAAGATAAGCCTTTTCGCCAGGTTGATAGACCATATCCTTGTGATGACGGTCATACTGACTCTTTTGACGAGACTGAGCCATCTTAAGATTCTCTCGCACAATTTGAACTTGTTCTTCTACTTGTTGAATGATGTCCGGACCAATAAGTGCACGTTCTCCAGTTTCTGACCAATCCAGAGGGGTTCGGCATTTACGTCCATACAACACTTCAAAGGGAGCCATCTTCAAGCTAGCTTGATAGCTATTGTTGTAGGAGAACTCAGCATACGGAAGAGATTCCTCCCATTTCTTGCCGTAAGAAATAACACAAGCACGAAGCATGTCTTCGAGAATCTGATTGACTCTTTCAACATGACCCTGGGATTGAGGGTGAAAAGCAGTGCTGAATTGCAAATGAGTTCCCATAGCTTCCTGGAAACTTTCCCAGAATCTTGAAGTGAACAAACTGCCACGGTCCGAACTGATAATCAGTGGAATACCGTGAAGTGAAACAATTCTGGCCATGTAGAGAGTTGCCAGCTGACTAGCAGTGATTGTTTATTTGACAGGCAGGAAATGTGCAACTTTGGAAAGCCTGTCTATGACGACAAGAATAGCATCATTACCTTTCTGCGACCTGGGTAAACCAGTAATGAAGTCCATTTCGACATGATCCCATTTCCATTCAGGAATAGCAATAGGTTGTAGAGTTCCGGCAGGCTTTTGATGTTCTGCTTTGGTGCGACGGCAAACGTCACATTCAGCAAGATAGCGAGCAATGTCTTGCTTCATATTCGGCCACCAGAATCTTTGACGAATGTCCTGGTACATCTTGGTACTACCCGGATGAATAGATAAAGGGGTATCATGGGCTTCCTTTAGTATTTTACCAGTCATATTCAGGTTCTCCTTCTTAGTGGGAACGAACAAGCGAACCTTGAAGTAGACGGCTTCATCATAAGCAACGGTGAAGTCTGAGGGTTTACCTTCCGCCAGGTATCGTTTAATCTTTTCAACTTCACTGCAATAGTGTTGCATAGTTTTGATACTGCCCTCGAGATCTGGCACAGCAACCAAGTAGCTCAGAGAACCCTGGTTAAGCACACGAAGGTGCATCTTGCGGGCCTCCGGTGGAGGGGGAATAAGATAACCCTGAGGAACAATGTGGAGGTTCAGCTTGCGGAATTCTTCTTGCAACAGAGGGTGAACCTTATGAACCTGGAGGTAGTTGCAATAGGATTTGCGGCTTAAAGCATCAGCCATCACATTAGCCTTTCATGGGGTATAAGAAATACCCACATCATAATCTGCTACGCGCTCCATCCATCTCTGTTGACGGAGATTCAGTTCTGGCTGAGTGAACAAGTACTTCAAGCTTTGGTGGTCAGTATAGATCTCACAACGATTACCGAGAATGTAATGTCGCCAATTCAATAGAGCATAGACCACTGCAGCTAACTCAAGATCATGAACTGGATAGTTCTCTTCATGAGGATGCAATTGTATTGAGGCATAAGTAACTACTCTGCGCTCTTGCATTAGGACACAGCCTAATCCTTGACAAGAAGCGTCGTAATAAATGACAAAGTCCTTGCGAGAATCCGGTGGAGCAAGCACTGGTGCTGAGGTAAGCTTGTCCTTCAGAGTCTGGAAACTTTCCTGACATTTGTCTGTCCATTCAAACTTAACACCTTTGTGAAGTAAATCGGTCAGGGGCTTTGCAATCTTGGAGAAGTTCTCGACAAAGCGACGGCAATAGCTGGCAAGCCCAAGAAAACTTCTGACTTGCTTAACATTCTTCGGGGGAGTCCAGTCAAGAATAGCCTGAACTCGTTCAGGGTTGACGGCAATACCATCCTTGGAGATCACATGACCAAGGTAAGTCACTTCATTTAGCCAGAACTCACACTTAGAGAACTTGGCATACAGTTGATGTTCTCGAAGCCTTTCGAGCACAAGACGAAGATGTTCGGCATGTTCTTCTTCATTCTTGGAATATATCAGAATGTCATCTAGATATACCACGACAAACTTGTCGAGATAATCCATGAAGATATAATTCATCAACCGAGAGAAGGTTGCTGGGGCATTTGTTAAGCCGAAAGACATGACGGTGTACTCGTATGAACCATACCGAGTAACAAATGCTGTTTTTGGAATATCTTCTTCTCGAACACGGATCTGATGATAACCCAACCTCAAGTCGAGTTTAGAGAATACTGACGATCCAGCAAGCTAATCATATAGATTATTGATCCGGGGAAGCGGATATTTGTTGTGAATTGTTGCTTGGTTGATTGGTCGGTAATCTTGAACTAATCGGTTAGTACCATCTTTCTTCTTGACAAAGAGAGAAGGTGCTCCCCAAGCTGATGAGCTAGGACGAATAAAACCTTTGCGAAGCGACTTGTCAATTTCTTCTTTAAGTTCAAGCAGTTCATGTGGTGGCATTTTATAAGGCCGCTTAGCAATAGGGGTGGTGCCTGATTTCAAGTCGATGACGAACTCGACGGCTCTAGCAGGGGGAATGCCTGGAAGCTCTTCTGGAAATACATCTTGAAAGTCTCGAACCACTGGAATGCTTTCAATCCCCTCAAGAGGTGATGCATTCAATGCGTTCATCTCATGAATCTGGGCCTCGGCATCTCGAACGAGGTGGACGGAATGAACCACTATCTCATTTGAAGGGTGCAGAAGGTGCACGGTCTTAGTGGCACATATGACCGAAGCAGTATGTGCTGTTAACCAATCCATTCCGAGAATGAGATCGATATTGGAAGACTTCAGCACAATGGGGGAAGCATAGAATTCCAGTCCTTCTATCTCAATGGAGACATCAGGACAAACCATTGAGGTTCGACATTGGACGGCGGGGGTGGTTACCACTACAGGAGAGTCTATCTCCTCGTGCTTAATGTTATGCAAGCATGCAAAATTACCAGACATAAAGGAATGCGATGCTCCTGTATCGAACAACACAGAAGCTGGTACTGAGTTGACGAGAAGAGTACCCATCACAGTAGCAGGCTGGCCTTGAGCTTCATTCAATTCAGCATTGTTAGCCTGAGGACGACCAGTGTTAGGCCTGGCATTGTTGTTGCGGGGCTGATAGTTGGGCAGTGCAAGCTGTTTTTGACCCTGTCTGCAATCTTTAGCACGGTGACCTGGACGTCCACACTTGAAGCATAGTCCATCCTCAGGACGGAGGGGTGGAGGTGCAAGTGCTCTTGGCTGTCTTGGCGGTGGAGGAGGCAGACGAGGAGCCACATAGGATGGCCTCGGTGCATACGCAGGTGGACGGTAGCTGTTGGGGATCCAGATCCTGCGCTTCTGAGATTGTGAGCCCGAAGATGAGCCCGCGTCAGTTTTGCGCTTGGAGTGATCCTTGTACCTCTGCAGACCTTTCTCAATCTGAATAGCCTTATTCACCAAGGTGGCGAAGTCAGGAAAATCATGAGCTAGAAGAGCGAGGTGAATGTCTGGGTGAAGCCCTTCACGAAATTTCTCCTGTCTGCGAGCATCAGTTGGCAGGTCCTCTTCAGCATAACGGGACAAGTCCAGAAATTCCTTTTGGTAATCATCCACGGTCTTGCTGCCTTGGGTAAGGTTGCGGAACTCTTGCTTCTTCCGGTCCATCATCCCTTGAGGAATGTGGCGAGCACGGAAAGCAGCTTGGAACTCTGGCCAGGTGACAATGGCGCCGATTGGCAGAGAGTGCCTGTGGCTGGTCCACCATTGAGCAGTGGGTCCTCTCAGAAAGTAGGCCACATAGTTGACATGGTTGGCAGGGGGAACCATAGCAGACTCCAGTATGTGAATGATGTCGCGCAACCAGTCATCAGCATCTAGCGGCTTAGTTGAGTTGTGGAACGTTGGCGGGTTGAGACGCACAAAGTCCTGCAGCGACATTGCGGCTGGCTGCTGATGCATTGGGGGTCTTTGGAGTTGGTCCACCAGTCCATGCATGAACTGACGTTGAACTTCCATCTGCTGAATCAGTCCAGTCATGTATTCAGGTGGTGGTGGTGGTTCAGGGGCACCACGACCACGACCAGCTGGCCAAACCATCCTGCTAAATTATAACAGCGGTAGTTCAGTATTTTGAGCATTGCAATGCAAGGATTCATTCATGAAGAAATCATGCACAACAAAGGAAGTGCGATAAAATACATCATAGTAGTCAAACACGACTTAAAGATCCATACATATGTCTGTTACAAACCATAAGTCTGTTACAAATAGACGATAGGTCCGGCATGAAATACCCTAGACAAACTAGGCGGCACGCAGGCACGCGATGGAGGGATACAACAACGCCTCTGCATCGGGGACAACGAAAGTAGCCGGGGAACTGAGCATGACCCCGATTGTGAAAGCCGATGGCAGGGTCCTGCATCCCTTGCAGACTCCGATGCAGAACCTGCATACTAAGCGGGAGCGCAGGTCCGCGTGCCGGAGTACGACCTCCAACCTAAGGCCATCCAAGTCCTGGGGGAAACTCAATCCGAGGTGGGTAAAGGATGTGCTCCGGGTGTATCCTCGCACGGACTACTGGCATCAAGTGCTCCATAGCCTGATACAGACGAGCTCGGGTAGCGTACAGCTCGAAGTTAAGAGCCCTGATAGTGCGATCCAGAGCCTCAGTGTACTAAACCAGAACCTGTGGATCGTAACGACGACTCACGAAGGGGGTGCAGACAGCAGTGTAGGATCGGTCAGTACGCTGCGGCGCGAAGGGAGTCAAGACCTCAGCGTCGGCCGCAGTATCAACTCCAGCAGGAGCATACGGGATGTATCGGTATGCCGTCTCCTCCAAGCAGGAGTTCGCTGCACGGAGACGAACAATAGTAGCATAAGCAGCATCCTGTACTGCCATCTCAACAGTCACTCCAATGCCACGGAAGGTGTGTAGCTTAGTGATGGAGCGGTCATGCCGATCCCAGATAACCATCTCAGCCTCATACTGTTCCTGGTTGAACTCGCGGTAGTCCTCGTAAACAGTGTACTCGGGGTACCAGCGATATCCCAGCTTCTTCAAAAGGCCGATCAGAATGGCCGGGAACCCAGTCGTATCGTGTGCGTAGGTCAGACGAACGATCTGCCTATCGGGACGCATCTGTAACAAGAAGATTAAGGATGTCAAATGACAATGCGTGTATCATACTTCAAGAGAAAACAATTGTCGACGAAACAATTCTCCGGTGGATGTGATCACGAGAACCTAGTTTTAGTTAGCAAAATCTTTAACCCGAAGAAGAAGAGAGATCAGAACCCAGAGTATAGATGAGGAATAAAAGATCCTAATACCACCCGATTGAGATGTGGGCCCATAACCCACAGGTCCCAGGATCGAAACCTGGCTCTGATACCAACTTGTGACGCCCCCAGCCTCGACCGTACGCTAAACAATCACGCAATGCGTACGACCAAGATTAGGGACTCACTAATCAATATCACAACACAACTCTAAACATAAATATAAAGTCATACAGCTTCATATTACAAGCCAGGGGCCTCGAGGGCTCGAATACAAAGCTCGACATAGCATGAGTCAGCGAAAGCAAATAATATCTGAGTACAGACATAAGTTAGACCAGTTTTTCCTTAAGAAGGCTAGCACAAACATAAGCAGTGGATCAAAGAGGCGAGGCCTCCTGCCTGGGAACATCCTAACTACTCCTGGACGTCGGAGAAGTCTACGTCGTAGTAAGCTCCATCCTGCTGGTAGGGGCCTTCGTCGGGGTAGTAGTAGTCGTCTCCGGCGTACTCCAACTCCTGGGCTCCATCAACTGAACGCAGCAACGTATCGAGGGGGAAAAGAGAAGTGCAAAGCAGCGTGAGTACTCATCCAAAGTACTCGCAAGACTTACATCAGAACTATACTAGATATGCACCAGTGTCAAAGGAATGGGGCTAAATCTTTGGACTAAACTGCAGAAATGCCAGAAGAGAGAAGAAGGCCTAGTCCTATCGAAGACTAGCATCTTCAGCGTCTTGCAGCATAAGACGAGAGTAGACTGGTATCACAAATATAGTCATATTAATGTAGCAAAATTTTATTAAGTAACCACGCCCAGAGATTCTTCCTCGACTCCCTGCGAGGAAGCAATCTCGGAGCCACAATTCATTTTAATTAATTTATGATTATAGTTGTAGTAGGCCAAAGTACAACTCCAAGTCGTCCTGTTACCGTGGACATGGCTATTCGAATAGTTTGTTCTTCCCTGCAGGGGTGCACATCATTTCCAACACGCCTGGTCACCTCCGGCCGGACACACTTTTCTGGGTAATGCCCGGCCTCGGGATACAGCACGTCGTCGCCCCACCTAGACTCAACGAAGAGGCCAGCCCGCCGGTCTAAATCCTAAGCGCGCAGGTTCGTGGGCCCACTTGCCCTTGCGCTCCTGCACGATGCGAGGGCGGCCGAAAGCAGACCTAGTATACTCCAGTCCAAGAGCTGTACGTTCCAGCCCAATTCGGCGCGCGCCGCTCCGATGCTGACGTCCGAAGAGCTTCGGCTGATACAACGACGCTGAGTGCCCATAACTTCCCCACGTGAAGGTTTAGCGCGTTAAAGGTCGTATCGACCAACTCAGATTAAATACTCAACCCATTAGCATTTTAATTAGTGCGGGGCAAGCGCGAACCATAAGTGCAGTCCGTCGCCCCTCCAGTAACCTCGGGTGCCTTACCGGCGCACCCCACCACATTTCACGGATGCCTTACGGCGCATCCCACCAAATCTTTATCTCGCGGGTACCCTTGGGGCCGACCCGACTTCAACATGTTTCTGTAACCAGGTCAAAGTAACTGTGTGTCTATACACCAAGTGGATATCCGAGGAATCACCCTCGATGGATCCCACTCGAGGTATGGGTAAGGCAAGAGTCGCTAACGGTAATGGAAAGGAGGAATCACCCTCTATACCCATGACCGATAACTACGCTACAGAATTAACACCGGGAGTGCTAAGTGAGGTATCACCCTTGGCACTCGGTAGTAGCTCTGCAGTGCCATACTAAAGGGGGTGTGTGGTGATGTGTCGGTAACGGCTTGTCAGTCGTGACGACTGAGTCTTCTGTCTTCAAGTCCTCGGTGTCGTCGATGAAAGCAGGGGCAACTGGGACTAAGGGGGTCTCAGGGGTTCACTAATCAACCTATTCTAGACAGTTGATATAATAGCAGGTGTAATAGTAGTTCATCAAAAACAGGCTATGCATCAGAATAGGAGCTAACTAATACAGTAGCAAAATCTAATGCAAGAACAAGAGGGAGAAGAATAGGTTATATCGGAATGCTCAAGGGGATTTTGCTTGCCTTGCTGCTCTGCGGCAAAAGGCTGGTCGTCGGCGGTGTAGTCGATCTCGGCAGCACCGTCAGCCTCGAGGTCTACCGGAGAGAAGAGGGGGAAGAAACAATAAATATAAAGCACACAGATGCAACATGACGCATGACATGGCTATACGCAGGGCTAGCGGTGTTTACGGCCTATTTAAGTGCGATGGTTAATTTAGAATTTTATTTGAAATTATTTTTATAATGTCATGCACTATTCACCTATCCGAAATAGGCAAAAAGTTGCATGTTCAGATAGCTAGAGGCATGTGACAGATGAATGGATGTCATATTTGGATTCGTGGGATTTTTTTGATCAACTTTCATATATAAATTATTTTCATCTGACTTACGGTTTAAAAGATATGATTTTCTAAAGTTTTATTAATATCCTGGAATTATTTTAATTTATTAAATCCAACATTATCCAGAACAGTGTAATGTGACGTCAGCATGACATCAATATGACGTCAGCATGTCAACTCTGGCTGACTAGAGTCAAACCTGACATGTGGGGTCCACATGTCATAGTCACAGTCAATTTCCAGGGTTTTAATTTAATTAAAACAGATTAATTAACAAGTGGGGCCCATATGTCAGTGACTGATTAGGCAATTTAATTAATTTTAATTAATCTATTTACTAATTTAAACACCTGATAAATGGGGCCCATATGTCATAGACACAGGGGGTGTGGGGCCCCACTGTCAGTGACTGGGGCCAGCCCAGTCAGCAGTTGACCCAGTCAACTGGGTCAACCGGGTCTGTTGGGGCCACTGGCAGTGACACTGGGGTGGCCCCAGGCCTGCCAGGTCAGCGGCGGCGCCGGCTGGCCACCGGAGCTGCTCCGGCGAGCACCCGAATCGCCGGAGAGGCTCGGAAATGGCGCACGGGGCACCATTTCGAGTGCGGCCGGCGGCGTTCGAAAGCTGGGAGAGCCGCCGATCCGTTCCGAGCATCGGGACGAGCTAAGGTGGACAGAGGCGAGCAACACATTGACGGCGGCGGAGTGAAGCTTCGGCCGGCGATGGAAAATGACGATGCAGCGCGCAAACGAGAGAACTAACGGTGCGGGGCGAGCCTACGCGGTGCGGCGGGTCGAGTGGTGGCGGCGGTTGGACCAAATGGTCACCGGAGCGACGCCGGCGGCGAGGTCAGGCAGAGCCATGTTCGGGCACACGCCGGGGACGGCGCTAGGAGGCGCGAACGGGCTCGTGCGTGGGTGCATCATGCTCTTGGAAGCACCAATAGCTCGATGGTGAGCTCAGGCGAGCGTGACAATGACGGTGGCGATGGCCACGAGCTCAACGGCGGTGACACATTCGGGTGCTCATCGCAGATGGCCCTAGAGGCAGCTAACGGCGACGAGAGCGAGAGGGGGAAGAAGCGGAGGCTCACAGAGGGGCGTTGCCGTTCAAAGTGGGCTCGGGGAGGGCTGGACGGCGACGTATTGGGCGACGGAGTGCGGCGGCGATCCGAGGAAGAAGAAGGCTCGGGGAGGTAGCTGCGGTGGCCGTCGGCTCGTTCCAGTTGGCGCAGCCGACGTAGTCAAGCACGGCGATCACCGTAGACACGTCGGAGCAACGAGGCGGAGGCGGTGGCCGCGAGCTCAGCGGAGGCCGATCATGGCGGCGCTCGGGTGCGGTGGAGAGAGGCGAGGGAGAGGGAAGGAGTGGCGACAGGGAGGTCCAGGGGCGTGCGGGCGGTCGGCCTTATCCCCCACGCCGGTCGGTAAAAGATCTGGCCACGGAGGGGGGCCCCGGGCGGGCGCGCGCACGGGGTGCTCGACAGCGCGCCGCCCAGCTCCTCCGGAGGTGGAAGAAGACGTGCGGCGGGCCGGGCTGTGCACTGTAGCCGTCGGGCTTAAGTGCACAGGGGCTTTTCCCCTTTTTCTTTTCGGTTTTCTATTTCCAGTTTGTGTTTTATTTTATTCTGGCATTTTCCTTTACCACAAAAATGTGGGACATGGCCCAAATATTAACTTGCAATATCCCACATGTCCACAATAACTTTGGGGATTATTTAAAACTGTTTGCATTTCCAAATTGAAATTAAATGCATTTCAAAATTAGTTTTAGCTCCTGTTATTTATGGTGGGGTCCACATCAGAAGTTTGGTGATGTTGTTTTCCTCAACTATATTTGTTTTCGAATATTCCACAATTGTGCAACATTTTATTTTAGTTGTCTCAGGATTTATTTTTATCACAATAATTCCTAAGGCATTTTGAATTGGAATTTGAATTGGAATTTGAACTTCAACTTGATCATGCCCCTCTTAGCAAAATAATTAGTTGCTGATCACAGTCATCACTGTGCACCATTACATGGGGGTGTTACAACTGTTCATGATCATCACTGTAGCTTAATTACAATGATCACTGTAGCTTAAACCCAGGGTGTCACAATTCTCCCCTACTAACAAGAATTCTCGTCCCGAGAATTAAGAAGTAGAAGGAAAGAGCCCGGGGTATTCTGCACGAAGATGATCTTCGTGTTCCCAAGTGGCTTCATCTTCAGAATGATTTGCCCACTGTACTTTGAAGAACTTGGTAACCTTCTAACGAGTCCGACGTTCAGTTTCATCGAGAATGCGGACTGGTTGCTCTTTGTAAGAAAGGTCTTGTTGCAGCTCCAGCATTTCATGATCCACTGCTCGGATAGGATCCTTGAAGCAGCGACGAAGTTGTGACACATGGAACACATCGTGAACCTGTGACAGGTTTGGCGGTAGTTCCAATTGATGTGCCACTTTACCATGCCTTTCGAGAACAGTGAAAGGACCAATATATCGAGGAGCCAGCTTGCCCTTGATTCCAAAACGGTATGTACCTCTCATTGGCGTGACTCGAAGATAAGCCTTTTCGCCAGGTTGATAGACCATATCTTTGTGATGACGGTCATACTGACTCTTCTGACAAGACTGAGCAGCCTTCAGATTTGCATGAATAATGCGGACTTGATCTTCGGCATGTTGGATAATATCCAGACCGATAAGTGTACGTTCCCCAGTTTCTGACCAATTCAGAGGGGTCCGACACTTACGTCCATACAACACTTCAAAGGGAGCCATCTTCAGACTAGCTTGATAGCTATTGTTGTAAGAGAACTCAGCATATGGAAGAGATTCCTCCCATTTCTTGCCGAAAGAAATGACACAGGCTCAAAGCATGTCTTCGAGAATCTGATTGACTCCTTCAACTTGACCCTGTGATTGAGGGTGAAAAGAGGTGCTGAAGGACAAACGAGTCCCCATGGCTTCCTGGAAACTTGTCCAGAATCTTGAAGTGAATAAGCTGCCACGGTCCGAACTGATAACCAGTGGAATACCGTGGAGTGAAACAATTCTGGACATGTATAGATCTGCCAGTTAACTAGCAGTAATAGTTTCATTGACAGTCAGAAAATGTGCAACTTTGGATAGTCGGTCAATGACGACAAGAATGGCATCATTACCTTTCTGCGATCTGGGAAAACCAGTAATGAAGTCCATTTCAACATGATCCCATTTCCATTCAGGAATAGAAATAGGTTGCAGAGTTCCAGCAGGCTTTTGATGTTCTGCTTTGATTCGACGGCAAATGTCACATTCTGAAACATAGCGTGCAATGTCTTGTTTCATGTTTGGCCACCAGAACCTTTGACGGATGTCCTGGTACATCTTGGTACTACCCGGATGAATAGACAGCGGAGTATCATGAGCTTCTTCCAGTATTTTAGCAGTCATATCCAGGTTTTTCTTCTTTGTGGGGACGAATAATCGACCCTTGAAGTACAGGGCGCCATCCTCAGCCATGGTGAAGTCTGAGGGTTTACCCTCTTCCAGGTATCGCTTAATCCTTTCAAATTCACAGCAATAGTGTTGCATAGTTTTGATACTGCCCTCGAGATCTGGCACAACAACCAAATTACACAGGGAACCCCAGTTAACCACACGGAGGTGCATTTTACGGGCCTCCGGTGGAGGGGGAACGAGATAACCCTGAGGAACAATATGAAGGTTCAGCTTGCGAAATTCTTCTTGAAGCAAGGGGTGAACCTTGTGAACCTCAAGGTAGTTGCAGTATGAATTGCGGCTCAAAGCATTAGCCATTACATTAGCCTTGCCCGGGGTATAAGAAATACCCACATTGTAATCTGCTATTCGCTCCATCCATCTCTGTTGACGGAGGTTCAGATCTGGCTGAGTGAACAGATACTTCAGACTTTGGTGATCAGTGTAGATCTCGCAACGGTTTCCAACAAGGTATTGCCGCCACTCTTTCAGTGCATGAATCACTACGGCAAGTTCAAGGTCATGAACTGGGTAGTTCTCTTCATGAGGACGCAATTGATGGGATGCATAAGCAATCACTTTGCGCTCTTGCATCAGGACACAACCCAAGCCTTGACGTGAAGCATCACAATAAATGACAAAGTCCTTACGAGTATCCGGAGGAGCTAGCACTGGAGTAGAGGTCAGCTTGTCCTTAAGTGCCTGAAAGCTCTCCTGACATTTTTCTGTCCACTCATATTTAACACCTTTGTGAAGCAAATTGGTTAAGGGCTTTGCAATCTTGGATAAGTTCTCGACGAATTGACGGCAATAGCTGGCGAGACCGAGAAAACTTCTAACTTGCTTGACATTCTTCGGGGGAGTCCAGTCAAGAATAGCCTGAACTCGTTCAGGGTTGACCGCAATACTATCCTTGGAGATCACATGACCAAGGTAGGTTACTTCGTCCATCCAGAACTCACACTTTGAATACTTAGCATAAAGTTGATGTTCTCGAAGCCTCTCCAGTATAAGACGAAGATGTTCAGCATGCTCTTCTTTATTCTTGGAGAATACCAGAATATCATCCAGATAAACCACGACGAATTTATCGAGGTAATCCATGAAAATATAATTCATCAAGCGAGAGAAGGTTGCTGGAGCATTGGTTAAGCCGAAGGACATGACGGTGTACTCGTATGAACCATAGCGAGTAACAAATGCAGTCTTGGGAATATCCTCTTCACGAACCCGGATCTGATGGTAACCCAACCTCAAGTCGAGTTTAGAAAATACTGATGATCCAGCAAGTTGATCATACAGATCATTGATCCGAGGGAGCGGATATTTGTTTTGAATCGTTGCTTGGTTGATGGGACGGTAGTCTTGGACCAATCGATTCGTACCGTCTTTCTTCTTGACAAAGAGAGAAGGTGCTCCCCAAGCAGAGGAACTTGGACGAATGAAACCCAGACGAAGTGAAGTGTCAATTTCTTTCTTAAGCTCAAGGAGCTCATGTGGTGGCATCTTATACGGACGCTTGGCTATAGGGGTGGTACCATGTACCAAGTCAATGACAAACTCAACAGCTCTAGCAGGGGGAACCCCTGGAAGTTCTTCCGGAAAAACATCTTGGAAATCCTGGACAACTGAAATGTTTTCAATCCCTTCAGAAAGTACGAGGCAAAGTTGACATAGCTAGTCTCTGGGACGCCTGAAGATTCTAGCTCATAAGTGATGTCACAGAGCCAGTCATCTGCGTCAAGCGGCTGAGTTGAGCTGCGGTAGATCGCAGGGTTGAGGCGCATGAAGTCTTGCAGAGTCATTGGGGTTGGCTGCTGGTTCATATTCGGCCTTGGGAACCAGTCCATAAGCCCTTGCATAAATTGGCGATTCAGCTCAATTTGTTGCATCATACCAGCCATGTAGTCAGGTGGTGGTGGTGGTTCAGGAGCACCACGACCACGACCAGCTGGCCTAACCATTCTGTCAAATTTAACAGTGGTAGTTTAGCCTTTGGTAATTGCAAATCTAATGCATCATTCATGAAGTAAATTGCACAAAGAAAGTAGTGCAATAGTTATGACATAGTAGTTCAAATTTCATCATACAGATCCATACATAAGTCTATTACAAACCATAAGTTTGTTACAAAATAGACGATAGATCCGGCATGAAATTAACCTAGAAAACTAGGCGGCACGCAGGCACGCGGTGAAGGGATACAACAACGCATCAGCGTCGGGGACAACGAAAGTAATCGGGGAACTGCGCATGACCCCGGTTGTGAAAGCCGATGGTAGGGTCCTGCATCCCGTGCAGACTCCGATGCAGAACCTGCATACTAAGCGGGAGCGCAGGTCCACGTGACGGAGTACGACCTCCAACCTCAGGCCATCAAAGTCCTGGGGGAAACTCAGTCCGAGGCGGGTAAAGGAAGTGCTCCGGATGTATCCTCGCACGAACTGCAGGCAACAAGTGCTCCATAGCCTGATACAGACGAGCACGGGTGGCGTACAGCTCGACGTTAAGAGCCCTGACAGTGCGATCCAGAGCCTCAGTGTACTAAACCAGAACCTGCGGGTCGTAACGACGACTCACGTAGGGGGCGCAGATAGCAGTGTAGGATCGGTCGGTACGCTGCGGTGTGAAAGGGGTCAAGACCTTAGTGTCGGCAGCAGTATCAACTCCAACAGGAGCATACGGGGTGTATCTGTATGCCGTATCCTCCAAACAAGAGTTCGCTGCACGGAGACGAACAATAGCAGCATAGGTAGCATCCTGTACTGCCATCTCAACAGTCACTCCAATGCCACGGAAGGTGTGCAGCTTGGTGATGGAGCGGTCCTGTCGATCCCACATAACCATCTCAGCCTCATACTGTTCCTGGTTGAACTCACGGTAGTCCTCATAAACAGTGTACTCGGGGTACCAGCGATATCCCAGCTTCTTCAAGAGGCCGATCAGATTGGCCGAGAACCCAGTCGTATCATGCGCGTAGGTCAGACGGACGATCTGCCTATCGGGACGCATCTGTAACAAGGAGATTCAAGATGTCAAATGACAGTGTGTGCATCATAACTTCAAAGAAGACAATTTTCGAGGAAACAATTCTCCGGTGGATGTGATTACGAGAACCTAATGTTAGATTTTGCAAAATCTTTAACCTGAAGAGGAGAGAGATTAGAACCCAGAGTATAGACGAGGAATAAAAGATCCTAATTCCACCCGATGGCGACGTGGGCCCGTAAGCCACACAGCCATGTTAGTAAAACAATTTTCAATGTCTAGACTCAACTTCGGCCAAGGAGTTGGAAAGGGGGCTACCTACAGGCAGTCGGCTCTGATACCAACTTGTGACGCCCCCATTATTGTCCGTACGCTAATCATACACACAATGCGTACGACCAAGATTAGGGACTCACTGATTGATACCACAACACGACAAAAGACACAAATAAAGGTCATACAGCTTCATATTACAAGCCAGGGGCCTCGAGGGCTCGAATACAAAGCTCGACAAAGCACGAGTCAGCGGAAGCAAATATATCTGAGTACAGACATAAGTTAGACAAGTTTTGCCTTAAGAAGGCTAGCACAAACATAAACAGCGGATCGAAAGAGGCGAGGCCTCCTGCCTGGGAACCTCCTAACTACTCCTGAACGTCAGCGTTCTCCACATAGTAGTAGGCTCCAGCGGTGGTGTAGCAGACGTCTCCAGCGAACTCCATCTCCTGGGCTCCATCGACTGAACGCAGCAACGAATCGAGGGGGAAAAGCAAAGCAAAGCAGCTGTGAGTACTCATCCAAAGTACTCGCAAGACTTACATCAGAACTATGCTAAGTATGCTCCATTGTAAACTGAATGGGGTATATCTGGGTTGACTGCAGAAAGCAAGAATAGGGGGAAGACCTAGTCCTATCGAAGACTAGCATCTTCAGCATCTTGCAGCATGAGAAGAGAGTAGACCTGCATCTCATATATATAGTCATATTGTTCAGCAATTTTAATAAGTAAGCACGCCCAGAGATCCTTCCCTGACTCCCAGCGAGGAAGCAATCCCGGAGCCACAATTCATTTTAATTTAAATTACAGTTAAAGTTGTATAAGGTCAAGGCACATTTCCATGTCGTCCTGTTACCGTGGACACGGCTATTCGAATAGATTAATCATCCCTACAGGGGTGCACCACATATTCCCCAACACGCCTGAGTCACCACCGGCCGGACACACTTTCCTGGGTCATGCCCGGCCTCGGGATATCAGCACGTCGTCACCCCACCTAGGCTCAACGAAGAGGCCAGCCCGCCGGTCTAAATCCTAAGCGCGCAGGGGTCATGGGCCCAATCACCCTTTGCACACCTACACGATGCGAACGCGACCAGAAACAGACTTAGTACACTCCAGTCCAAGAGCTGCACCATCCAGTCCAATCCGTCGCGCGCCGCTCCATTGCTGGCGTCCGAAGAGCTTCGGCGGATACAACAACGCTGAGTGCCCATAACTTTCCCACGCGAAGGTTAGTGTGTATTAAGGCCAACGACCTAACTCAGATCAAGTACCCAACCCATTAGCAATTTATTAGTGAGGGGCAAGCTCGAACCAGAAGTGCAGTTCGTCGCCCCGCCAAGAACACTCGGGTGCCTTATCGGCGCACCCCACCAATATCACTCTCGTGGGCACGCTTGGGGCCGACCCGTCTTAACATGTCTCTGTAACCAGGTCATAGTAACTGTGTGTATAAAACATCAAGGCTGGAACTGAGGAATCACCCTCAAAGGTCCCTGCTCGATGAAACCGTCAAGGTGGAACTAGAGGAATCACCCTCGAGGGTCCCACACTTGAGGGGTTGCACGACAGAGTCATCGTCGGGAGTGGTGAAAGAGGAATCACCCTCGATAACCACGACCGACTAGCTACACTACAGAACTAGCATCATGAGTACTTCACGAGGAGTCACCCCCGGTACTCGATAGTAGCGCTGCAGAGTCGTACAACAAAGGGGTGTGCGGTGCTGTGAGGGGCCTGGCTTATCGGTCGGTTGACCGAGTCTTCAAGTCCTCGCGTCGTCGATGAACAAGCAGGGGCAGCTGGGACAAAGGGGGTCTCAGGGGTCCACTGATCAACCTATTCTAAGCAGTTGATATGATAACATGTGTAGTAGTAGTTCATCAAAAACAGGCTATGCATCAGAATAGGAGCTATGCTAATACAGTATCAAAAATTCTAATGCAAGCATAAGAGGGAGAGAGATGGGTGATATCGGAATGCTCAAGGGGGTTTTGCTTGCCTTGCTGCTCTGCGGCAAAAGGCTGAATGTCAAGGGCGTAGTCGTATCCGGCAGCAGCGTCAGCTTCGGGGTCTACCGGAGAGAAGAGGGGGGAAGAAACAATAAATATAAAGCAGACAAATGCAACACGATGCATGACATGGCAATATGCAGGGCTAGGTATGCTTTGACGCAGTACTACGCGTTACAGACGAAGCGGGAGAATATCTGACGATATTTCCCGGGTCTCAGAATTCATCGGACAGACGATCCGGAGGGGAAAGTTCCATGTTCATCATGCTAGGATCATGTGACAGATGAACGGATGGCATATTTGAATTCGTGGGATTTTTCTGATCAACTTTCATGTATAAACTTTTTCCATCTGAGCTACAGATTATTTTCTATGATTTTTCAAAGTTTAAAACAATTTCTGGAATTAATTCTATTTATTAAATCGACATTATCCAGAATAGTGAATGATGACGTCAGCATTGCATCAGCAGTCAACAGTGGGGTGGCCAGGCCAAACCTGACCAGTGGGCCCCACCTGTCATAGACTCTGATCTATTTCAGTTTATTAAGCTAAACTAAACAGAGTTAATTAGGGGAGGGCCCCACATGTCAGTGAGACATTAGTCTAAATTAATCATTTTAATCAAATTAGTTGCTAATTAAGTACCTGACAGGGTGGGGCCCAAATGTCATAGACACTGGGGGTGTGGGGCCCCACTGTCAGTGACTGGGCTGAGCCCAGTCAGCCAGTTGACCAGTCAACTGGTCAACCAGGGTCAGCCTGGCCCACTGGCAGTGACCCAGGGGTGGACCCCAGGTGTGCCACGTCGGCGCCGGCGCCAGAGCGTCACCGGCGGTGCTCCGGCGAGCTCCGGAATCGAGCCAGGGCTCGGGTTTCTCCTATGGTGGACCAAATCGAGCACCGATTCGTGCTATCGCGAGCTGAGGTCGCCGCCGACCCATTCCAGCCGTCGGGAGGAGCTACGGTGGACGGAGGTGAGCGGCAGGTCGACGGCGGCGAAAGCAAACTTCGGCCGGCGATGGCAAACGGCGAGCCGATGCGCCTACGAGCCAATTACGGGCACTACTCGAGCCTACGCAACGTGCGGAGTCGAACGGTGGCAGCGGTAGGACCAAATGGTCGTCGGATGGTCGCCGGCGACGAGGTCAGGCGGCAGCACGTTCGGGCATTGTTGAATCGTGCCGCCAGGAGCTTCGGCTCGTCGCGAGGAGCAAGGGGAGGGAGGTAGGAGCTCACAGTGAGGCGTTGCCGTTCAAAATGGGCTCGGGGAGGGCTCGACGGCGGCGAATTTGGCGACGGCGCGGCGGTGGCCGAAGGTAGAAGACGACGGCGTGGGGGCGCTCCAGGGGCTCTGGAGCTCACGCGTGTGGTCGAGGAGGACGGGCTCGTCGCGGCGGTTCCGACGGACGCGACGGCGAGGCCCGGGCGTGGCTGTGGCCGCGGCTATGCCGGAGCCATGGCAACGGCGGCGCGGGCGCGGTGGATCTGGAGGGGGGGAGAGGAGCGAGCGAGGCGAGGGGGAAATGGCGAGGCGGCGTCCAAGGGGGAAGGACGGGGGCGTCCTTATCCCCAGCCACCTGCTCCCGTCACCGTGGCGAGCGGTGGCCGGCGCGGGCGAGCTCCGTCCATGGCGGGGTTGACACGGAGGGGAGGAGCAGGTGAGTTGGGCTGGGCATGCACTGTGGCACTGGGCCAGGTAAGTGCACAGTGCACTTTTCTGTTTTTATTTCCTTTTCTGTTTTAGGCTTTCTGTTATATTTTCTTTTGGGCAATATTCCTTCAAGCAAAAACGTGCCACCTAGCCCAAATATTATCTTGCATTATCTCACAGGTCCACAAAAAGTTTGAGGATTAATAAAATTGGTTTTCATTTTCATAATTGATTTAAATGCATTTTAAAATACTTTTAGCTTCTGTTATTTAAGGTGAGGTCCACACCAGAAGCTTGGTGATGTTGTTCTCCTCAACAATATTTGTTTTGGAATATTCTACAACCTTGGAACATTTTATCTTTGATGTTTGAAGATTTAAATTCATCACATAAAACCACAGGGCATTTGAAATGAAATTTGAATTGGAATTTGAACTTCAACTTGATCAAGCTCCATTTAGCAAAATGATTAGGCACTGTTCATGATCATCACTGTAGCTTAATTACAATGATCACTGTAGCTTAAACCCAGGGTGTCACAATCTGCCAGCTGACTAGCAGTAATAGTTTCCTTGACAGCCAGAAAATGTGCAACTTTGGACAGCCGGTCAATGACGACAAGAATAGCATCATTACCCTTCTGCGATTTGGGAAAACCAGTAATGAAGTCCATTTCAACATGATCCCATTTCCATTTAGGAATAGAAATAGGTTGTAGAGTTCCAGCAGGCCTTTGATGTTCTGCTTTGATTCGACGACAAAGGTCACATTCTGAAACATAGCGTGCAATGTCTTGCTTCATGTTAGACCACCAGAATCTTCGACGAATGTCTTGATACATCTTGGTACTACCAGGGTGAATAGACAGCGGAGTGTCATGTGCTTCCTTCATGACCTCTTGAGTCATATCCTGGTTTTTCTCCTTACTCGGTACCACTAGGCGGTCTTTGAAGTACAAAGCGCCATCCTCAGCAATAGTGAAGGGTGAGGGCTTTCCTTCTGCGAGATCACATTTAATCCTCTCGACTTCACTGTCACACTTCTGGATCCACTTGATGACGTCCACAAGATCTGGTTTAGCAACCAGGGTATTGAGAGAACCCTGGGAAACAACGTGGAGGTTCATCTTGTAGGATCCCTTAGGAGGGGGAGTGAGATATCCCTGAGGAACAATGTGGAGGTTCAGCTTGCGAAATTCTTCTTGGAGCAGGGGGTGAACCTTGTGAACCTGAAGGTGATTGCAGTACGACTTGCGGCTCAAGGCATCAGCCATTACATTAGCCTTGCCTAGGGTATAAGAAATACCCACATTGTAATCTGTTATGCGCTCCATCCATCTCTGTTGACGGAGGTTCAGATCTGGCTGGGTAAACAGATACTTCAGACTTTGGTGGTCGGTGTATCTCGCAATGATTACCAACAAGGTATTGTCGCCACTCTTTCAGTGCATGAATTACTGCAGCAAGTTCAAGGTCATGAACTAGGTAGTTCTCTTCATGAGGACGCAGTTGACGGGATGCATAAGCAACCACTCTGCGCTCTTGCATTAGGACACAACCTATTCCCTGACGTGAAGCGTCACAATAAATGACGAAGTCCTTACGAGTATCCGGAGGAGCTAGCACTGGAGCAGAGGTCAGCTTGTCCTTAAGTGCCTGAAAGCTCTCCTGACATTTTTCTGCCCACTCATATTTAACACCTTTGGGAAGCAGATTGGTTAAGGGCTTTGCAATCTTGGAGAAGTTCTCGACGAATCGATGGCAATAGCTGGCGAGTCCGAGAAAACTTCTGACTTGCTTGACATTCTTCGGGGGAGTCCAATCAAGAATAGCCTGAACTCGTTCAGGGTTGACCGCAATACCATCCTTGGAGATCACATGACCAAGGTAGGTTACTTCGTCCATCCAGATCTCACACTTTGAATACTTTGCATAGAGTTGATGTTCTCGAAGCCTCTCTAGTATAAGACGAAGATGTTCAGCATGCTCTTCTTTATTCTTGGAGAATACCAGAATATCATCCAGGTAAACCACAACAAATTTATTGAGGTAATCCATGAATATATAGTTCATCAGGCGAGAGAAGGTTGCTGGAGCATTGGTTAAGCCGAAGGACATGACGGTGTACTCGTATGAACCATAGCGAGTAACAAATGCAGTTTTGGGAATATCCTCTTCACGAACCCGGATCTGATGGTAACCCAACCTCAAGTCGAGTTTTGAATACACTGCTAAACCAGCAAGTTGATCATACAGATCGTTGATCCGGGGAAGCGGATATTTGTTTTGAATCGTTGCTTGGTTGATGGGACGGTAATCTTGAACTAACCGATTCGTTCCATCTTTCTTCTTGACAAAGAGAGAAGGTGCTCCCCAAGCAGAGGAACTTGGACGAATGAACCCCAGACGAAGCGAATTGTGAATTTCTTGCTTAAGTTCAAGGAGTTCATGTGGTGGCATCTTATACGGACGCTTGGCTATAGGAGTGGAACCGGGTACCAAGTCGATGACAAACTCGACAGCTCTAGCAGGGGGAATCCCTGGAAGTTCTTCCGGAAAAACATCTTGGAAATCCCGGACAACTGGAATGTTTTCAATCCCTTCAAGAGGTGACTCAT
Source organism: Elymus sibiricus (assembly GCA_039707655.1). Taxonomy (NCBI): domain Eukaryota; kingdom Viridiplantae; phylum Streptophyta; class Magnoliopsida; order Poales; family Poaceae; genus Elymus; species Elymus sibiricus. The sequence continues at coordinate 97,414,558 of CM077663.1, read as the reverse complement.
TTAATGCATTCATGGCATACAGTCGGGCTTCAGCATTCCGAACAAGATGAGCATGATAGCTTACAATCTCATTCGAAGGATGCAGGAGGTGGACGGTTTTGGTGTCACAAACAATTGAAGCGGTATGTGCCTTCAACCAATCCATTCCGAGAATGAGATCGATATTGGAAGACTTCAGCATTATGGGGGAGGCATGGAATTCCAACCCTTCAATTTCAATGATGACATTGGGGCTATTAATGGAGGTCCGACATTGGCCCGCGGGGGTGTTTACCACTATTGGGACGCTCATCTCTTCACACTTAATGTCATGCATGCATGCAAAATCTTCAGACATAAAGGAATGCGATGCTCCTGTATCAAACAATACAGAAGCTGGTACTGAGTTGACGAGAAGAGTACCCATCACAGTAGTAGGCTGGTCTTGAACTTCATTCAGAACAATATTGTTGGCTTGAGCACGACCCTGAGCAGGCCTGGCATTGTTGTTGCGGGGCTGGTTGGAAGGCAGTGCAAGTTGTTTCTGATTCTGCCTGCATTCTCTAGCATGGTGTCCTGGACGACCACACTTGAATCACAGCCCATCCTCAGGACGAGAAGGGGGAGCAGGAGCTCGTGGTGGCGGAGCTGGGTACCTCGGCTGCCTAGGCGGGGGTGGAGGCAGACGAGGTGCAGCATAGGACGGTCTCGGAGCAGGAGGTGGTGCATGGTACATGTTGTGGGGGATCCAGATCTTGCGCTTCTAAGCAGATGGACCCGAAGATGAACCCATGTCACGGTTGCGCTTGCTGCTGTCCTTGTAGTCCTGCAGACCTGTTTCCACCAGAATGGACTTGTTCACCAAGGTGGCAAAGTTACCGAAGTCTCGAGCAATGAGTGCCAGCTTAATATCCGGGTGGAGGCCTTCACGGAACTTCTCCTACCTACGAGCATCAGTTGCAACGTCTTCTTCAGCATAGCAAGATAAGTCCAGAAATTCCCGCTGATAAGTATCCATAGTCTTGTTGCCCTGGACTAGATTGCCGAATTCACGCTTCTTCCTATCCATCATTCCCTGATGAATGTGACGAGCACATAATGCGGCTTGGAATTCCGGCTAGGTGATGATTGTTCCAACGGGCTGAGAGCGTCTGTGGCTGTCCCACCATTGAGCAGCGGGACCCTTCAGAAAGTACGAGGCAAAGGTGACATAGCTAGCCTCTGGGGCGCCTGAAGACTCCAGCTCATAAGTGATGTCACGGAGCCAGTCATCTGCGTCAAGCGGCTGAGTAGAGCTGCGGTAGACCGCAGGGTTGAGGCGCATGAAGTCTTGCAGAGTCATTGGGGTTGGCTGCTGATTCATATTCGGCCTTGGGAACTGGTCCATAAGCCCTTGCATAAATTGACGATTCAGTTCAAACTGTTGCATCATACCAGCCATGTAGTCCGGTGGTGGTGATGGTGGCTCAGGTGCACCACGACCAGGACAACGACCAGCTGGCCTAACCATTCTGTCAAATTTTAACAGTGGTAGTTTAGTAACGGGGTAATTGCAAAAACAACGAATCATTCATGAAGTAAATTGCACAAAGAAAGCAGTGCAATAGATACGACATAGTAGTTCGAATTTCACATACACAGATCCATGCATAGGTCTATTACAAACCATAAGTTCGTTACAAAATAGACGATAGGTCCGGCATGAAAATAACCTAGACAACTAGGCGGCACGCAGGCACGCGGTGGAGGGATACAACAGCGGGACATAGCGATATGCTACATCAACGTCGGGGACAACGAAGGTAGCCACGGAACTGCAGATGACCCTGGTTGTGAAACCCGGTGGTAGGGTCCTGCATCCCGTGCACACTCCTATGCAGAACCTGCATACTAAGCAGGAGCGCAGGTCCACGTGCTGGAGTACGACCTCCAACCTCAGGCCATCCAAGACCTGGGGGAAACTCAGTCCGAGGCGGGTAAAGGATGTGCTCCGGATGTATCCTCGCACGAACTGCTGGCAACAAGTGCTCCATAGCCTGATACAGACGAGCACGGGTGGCGTATAGCTCGACGTTAAGAGTCCTGATAGTGCGATCCAGAGCCTCAGTGTACTGAACCAGAACCTGTGGGTTGTAACGACGACTCACGTAGGGGGCGCAAACAGCAGTGTAGGACCGGTCGGTACGCTGCCGCGCGAAAGGGGTCAAGACCTCAGCGTCGGCCGCAGTATCAACTCCAGCAGGGACATACGGGATGTATCTGTATGCCGTCTCCTCCAAACAAGGGTTCGCTGCACAGAGACGAACAATAGCAGCATAGGCAGTATCCTGTACTGCCATCTCAATAGTCACTCCAATGCCACGGAAGGTGTGCAGCTCAGTGATGGAGCGGTCCTGTCGATCCCAGATAACCATATCAGCCTCATACTGTTCCTGGTTGAACTCGCGGTAGTCCTCGTAAACAGTGTACTCAGGGTACCAGCGATATCCCAGCTTCTTCAAGAGGCCAACCAGAATGGCTGGGAACCCAGTCGTATCGTGCGCATAGGTCAGGCGCACGATCTGCCTACCGGGACGCATCTGTAACAAGGAGACTCAAGATGTCAATGACAGTGCGTGCATCATAATTTCAAAGAAGACAATTTTTGATGAAACAATTCTCCGGGGGATGTGATCACGAGAACCTAATGTTAGATTTAGCAAAATCTTTAACCCGAAAGAGAAGAGAGATCAGAACCCAGAGTATAGACGAGAAGTAAAAGATCCTAATACCGCCCGATTGAGATGTGGGCCCGTAAGCCACACAACTCATGTTAGTAAAAGCTTTTCAAGTACTAGACTCAACTTCGGCCAAGGAGTTGGAAAGGGGGCTACCTATAGGCAGTCGGCTCTGATACCAACTTGTGACGCCCCCATTCTCGACCGTACGCTAATCATACACGCAATGCGTACGACCAAGATTAGGGACTCACTGATTGATATCACAACACAACACTAGACACAAATATAAAGTCATACAGCTTCATATTACAAGCCAGGGGCCTCGAGGGCTCGAATACAAAGCTCGACAAAGCACGAGTCAACGGAAGCAAATATATCTGAGTACAGACATAAGTTAGACAAGTTTTGCCTTAAGAAGGCTAGTTCAAACATAAGCAGCGGATCGAAAGAGGCGAGGCCTCCTGCCTGGGAACCTCCTAACTACTCCTGAGCGTCGGCGTTCTCCACGTAGTAGTAGGCTCCAGCGGCGGTGTAGTAGTCGTCTCCGGCATACTGCATCTCCTGGGCTACATCGTCTGAACGCAGAATCGTATCGAAGGGGGAAAGAGGAAGCAAAGCAGCAGTGAGTACTCATCCAAAGTACTCGCAAGGCTGACATCAGAACTATGCTAAGTATGCATCATTATCAAGGGAAGGGGTTATATCTGGACTGACTGCAGAAAGCAAGAATAGGGAGAAGGCCTAGTCCTATCGAAGACTAGCATCGTCAACATCTTGCAGCATTAGAAGAGAGTAGACCTGCATCTCATATATATAGTCATATCGTTGTAGCAATTTTATTTAGTAAACACGCCCAGAGATCCTTCCTCGACTCCCTGCGAGGAAGCAATCCCGGAGCCACAATTCATTTTAATTTAAATTACAATTATAGTTGTATAAGGTCAAGGCACAACTCCAAGTCGTCCTGTTACCGTGGACACGGCTATTCGAATAGATTATTCATCCCTGCAGGGGTGCACCACATATTACCCAACACGCCTGAGTCACCTCCGGCCGGACACACTTTCCTAGGTCATGCCCGGCCTCGGGATATCAGCACGTCGTCGCCCCACCTAGGCTCAACGAAGAGGCCAGCCCGCCGGTCTAAATCCTATGCGTGCAGGGGTCATGGGCCCAATCACCCTTTGCACTCCTGCACGATGTGTGGGCGGCCGGAAGCAGACCTAGTACACTCCAGTCCAAGAGCTGCACCGTCCAGTCCAATCCGGCACACGCCGCTCCATTGCTGACGTCCGAAGAGCTTCGGCTGATACAACGACGCTGAGTGCCCATAACTTTCCCACGTGATGGTTAGTGCGTATTAAGGCCAACGACCTAACTCAGATCAAGTACCCAACTCATTAGCATTTTATTAATGCGGGGAAAGCACGACCCATGAAGTGCGGTCCGTCGCCCCACCTCGAGGACCGTGGCAAGGGCGTCTCCTGCCCATCCACGCCTCATCAACATCAAACCATGGGTACCCCTCAGGGCCGACCCATCAACAACATGTTTCAGTATCCCGGTCATAGTAACTGTGTGTATAAAACATCAATACGGAGCCTGAGGAATCACCCTCAAGGGGCCCCGCTCGATGTAACCGTCAAGGTGGACTTAGAGAAATCACCCTCGGGGGTCCCACACTTGAGGGGTTGCACGACAGAGTCATCATCGGGAGTGGTGAAGGAGGAATCACCCTCGATAACCACGGCCGACTAGCCACACTACAGAGCTAGCATCATGAGTACTTCACGAGGTGTCACCCTCGGTACTCGATAGTAGCGCTGCAGAGTCGTACAACTAAGGGGTGTGCAGTGATGTGAGGGGCCTGGCTTGTCGGTCGGCTGACCGAGTCTTCAAGTCTTCTCGTCGTCGATGAAGAAGCAGGGGCAACTAGGACTAAGGGGTCACTGGGGGTTTATTGCTCAACCTATACTAAACAGTTGGTATGATTGCAGACAAAGTAACAGTTTATCAAAAACAGGCTATGCATCAGAATAGGAGCTAACTAATAGAGTAGCAAAATTCTAATGCAAGAATAAGAGAGAAGGGAATAGGTGATATCGGAATGCTCAAGGGGGTTTTGCTTTCCTTGCTGCTCTGCGGCAAAAGGCTGAACGTCAACGGCGTAGTCATACCCGGCAGCAGCGTCGGTCTCGGGGTCTACCGGAGAGAAGAGGTGGAAGAAACAATAAATACAAGCAAACAGATGCAACCCGATGCAAGACATGGCAATATGCAAAGCTAGGTATGCTCTAGCGCAGTACTACACGTTGCAGACGGAGCGCGAGAATATCTGACGATATTTCCCGGGTCTTTGGATTTATCGGACAGGCGATCCGGAGGGGAAAGTTCCATGTTCATCATGCTAGGAGCATGTGATAGATGAACGGATGGCATATTTGGATTCGTGGGATTTTTCTGATCAACTTTCATATATAAATTATTTTCATCGGAGTTACGGTTTGAAAGATATGATTTTCTAAAGTATTATCGATTTTCTGGAATTATTTTAATTAATTAAATCCAACATTATCCAGAATAGTGAATGATGACGTCAGCATGAGGTCGGCATTGCGTCAGCAGTCAATAGGGGGCTAGCCAGGTCAAACCTGACCAGTGGGCCCCACCTGTCATAGACTTAGGCTTATCCCAGAGTTTTAGATTAATTTAAACAGGGTTAATTAGCAGGTGGGTCCACATGTCAGTGACAGATTTAGTTTAGGTTAATTATTTCACTAATCTAAACACCTAATTAACCAACTGACAGTGGTGCCCCACAAGTCAGTGGCACAGGGGGAAGGACCCCACATGTCAGTGGCAGGGCTGCCCAGTCAGCGGTCAGCGGCGACCGTTGACCGGTCAACCGAGGCCGCTGGACCCACTGGCAGTGGCACTGGGGGTGGACCCAGGCCAACCAGTTCAGCGGTGGCCGGCGACTGGCCGCCGGCGACCCAAAATCGCGGTGGCGAGGCACTGGCCGCGTCAGAAATCGGCCATGGTGGGCCATTTGGCGTGCGGCTGGTCGGAATCGAACGCGGGGAACGACCCGTGTCGATCTGCGGTGGTGGCCGAGGCGGGGGTGGTCGGCAACGTCGCCGGCGACGAGCAGAGGCGGCGTCCGTATGGGAGTATTGATGGAAACGGCAATACGGGGCACGGCAAGCAGCGGCAAAGGGCGCATTCGACTCCTACGGCGACGGCGAGCATGACCGCGAGCTCAGGCGAGCTCGACAGCGGCCACAACGATGGCAAGGCCAACGGCGGCGGAGTTCCGTTCGGGCAGCAACAACACGTCGGCTACGGCGAGCAAGCAAGCACGAGGAGGGGCAGGGGAAGAAGGAGAGGCTCATAGTGAGGCGTAGCCGTTAAAAGCGGGCTTGGGGAGGGCTTGACGGCGACGCAATCGGCGACGGCGAGCGGCGGATCCAGAGGAGGAAGACGACGGCGTGGGGGCGATGTAGAGGCTCCGGAGCTCGTTCCAGGGCACGGGGAGGAAGGGCTCGTCGGCGCGAAGCTTCTGGACAGGCTACGGGGGCGAGAGGTGGCCGGTGGCCGTGGCTATCCGCCGGCCATGGCGACGGCAGCGTTCGGGCGAGCTGGGGAACGAGCGTGGGAGAGGGGGAGAGTGAGCACAGGGCGTCCAGGGGGGGCCTGGGCGCTCGGCCTTATCCTCTCGCCCACCTGCTCCCGTCGGCGTGGCGAGCGGCGACGACGCGGCGTGGCGCTGTCCACGGCGGCGTCGACACGGGGAAGGGGGCAGGTAGGAGGCGGCCCCAGTGGGCTGGGCCGCACTGTAGCCACTTGGGCCCAGCCGCTGCGGGCCTTTTCCTTTTTCTTTTCTTTCTTTTCTGTTTGTTTTTATTTCTGTTTTATCTTTTCTTTTTATTCCAAATGACTTTTGCAAATTATGAAACTTGCTAAAATAAATACTATGCAATATTTGCCATTGCTAGAAAATGGTTTGGGGAATTTTGGAATATGTTTGCATTTTCCATTTAAATTAAAAGGCACTATAAATTGATTTAAGTTGCTGTTATTGATGGTGGGGTCAACACCATGAGCTTGGTGATGTTGTTTTCCTTAACAACATTGGTTTTAGGATTTTTCACAAATATGCAACATTTTACTTATGTTGTTTGAGGATTTATTTTATCACCATAAAATCCTAGGGCATTTGAAATGAAAATTGAATTGGAATTTGAATCCAAGATTGATCAAGCCCTGTTTAGCAAAAGATTAGCTTAATCATTAGGCCATTACTGTAGCTTAATTACAATCACCACTGTAGCATAAAACCAGGATGTCACACTTCTTCAATTTGCACAAAGTTAAATATTTCCTGCAAGGCAGCTTGTTTCTTATGGGCAGGAAAATATTTTTCAGAGAAGTAATATATCATATCCTGGGGACTACGCACACAACCAAGAGCAAGAGAATTAAACCATATCTTAGCATCACCCTTTAATGAGAAAGGAAATAACTTAAGAATATAGTAATAACGAATTTTTTCCTCATGAGTGAATAGGGTGGCTATATCATTCAATTTAGTAAGATGTGCCACAACAGCTTCAGATTCATAACCATGGAAAGGATCAGATTCAACCAAAGTAATTAACTCAGGATCGACAGAGAATTCATAATCCTTATAAGTAACAAAGATAGGTGAAGTAGCAAACTTAGGATCATATTGCATTCTAGCATTCAAAGATTTTTCCTTCCACTTGCATAGCAATTTCTTAAGATCATCTCTATCCTTAAAAGCAAGAAAGTCCCTAGCTACCTCTCCTTCCATAACATAACCCTTAGGTATATTAGGCAATTCATATCTAGGAGGGCTAGGTCTAGAAGGTCTTTCATAGTGTTCAGTTTCAATAATTTCATCAGTTTCAGAAATATCATCAGTTTCAGCATTAACTCTAGCAATTTGTTCATCAAGAAATTCACCCAAAGGCACAGTATTATCAAGCATAGCAGAAGTGGCATCATCAATTACTTGCGACATATCAGAATTACTAGCAGGTGGTGGCGTCGCAAATTTACTCATAACAGAAGGTGAATCAAGTGCAGAGCTAGATGGTAGTTCCTTACCTGTCCTCGTAGTTGAGGGATAGATCTTGGTTTTAGCATCTTTCAAATTCAACACAAGGGGAGCCTAAGAATATTCTCGAGTATTAGAAGCTGAGTTGTCAATTCAACCACACCTGAAAGACTTAATATCTGCAGCAAAGTATTTAGTAGCAAAGTCGTATGGAAGTACGGCAACGATGGAAAAGTGACAGTAGCAGTTTTGTAGTGATTGTAACAGTAGCAACGGAAAAGTAACTTAGCAAAGATCAATATGTGAAAAGCTCATAGGCAATGGATCAGTGATGGATAATTATGTCGGATGGCATTCATCATGCAACGGTTATAACATAGGGTGACACAGAACTAGCTCCAATTCATCAATGTAATGTAGGCATGTATTCCATATATAGTCATACGTGCTTATGGAAAAGAACTTGCATGACATCGTTTGTCCTACCCTCCCGTTGCAGCGGGGTCCTAATGGAAACTAAGGGATATTAAGGCCTCCTTTTAATAGAGAACTGGACCAAAGCATTAGCACTTAGTTAATACATGAACTCCTCAAACTACGGTAATCACCGGAAAGAATCCCAGTTATTGTCACCCTGGGGGATGCGGATCATAACTCGTAATAGGTGTCTACAACTTGCAAGATAGGATCAAGAACACATATATATTCATGAAAACATAATAGGTTCAGATCTGAAATCATGGCACTCGGGCCCTAGTGACAAGCATTAAGCATAGCAAAGTCATAGCAACATCAATCTCAGAACATAGTGGATACTAGGGATCAAACCCTAACAAAACTAACTCGATTACATGGTAAATCTCATCCAAGGCATCACCGTCCAGCAAGCCTACGATGGGATTACTCACGAACGGCGGAGAGCATCATGAAATTGGTGGTGAAGGATGGTTGGTGATGACGACGGCGTCGATTTCCCCTCTCCGGAGCCCAAAACGGACCCCAGATCTGCCCTCCCGAGGAAGAACAGGAGGTGGCGGCGGCTCCGTATCGTGAAACGCGATGAACTCTTCTCCTTTATTTTTTTCTCCCCGAATAGGAATATATAGAGTTGGAATCGAGGTCGGCGGAGCTCCAGGGGGGCCACAAGACAGGGGGCGCGCCCTAGGGGGGGGCGCGCCCCCCTGGCTTGTGGCCAATGGGTGGCCCCCCTCCGGTTGATTCTTTCGCCAGTATTTTTTATTAATTCCAAAAATATTCTCCGTAAATTTTCAGGTCAATCCGAGAACTTTTATTTCTGCACAAAAAATAACACCAAGGCAATTCTGCTGAAAACAGCGTCAGTCCGGGTTAGTTCCATTCAAATCATGCAAATTATAGTCCAAAACAAGGGCAAAAGAGTTTGGAAAAGTAGATATGATGGAGACGTATCAAGGCTGCCCCCGAGGCCCTCGCGGGGCGGACTAATCTAGGGTGGCCCGGCAGGGTCGCGCGGTCCTGCATCTTCACGTGGGTGACACGCGCCATGCCGAGTAGCGCGAGGAGCCATGCCAGCAGGCACGGATGAGGAGGCTTTACCCTTTTGTGATAAGGGAGCAAGGCCAGCTTGCTAGTTCCCAAAAGCAATCTCCAAAGGTTTCTCGTTTGGTGCAAGAAGACCAAGGATGGGGGCTCACCAGGACGGAGGTCATCCCCGAGCCCACCAGCGCATCACGGCAGAAAGCTTTTGCAGGCAAAGACTACATTTGTCAGGATAAGATGCAGTCATGTTCCCCTTCAAACTGACCATTGTGGCAACCCTTCCCGCCTTGTGTTTTCGGGGGAAGAGGACCGGGGCCAGTATAAGATAGGGCAGGCTGCCACCGTAGAATGGGATCGACTCGAAGCTAGCCAAAACCCACCTTTGCACTCCTTCTCACCCTCAAGCAATCCAGACAAGCATGAGTAGGGTTTTACACCGCAAGGTGGCCCGAACCTGGGTAAACTGTCATGTCCATTGTTCTTCTTCCTTAGCTCGAGCACACCGGAGTGTCGCCGTGAGGTTGCGAGGTAGAGTAGGGCAGGGAAACCAGCGCACCCCAGAATTCGAACCTCTTTGGGTCCCCGGAGCCCCGATTCCAACAACTATCTTAAGATCATGCAAAGCAATATGACAATGGGTGTACCATCATATGACGTGACGGTGGAAGTTGCATGGCAATATATCTCGGAATGGCTATGGAAATGCCATGATAGGTAGGTATGGTGGCTGTTTTGGGGAAGATATAATGAGGCTTATGTGCAATAGAGCATATCATGCCACGGGGTTTGGATGCACCAACGAAGTTTGCACCAATCCTCAAGGTGGGAATGGGCGATGCACGGTACTGAAGAGGCTAGCAAATATGAGGTGGTGAGAGTGTGTACATCCATGGATTCACATTAGTCATAAAGAACTCACATACTTATTACAAGGTTTTATTGGCTCCCTCGAAGCAAAGTACTACTCACATGCTCGTAGGGAGGAGGTTGGTAGGAGTTAACCATCGAGCGCCCCCGATTATAACAGCACAAAGGATTTCAATCAAGGATAAATTATGCTCCAATCTTCATCGCATAACTAGAGACTATACGTGCATGATTCGGGAATCACAAACCTTAACATCAATATTCTTACTAATCCATAATCATCCACTAGTGCACCCACATATTACTATCTTAATGTCACAAAACTATTGCAGGAAATCAAACATATTATATTCAGTGATCTACAAGTTTTATGTAGGATTTTATGACTAACCATGTAAATGATCAATTCCTGTGGACTCTCTAAATAGGTATAAGTGAAGCATGAGAGTTTAATTCTTTCTACAAAAGACCACGCTCTAATAAATATAAGTGAAGCAGAAGATCATTCTACAAATAATGGTTTTCTATAGGTAGAGAAACAGACATCCAACTTCAAATGATATAAGTGAAGCACATGAAGCATTCTATAAAGCCATACTCAAAAGATATAAGTGAAGTGCAAAGAGCATTCTATGTTTCAACCATGGACTTTCCCATACCAGCATGGTGCATTGATAAAAGGAAAATAAAAGGCACACGACGCTCCAAGAATTTATGCATATCATGTGAACAAAACAAAAACCGAGACATATCGATAATTGTTGAAGAAGAAAGATGGGATGCCTTCCGGGGCATCCCCAAGCTTAGACGCTTGAGTCTCCTTGAATATTTACTTGGGGTGCCTTGGGAATCCCCAAGCTTAAGCTCTTGCCTCTCCTTATTCTTCTCATATCAATACCTCCTTGATCTTCGAACACTGCACTCACACAAAACTTAACAGAACTTTCATTAGAAAGGTTAGTACATATAACATCAAATCCAATCATGTATTGCCATCACATTAATGTATAATTATAATCCAACATTACCTATTGTATTCTATCACAATTCTATGGCTCCCAAGTTAATGGGGTTCAACAAGAACTCAAAGATAAGTAGACAAAGCAACTATAACAGCAATTTGTGAAAAACAGGACAGTCTATAAAGATGCAGATGAATACCATACTTCTGTAACTCAAACAAATATGAGAAATTAGGAAGTGGTAAAAAAAAAGTATAACAGTAGTGTGTAAAAAATTCATTAACTTTTGATGTTCCAGTAAAATATGAAAAATCAAACACTACAGACAAAGTTTCTGTTTTTTGAATAGCACATATCAAACAAGCAATTCAAACATCCCAAAGGTAGATCTTGGAACATTGTTTTTATAATACAATGGATTTGTACAAGGTAATAATCATTTTGATTGAAAATTTGTTGTAATCAAGATTCACAAAGTATCCATGAGCATGAACAAAGTTCAAGGCTAGCCCCCACTTCAACGGTGCTCGTCCTTCTCACTTTCACTTTTCTTTTTGAAAAAGTTTTAGGTTCCCCACTTTATTTTCTTTTGTTTTTAATTATTTTAAAAGCACACAACAGAAATAAATGAATCTCTAAAACTTTCGGGTTGTCTCCCTGGCAGCGCTTTCTGTAAAGCCATTAAGCTAGGCATATAGTGCTCAAGTAATTGATCCACCCGGGTCCCAAGGTATATCAAAGCCAATTTTAATTAAAAATGATTTTTAATTAAGTAGTGAGCACAAAGTGGTATGTATCATGTGACAACAAAGTCTAACTCTCTTCCTATGCATTGGCATGTCATAAAAGAACAATTCATTCACACAAAGTAAAGGCCAATACATAGCATAAGTAGTTTTTGCAATTTTATCGTACCGGAAACATAGAGAGGTGAAGATTTGCTTCCTCTCTCATAATAATTTGTCACACCATGTGTTTGTATCACCTTGCTATAATATGGATTTATAAAATTTGGAACCAATTAAAACTTTTTGAGTGCATGTGCTTGTTTGATATGTTGATGCTTGATTGCTTGGTTGAATGTGTTGGCACTCTTAGGTTCTACTCCTCTCCATATTTATCTTCCTTGATCCAAACTTCTTGCCCAATGATCATACCATGTGTATAGTACCCAAAACTATTTTTATCAAAATTTATTTTGGCCAAAAGGGATTTATTCAAACTAGGTTTTCAAAAACCCCTAAATTGAGGTTTGCACTACAAGTCCTAAATTGGGTGGATCCTTTTTCCCCAAGGGCTTTATTTGAAACCCACTATATATATTACTTCCCAAAAGCACCAAATATTAATTTTAAAGATTATTTTACTATTTTATCTAAAGGCTTTTTCTTAAGGCCACAAATGTTTTTTCATAGGGAAAAATTATTTAAATGCTTTAAAAATATTTGAGAAAATTTAGGGAAACTCAGTGGACATATATTTTCCATATATATGAGTTTCAACACATGGTCATGTTCAAAATCATGGGCAAAACCGTCCAAAACCCTTTCTGCTTAAATAAAGCTTTTGAAATATTTATATAAGAAATATTCTCAATAAATTCCAGGAAAATTCTAGCAAGTCACACATGCCATATGTGATGATCTTGCAAAGTTTCATCTCAATCCCCTTTGATTTGCTTCACCAAAATATTCCAAAACCATTCCTGTCCAGAGTCAAGTTTGAACAACTTTACATTGTGAAGTTTGTCCTATTGACCCCAAACTTTGCGGGCATGTGCTAAACCCCAAATGATGATACCACACCAAGTGGTGGATTTGTGGGAAGTGAAATGCATGCCTAGATCTACAGAAATCTGATTCTGTTAATTTCTAGGGTTTTACAAAGTTACATTGTGAACTTTCTTCAATCAAGCTCAAACTTGGTGATCAACCCTAATTCTAACCACCATTTGACTCTGTCAAATCTTATGGCAAGCAAAGCCCATTTGCTTGCCCTAATCCACATCAAACACCTTTTGCATATTTAGTAAAAACCCTGTTTGACCCCCTTTCTCTGTTCTCCTTGGGTCCAACTTTTTACCACACCATCTTGCAATGATCATTCACCTCCAGTAAAAACCCCAAGCCCTCAAGCCACTGATTGGTGGGGTAAAACCCCATTTTTACCTTCTGGACAGCATGACCAGCACCTCTTTTACATCCTCCTCCTTTCACCTCTACTCTCCCTAGCTCCTAGAGCATCTCCAGACCCCCCATAAGCTAATGGACAAGCTTTGGCATGCCCAGAGTGCGTGGACACGCCACTGGCATGCCAAACGCATGCTCTGGAGCACGCTACAGTGCCTCCCCGCACTGTAGCAGGAGCATCCCGAGGCCCCCCGACAACTTTGGGATGGGGAAAGCTGTCCCTCGAGATGCCCTCGACGTTCGCAACCCTCCAAGGTGTCGGCCCCCTCCTTCCTGGCTCTCTCTCGCCCCTGGTCGCGCGTGCCCGACGCCGCCCGAGCCGGCCAATGCGCGAGCTCACACGCGCGGGCGCTGGGCCTTCCTCCGCTCTCTCTCTCTGCTTTCCACTGGTCCTAGGCGACGCCCAGGAGCACCCCTGACCCATCTCTGCAAGCCCCCGTGGCCTGTAGCCATGCCTGCGTCATCGCCGGCACACACGTCCACGGTGGACCGAGGGCTGGCTTTTTAAGCCACCCCCGAGCTCTCTCCTCCCCTCTGCTGACCCTCTTCTCCACGGAATCGACCCCCTGCACCACCAGTTCGTCCCCCCCAAGGCCCGTGCTCGAGATCAACCGGAGCTCCACCGCGCCGGCGCCACCGTCGATCTCCGGGTACGTCCCCTCTCCGGCCCCCATTTCTGTCCCATTGAGTTCCCCTCAGTGCCTTGACTCGTTACCCTCCTTCTCCCCCTCCGTTTGATGCACAGGGCGACCGGGACGTCTTCCACCCGAAGCTCCTCCATCGCGGGTGCTCGTCGCTGCTACTTCTTGAGCTTGCGTTGGTTTTCCCTTGAAGAGGAAAGGGTGATGCAGCAAAGTAGATAAGTATTTCCCTCAGTTGTTGAGAACCAAGGTATCAATCCAGTAGGAGATACAAGCAAGTCCCCAATCTTCGCACCTACACAAACAATCAAACACTTGCACCCAACGCTATAAAGGGGTTGTCAATCCCTTCACGGTTACTTGCAAGGATGAGATCTGATAGAGATAGATATAGAAGATTACTAAAATGAAAAGTAAAACAAAAGTAAAAAGATTGCAGCAAAGTATTTTTGGTATTTTTGGTTTATAGATCTGAAAATCTAATATGGAAAATAGACCCGGGGGCCATAGGTTTCACTAGAGGCTTCTCTCTTGAAGGAAAATAATACGGTGGGTGAACAAATTACTGTCGAGCAATTGATAGAAAAACGCATAGTTATGACGATATCCAAGGCAATGATTATGCATATAGGCATCACGTCCGTGTCAAGTAGACCGAAAGGATTCTGCATCTACTACTATTACTCCACACATCGACCGACTCGTGCCTGCATCTAGAGTACTAAGTTCATGAAGAACAGAGTAACGCATTAAGTAAGATGACATGATGTAGAGGGATAAACTCAAGCAATATGATGAAAACCCCATCTTTTTATCCTCGATGGCAACAATACAAATACGTGCCTCGCTACCCCTACTTTGTCACTGGGTGAGGACACCGCAAGATTGAACCCAAAACCAAGCACTTCTCCCATTGCAAGAATTACCAATCTAGTTGGCCAAACCAAACCAATAACTCGAAGAGACTTGCAAGGATATGAAATCATGCATATAAGAATTCAAAGAAGATTCAAATAATATTTATAGATAATCTGATCATAAACCCACAATTCATCGGATCTCGACAAACACACCGCAAAAGAGTATTACATCGGATAGATCTCCATGAAGATCATGAAGAACATGGTATTGAAGAACATAGAGAGAGAAGAAGCCATCTAGCTACTAGCTATGGACCCGAAGGTCTGTGGTGGACTACTCACGCATCATCGGAAGGGTAATGGAGTTGATGTAGATGCCCTCCGTGATCGAATCCCCCTCCGACGGATTACCAGAAAAGGCTCCAAGATGGGATCTCACGGGAACAGAGGGTTCCGGCGGAGGAAAAGTATTTTCGTGGCTCTTTTTGGTATTGGGGGAATATTTGGGAATTTATAGGCCGAAGAATAGGGTTAGGAGGCCTGCTGGGGGGCCACAAGCCAGGGGGGCGCCCCCCCCTAGGGCGCGCCCAGGTGGCTTGTCGCCTCCCGGCAGGTCTCCTGCCTTCATCTCCAAGTCTGGCAGGTTTCTTCTGGTCCAAGAAAAATCATTCCGAAGATTTTATTCCGTTTGGACTCCGTTTAATATTCCTTATCTGCAATACTCAAAAACAAGAAATAAACAGAAACTGGCACTAGGCACTAGGTTAATAGGTTAGTCCCAAAAATAATATAAAATAGCATAATGCATATAAAACATCCAAAACAGATAATATAATAGCATGGAACAATCAAAAATTATAGATACGTTGGAGACGTATCAAGCATCCCCAAGCTTAATTCCTGCTCGTCCTCGAGTAGGTAAATGATAAAAACAGAATTTTTGATGTGGAATGCTACCTAACATATTTATCCATGTAATATTCTTTATTGTGGCATGAATGTTCAGATCCATAAGATTCAAAACAAAAGCTCAATATTGACATAAAAACAGCAATACTTCAAGCATACTAACAAGCAATTTTGTCCTTTCAAAATAACATGGCCTTAGAAAGTTATCCCTACAAAATCATATAGTCTGGCTATGCTCCATCTTCCCCACACAAAGTATCTAAATCATGCACACCCCTGATGACAAGTCAAGCAATTGTTTCACACCCTTTTATGTTCTCAAACCTTTTCAACTTTCACGCAATACATGAGCGTGAGCCATGGATATAGCATAGAATATGGCGGAGGTTGTGTGGGAAAAGGAGAAGATAGTCTCACATCAAGTAGGCATATCAACGGGCTATGGAGATGCCCATCAATAGATACCAATGTGAGTGAGTAGGGATTGCCATGCAACGGATGCACTAGAGCTATAAGTGTATGAAAGCTCAAAAAGAAACTAAGTGGTTGTGCATCCAACTTGCTTGCTCACGAAGACCTAGGGCAATTTGAGGAAGCCCATCATTGGAATATACAAGCCAAGTTATATAATGAAAAATTCCCACTAGTATATGACAGTGACAAGATAGGAGACTCTCTATCATGAAGATCAAGGTGCTACTTTGAAGCACAAGTGTGGAAAAAAGATAGTAACATTGTCCCTTCTCTCTTTTCTCTCATTTTTTTTATTTTTGGTGGGCATCTTTGTGTGACGCCCGGATAGTTAAGCTACAGTAACCCTATGCTAATGATGCCAAGTCACCATTGTTACTGTTGTTAATCTCGCGATAATCCAAATCCTAATCAAATTCAAATTCAAATTTAAAAATCAAAATTCAATTTTGTCAGACATGAAAACAAAAATGTTCAAGGTGTGGCAAATATTCTCTGGATATTTGTCATGTTGAAACCACACTGTTACAAAGTATTTAAATTAACTAAGTTAAAATAAAACCAAAGCAGAGAATTAAATAAAACAAAATCTAAAACAGAAATAAAAAGAAAAAGAAAAAGCCCACCCCCTGCTGGCCCCCCAGCCCAGCTAACCGGCCCAGCCGCCCCCCTTATCCCCCCACCCACTCCCCGAACCCTAGCCTCGGCGCCCCACACACCCCCCCGATCCCCCTCGCTCTCCCTCCCCTCCCGTTTGGATCGGGGCAGCGACGGCGCCCGCGCCCGTCGCCCTGCCGTCGCCACCGTCCCGCCGCCGATCGACGTCGCCAGCGCCGCACGTCTCCGGCCTCATCGCCGCCTCCTCGCCCTCCTCCCTGCCGGCCCCCTCGACCCTCCCGTCGCTCGCCGCCGCCGCTCTCCTCCCATCGCAGTCGATTCGTCCCCGGCCCCCCTCCCCGTCGGACTCCATCGAGCCTCGACGACCCAGCCACCCTACCGCCGCCGGTGAGGCCCCCGGCCGCCGCTCGCCTCGCCTCTCCCCCCTATCCCGCTCGCCGCCCCCTCGCCCACGGCCACCGCGCCCCGCCGCGCCCTCGTCGCAGCCACGCCACCGCGCCTCCCGCTCGCCCCGCGCCGTGCATGCCTGCACCGTGCGCCGCGCGCCCGGCCTCGCTCGCCGCGCCCCGGCCTGCCGCTGCCGTCGCTGGCCGCATCCCCCCCCCGCTCCGCCCTTGGCGCCCCGCTGCCGCCCCTCGAGCCATGGCCGCCGCGCGCCTGCGCGTGTGCGTGCCCGCGCCGTCGTGGCCTCGCTCGTGCCACCGCGCCGCCACCGCACCCCGACGCTGTGCCCGCGCGGCCCCGCTCCGCCGCCTGGGCGCCCGCTGTCGCCCGTGCCCGCTGTGGCCTTTGGGCCACAGACAGCTGGGCCCCGCCCCCCTGTGCCGCTGACCTCGGGGGCCCACGCCCAGAACAGAAAAAAGGGGAAAAAGAAAATGTAATAATAATAATAATAATAATAAATTAATTAATTAATTAATTAATTAGTCCTGTTAAATTAACTAATTAAGTTTAATTAACCTGCTAATTAAACTGTTTAATTGTCAATTAGTTAACAGTGACTGACAGCGGGACCCACATGTCTGTTTGACCCAGTCAACAGTCTTGTTGACTGCTGATGTCATGCTGAAGTCATGATGACGCAATAAGTTAATTTTCAAATTAAATTAAATCTGTTAATTCCAGAAATTGATTAAATCTTTGAAAATTAATTAAAAAAAACCGTAGCCCGGATGAAAAAGTTTTGTACATGAAAGTTGCTCAGAACGACGAGACGAAACCGGTTACGCTACCCACATGCCCGCCGGATACCTCTAACTATCCGAACCAGGAACATTGCTCCCTCCGGTCATCTGTCTGACAGATGTCCGGAACCGGGAAAACTTTCCCGGATGGGTTCCCCCTTCATCGGTAACGTGCAACCCTGCGTTAGAACACACCCGGCACTGCATATTGTCATGTCATACTTTGTGTAGCATTGTTTGCTTTATATTTATTGTTTCTCCCCCCTCTTCTTACCGGTAGACCCCGAGACTGACGCTGCTGCCGGGTACGACTACACCATTGACGATCAGCCTTTTGCCGCAGAGCAGCAAGGCAAGCAACCCCCCTTGAGCATTCCGATATCGCCCATTCTTCCCTCTTATCCTTGCATTAGATTTTGCTACTGTATTAGTTAGCTCCTATTATGATGCATAGCCTATTTTTGATAAACTATTACTTACCTACAATCATATCAACTGCTTAGAATAGGTTGATCAATGAATCCCCAGTGACCCCTTAGTCCCAGTTGCCCCTGCTTCTTCATCGACGACTCGACGACTCGAAGACCCGAAGACTCGGTCAACCGACCGACAAGCCAGGCCCCTCACATCACCGCACACCCCTTAAGTATGGCACTGCAGAGCTACTACCGAGTGCCGAGGGTGATACCTCACTTAGCACTCCCGGTTTTAATTCTGTAGCGTAGCTAATCGGTCGTGGGTATCGAGGGTGATTCCTCCTTCCCATTTATCGATAGCGACTCTTGCCATACACATACCTCGAGTGGGATCCATCGAGGGTGATTCCTCGGATATCCACTTGGTGTATAAACACACAGTTACTTTAACTTGACATTGTTTACATGTGAAAGACGGGACTGGAGGGACAGGCGGTACCACCCTGGTTGAGGTGGACCTGAGTTCCTGACAGTCTTGAGACGGGTCGGCCCCAAGGGTACCCGTGTGTGAGATGTGGTGGGATGCGCCGGTAAGGCATCCAAAAGGTTATGTTGAGGCGTGGACGGGCAGGACGGGGCGACGGGACCGCACTTCATGGGTCGCGCGTTCCCCGCATTAATAAAATGCTAATGGGTTGGGTATTTGATCTGAGTTGGGTCGTTGGCCTTTTTACGCACCAAACCATCGCGTGGGAGAAGTTATGGGTACTCAGCGTCGTTGTATCAGCCGAAGCTCTTCGGACGTCAGCAATGGAGCGGCGCGCGCCGGATTGGACTGGACGGTACAGCTCTTGGACTGGAGTGTGCTAGGTCTGCCTCCGGCCGCCCACGCATCGTGCAGGAGCGCAGAGGGCAAGTGGGCCCACGACCCCTTTGTGCTTAGGAGCTAGACCGGCGGGCTGGCCTCTTCGTTGAGCCTAGGTGGGGCGACGACGTGCTGCTATCCCGAGGCCGGGCATGACCCAGGAAAGTGTGTCCGGCCGGAGGTGATCAGGCGTGTTGGAAACGCGGTGCACCCCTGCAGGGATGAATAAACTATTCGAATAGCCGTGTCCACGGTAACAGGACGACTTGGAGTTGTACCTTGACCTTATACAACTATAATTGTGTTTTAATTTGAAATGAATGTGGCTCCGATATTGCTTCCTCGCAGGGAGTCGAGGAAGAATCTCTGGGCGTGGTTACTTAATAAAATGGCTACAATAATATGACTATATATCTGAGATACCAATCTACTCTCTTCTAATGCTGCAAGATGCTGAAGATGCTAGTCTTCGATAGGACTAGGCCTTCTCCCTATTCTTGCTTTCTGCAGTCAGCCCAGATAATAACCCCATTCCTTGATACTGATGCATACTTAGCATAGTTCTGATGTCAGTCTTGCGAGTACTTTGGATGAGTACTCACCGCTGCTTTGCTTTCCCTTTCCCCCTCGATACGATTCTGCGTTCAGACGATGGAGCCCAGGAGATGGAGTACGCCGGAGACGACTACTACACCACCGCCGGAGCCTACTACTACGTGGAGGCTGCCCCCGACCAGCAGTAGGATAGGAGGTTGCCAGGCTAGAGGCCTTGCCTCTTTCGATCCGTTGTTATGTTTGTGCTAGCCTTCTTAAGGCAGAACTTGTTTAACTTATGTCTGTACTCAGATATTATTTGCTTCCGCTGACTCGTGCTTGTCGAGCTTTGTATTCAAGCCCTCGAGGCCCCTGGCTTGTAATATGAAGCTGTATGACTATAATTTGTGTCTAGTGTTGTGTTGTGATATCGATCAGTGAGACCCTAATCTTGGTCGTACGCATTGCGTGTATGTTTAGCGTACGGTCAAAATTGGGGGCGTCACACTTTGGCCTCTTTTTTTTTATTTGGGCTTCATTGGCCTCTTTTATTATTTGTAAAGTCCGGAGACTCATCCCTACTTGTGAGGGAATCATAGCTTCCATCATCCTTTCCTCACATGGGACAATGCTCTAATAATGATGATCATCACACTTTTATTTACTTACAACTCGATACCTACAACAAGATATGACTCTATATGAATGCTTCCAGTGGTGTACCGGGATGTGCAACGATCTAGCATAGCAAATGACATCAAAAAACGGACAAGCCATGAAAACATCATGCTAGCTGTCTTACGATCATGCAAAGCAATATGACAATGATGGTGCGTGTCATAAAAAACGGAATAGTGGAAGTTGCATGGCAATATATCTCGGAATGGCTATGGAAATGCCATAATAGGAAGGTATGGTGGCTGTTTTGAGGAAGGTGTATGGTGGCTGTTTTGAGGAAGGTGGGTTTAATGTACCGGCGAAAGTTGTGCGGTACTAGAGAGGCTAGCAAAGGTGGAAGGGTGAGAGTGCGTATAATCCATGGACTCACATTAGTCATAAAGAACTCACATACTTATTGTAAAAATCTATTAGTTATCGAAGCAAAGTGTTAGACGCATGCTCCTAGGGGAGAGGTTGGTAGGAGTTAACCATCTTTAAAAACCCTCACACAAAGGATGACAATCATTAAACAAATCATGCTCCGACTTCGTTACATAACGGTTCACCATACGTGCATGCTACGGGAGTCACAAACTTTAACACAAGTATTTTTACCATTCCACAATTACTCACTAGCATGACTCTAACATTACCATCTTTATATGTCAAAACCATATGCAAGGAATCCAACTTCTCATAGTATTCAATGCACTTTATATGAAAGTTTTTATTATATCCCTCTTGGATGCCCATTATATTAGGAATAAATTCATAACCTAAACCAATTACCATGCTGTTTAAAGACTTTCAAAATAATATAAGTGAGGTACGAGAGTTCAATTATTTCTATAAAATAAAACACCGCCATGCTCTAAAAAGATATAAGTGAAGCACTAGAGCAACATTGCCTAGCTCAAAAGATATAAGTGAAGCACATAGAGTATTCTAATAAATTCATGATTAGTGTGTGTCCCTCTCAAAAGATGTGTGCATCAAGGATGATTGTGGCAAACTAAAAAGCAAAGACTCATATCATACAAGACGCTCCAAGCAAAACACATATCATGTGGTGAATAAAAATATAGCCTCAAGTAAATTTACCGATGGATTGAAGACGAAAGAGGGGATGCCTTCCGAGGAATCCCCAAGCTTAGGCTCTTTGGTATCCTTGAATATGGCTTGGGGTGCCTTGGGCATCCCCAAGCTTAGGCTCTTGCCACTCCTTATTCCATAGTCCATCAAATCCTTACCCAAAACTTGAAAACTTCACAACACAAAACTCAACAGAAAACTCGTGAGATCCGTTAGTATAAGAAAAATAAATCACCACTTTAGGTACTGTTGTGAACTCATTCTTTATTTATATTGGTGTAATATCTACTGTATTGTAACTTCTCCATGGTTCATACCCCCTGATACAACCCATAGATACATCAAAATAAGCAAACAACACAAAGAAAACAGAATCTGTCAAAAACAGAACAGTCTGTAGCAATCTGTAGACTTCGAATACTTCTGTAACTCCAAAAATTCTGAAAACTTAGGACAATCAGGGAAATTTGTATAATCAATCTTGTGTAAAAAAATCAGATCCAATTGACGCTCTGGTGAATTTATAAAATTCCGGGACTGAGCACAAAAGTTTCTGTTTTTCAGCAAAACCAAATCAACAATCACCGTAAACCATCCCAAAGGTCTTACTTGGCACAAACACTAATGAAAACAATAAAACACAATTACTACAGAGGTAATAATGTGAAAAACACTCAAGAACAGAAGCAAAAAACAGAAACATAAAATAAAATTGGGTTGCCTCCCAACAAGCGCTATTGTTTAACGCCCCTAGCTAGGCATAACGCAATAGATCTAGGTATTGTCATCTTTGGTATGCAATCCATAAGTAGCTCTCATAATAGATTCATAAGGTAATTTAATTTTCTTTCTAGGAAAGTGTTCCATGCATTTCCTTAACGTAAATTGGAATCTAATGTTTCCTTCTTTCATATCAATAATTGCACCAATCGTTCTAAGGAAAGGTCTACCAAGAATAATAGGGCATGTAGGATTGCAATCTATATCAAGAACAATGAAATATATGGGCACATAATTCCTATTTGCAACAATAATAACATCATTAATCCTTCCCATAGGTTTCTTAATAGTGGAATCCGCTAGATGCAAATTTAAAGAGCAATCATCAAGATCATGGAAACCTAGCACATCACATAAAGTTTTCGGAATTGTGGAAACGCTAGCACCCAAATCACACAAAGCATGGCACTCATAATCTTTAATTTTAATCTTAATAGTAGTTTCCCACTCATCATAAAGCTTTCTAGGTATAGAAACTTCCAACTCAAGTTTTTCTTCAAAAGATTTCATCATAACATCAACAATATGTTTAGTAAAAGACTCATTTTGATCATAAGCATGCGGAGAATTCAACATGGATTGCAACAAGGAAATACAATCAATCAAAGAACAACTATCATAATTAAAGTCCTTGAAATCCAAAAGAGTGGGTTCATTGCTATTTAAAGTTTTGACCTCTTCAATCCCACTTTTATCAATCTTAGCATTAAGATCTATAAACTCTGAATCATTGGGACGCCTTTTAACTAAAGTTGACTTATCTCCAGTCCCATCTTTATCAAGATTTGTATTAGAAAACAAAGATTCAATAGGAGTCACATCAATCACTTTAAGATCTTCATCATTATTATCGCGAGAACACACCTTTTCAAGCCATTCACGCTTAGCACGTATTCTAGCGGTTCTTTCCTTACACTCATCAATAGAAGTTCTCATAGATTTTAAAGACTCATTAATATCACGCTTAGGTGGAGTAGATCTAATTTTCAAAGAATCAATCTCAAGAGAAATTCTATCAATGTTCCTAGCCAAATCATCAATCTTGAGCAATTTTTCTTCAATCGTAGCATTGAAAACCTTTTGCGAACTAATAAATTCTTTAATATTATTCTCAAGATCGGAGGGAATCTTATTATAATTTCCATAAGAATTGTTATAAGAATTACCATAATCATTAGAGGAATTACTAGGAAACGGCCTAGGGTTGAAATTACCTCTATACGCGTTATTGCCAAAATTGTTCCTACCAACAAAATTCACATCCATAGATTCATTATTATTTCCAATCAAAGAAGACAAAGGCATATCATTAGGATCAATAGGAGCACTCTTACTACCAAACAATTTCATTAATTCATCCATCTTTTCACTCAAAGTGTTTATTTCTTCAATATCATGCACCTTTTTACTAGTAGGAGATCTTTCGGTATGCCATTGAGAGTAATTTGCCATAATATTATCTAGGAGTTTAGTAGCTTCTCCTAATGTGATTTCCATAAAAGTACCACCCGTGGCAGAATCTAAAAGATTTCTGGAAGCAAAATTCAATCCCGCATAAAAAATTTGTATAATCATCCATAAACTCAGACCATGTGCGGGGCAATTTCTAATCATTAGTTTCATCCTCTCCCAAGATTGTGCAACATGCTCATGATCAAGTTGCTTAAAATTCATTATATCGTTCCTAAGGGATATGATCTTAGCGGGCGGAAAGTACATGGAAATAAAAGGATCTTTACACTTATTCCCTGAATCAATACTATTTTTAGGCAAAGATGAAAACCAAGTTTTAGCACGATCTCGTAGTGAGAAAGGAAATAGATTCAATTTAACAATATCATTATCCACATCTCTCTTCTTTTGCATATCACACAACTCAACGAAAGTATTTAGATGGGATGCGGCATCTTCATTAGGAAGGCCGGAAACTTGTTCTTTCATAACAAGATTAAGCAAAGCGGCATTAATTTCATAAGATTCCGCACTAGTGGCGGGAGCAATCGGAGTACTAATAAAATCATTATTATTAGTATTGGAAAAGTCACACAACTTGGTATTCTCTTGAGTCATCGTGACAAAGCAAGCAATATAGCACACAAGCAAACCAAAAGCAAACGAAAAGACGAACGGAAGAAGGGCGAATAAAAAGGCAAATCTTTTCTGAAAATTGTTTTAGAAGTGGGGGAGAGGAAACGAGAGGCAAATGGAAAATAATGTAAATGCAAGAGATGAGTTTGTGATGGGTACTTGGTAGGCTTGATGTAGATCTCCCCGGCAACGGCGCCAGAAATCCTTCTTGCTACTTCTTGAGCTTGCGTTGGTTTTCCCTTGAAGAGGAAAGGGTGATGCAGCAAAGTAGATAAGTATTTCTCTCAGTTGTTGAGAACCAAGGTATCAATCCAGTAGGAGATACAAGCAAGTAAACAATCTTCGCACCTACACAAACAATCAAACACTTGCACCCAACGCTATAAAGGGGTTGTCAATCCCTTCACGGTTACTTGCAAGGATGAGATCTGATAGAGATAGATATATAAGATTACTAAAATGAAAAGTAAAACAAAAGTAAAAAGATTGCAGCAAAGTATTTTTGGCATTTTTGGTTTATAGATCTGAAAATATAATATGGAAAATAGACCCGGGGGCCATAGGTTTCACTAGAGGCTTCTCTCTTGAAGGCAAATAATACGGTGGGTGAACAAATTACTGTCGAGCAATTGATAGAAAAGCGCATAGTTATGACGATATCCAAGGCAATGATTATGCATATAGGCATCACGTCCGTGTCAAGTAGACCAAAACGATTCTGCATCTACTACTATTACTCCACACATCCACCGACTCGTGCCTGCATCTAGAGTATTAAGTTCATATTGAATAGAGTAACGCATTAAGTAAGATGACATGATGTAGAGGGATAAACTCAAGCAATATGATGAAAACCCCATCTTTTTATCCTCGATGGCAACAATACAAATACGTGCCTCGCTACCCCTACTTTGTCACTGGGTGAGGACACCGCAAGATTGAACCCAAAACCAAGCACTTCTCCCATTGCAAGAATTACCAATCTAGTTGGCCAAACCAAACCAATAACTCGAAGAGACTTGCAAGGATATGAAATCATGCATATAAGAATTCAGAGAAGATTCAAATAATATTCATAGCTAATCTGATCATAAACCCACAATTCATCGGATCTCGACAAACACACCGCAAAAGAGTATTACATCGGATAGATCTCCATGAAGATCATGAAGAACATGGTATTGAAGAACATAGAGAGAGAAGAAGCCATCTAGCTACTAGCTATGGACCCCGAAGGTCTGTGGTGGATTACTCACGCATCATCGGAAGGGCAATGGAGTTGACGTAGATGCCCTCCATGATCGAATCCCCTCCGACAGATTACCGGAAAAGGCTCCAAGATGGGATCTCACGGGAACAGAGGGTTCCGGCGGCGGAAAAGTATTTTTGTGGCTCTTTTTGGTATTGGGGGAATATTTGGGAATTTATAGGCCGAAGAATAGGGTTAGGAGGCCTGCTGGGGGGCCACAAGCCAGGGAGGCGCCCCCCCTAGGGCGCGCCCAGGTGGCTTGTCGCCTCCCGGCATGTCTCCTGCCTTCATCTCCAAGTCTGGCAGGTTTCTTCTGGTCCAAGAAAAATCATTCCGAAGATTTTATTCCATTTGGACTCCGTTTAATATTCCTTATCTGCAATACTCAAAAACAAGGAAAAAACAGAAACTAGCACTAGGCACTAGGTTAATAGGTTAGTCCCAAAAATAATATAAAATAGCATATTAATGCATATAAAACATCCAAAACAGATAATATAATAGCATGGAACAATCAAAAATTATAGATACGTTGGAGACGTATCAGTCGCCGGCGAACCAGGCCACCTCCGGCGCTCCTTCCACCTCCCCTCGACCTGCGGCGGCCCCCCGAATCCATTCCCGCTCTCACCCCTCCTCTCCGTCGCCGGTAGCCTTGCCGCTGAGGCCCCTTCCGCTCGGACCAGAGGAGGAAGAAGGACCCGACAGGGGGACCCCACCTGTCGGCCTCCTCCTCGCCTCTCCCCCCCCCCTCGCTGTCACTGGCAGCCGGGCCCGCGCGTCAGGTTTAAACCTGACGGCGCGCGCGGCTGGCTGGCTGGCTAGCTGGGCCGGCCCATCTGCTGGTCGGTTCTGGCCCACGCACAGTGACATTTTCCTTTTTCTTTTTCTCTGCGGTTTTCCAAAAATCCTACAGGATTAAATAAAATTCCTATTCCAATAAAATTTCCACCATATTCCTAGAATATTGTGTTGTATTTATTAGTGTCATTTGTGAATTTTTTTGAAAAACTTTATGTACTGTTTTATTTTAAAACCTCTTTTTAGGCATTTTTGCCTCTGTTAAAAATGGTTTTGAAAACTTTTTTCACCAAAAACCTTATAAACATATTTTTAGAATAGCTTGTAGTATTTATCAGAATAGAGTAACATTTTGAAGTGGCTTTTGTGCTCTGTTTTTGTTGTGATGCTTATTATTATCGTTATTTATCGCGACGATAGATTGCGATGTTGACGAGGGAGTTGGACCCGAAGACTTTGAAGACCCCGAAGACTTTGTTGAGCCAGGCAAGCAGCCCTTTGACCACGTTAAGAAACTTTTCATGCATGTCATATAGCACTTTATGTTCCGATGATGATCATGATGATGTGGTATCCCCTTCGGTGGGATGCCTCCGATACTTTCTTGTTGATACTTGCATCGTGCATGACCCTACCTCCTTATGAGGGTTTTGCGGGTGGGAGTAGATAGGATGCTTAGTAGATGCCACGCAAAGTGGGATGGGTATATGCATGGTGATGGAAACAGAAATGATTTCAAAGACTTTTCGAAAACCCCGTCGGGTGCCACTAATACCCGAGGGAGATGATGTTGAGTTAGGTAACCACTTGATAAAGAAGTGGTGTACCGGAGCAAGGGAGTGTGTGTGGTTTTTTAAAACGGATTGGTGTAAGTTGCGACCGTTATTCCAACCTTACATGTACAACCACGATACCCCTTATGGGACGAGGCTTTGTTGAATACCTTGGTGGGTACTAGCAGAGAGCCCGCATTACTAGTGGTGGGAGTGACGTGGTCACTCTCGATACGGGGTCGTGCCTGTTAGGGCGACCATGCGCTGTCTTTACAGGCACCGGGCACACCGTTACGTGCCCTCATGGACGATACGTGTGATGTATATCATGAGGGATGGCACCAACGAGTGGACTCTTTGTATAGTATCGCTAGGGGAAAGGCAATGTTCGGGTACTTACCTCGGGTATGAACAATACCGCGAGTCGTGGCTTGACACGGAAGTTTCCCGAGTCTTGTGGGTAAAGTGTGCAACCTCTGCAGAGTGTAAAACTATTCGAATAGCCGTGTCCATGGTCAAGGACAGTTGGATGACCGCACTTGTGCTACGTCCAATGATTACTAAACTTGGTGTGTGCGTGTGTGTGTTGGTCACAAGGATGAAACTTGAGCTAGGCCCGATTACTTGGCATGTTGATGAACATGAGATGTTCAACCCCTGTTTATCATGATAACTGTGACTTGTTGACATCAATGTCTGTCAACGGTTGATGCATGTTTACTTAAGTTACTTGATCATGCATTGCACTTAAAACTAGCTTTCTGCAAACTTACCTACTTAGTGCTATATCACGCATTGTTATACCTTGTTCCAAAACTTGGGTTGCTTGAGAGTACATTCAAAGTACTCATTGGCTTGCCACTAGTTGTTTAATTGGCCAGGCATGGAAGAGCAGGAATATGTCGAAGAGTTCGTTGGTGACGAACATGCGAACTAGGACGCTTCCCAATCAGAATGCCTGTAGGTTTAAGGTAGATGGCATGGGTTCACGCTTCCGATCAAGATTTCCATTGCTAGTTGTGTTTATTATTTGGCCTTCATGGCCCTATCTATGTAAGACTTGACCTTCGTGGTCTTTATTTGTGTAAGACGCTAAGTAAGGATGTAAGACTCTTGTTATTCAGCTTCTGTGTGTTCAGTAAGCATTGATCTCTGGGATCACTGTACACGCATTTGGTGATCACGACTTATGAGTTGGGGTCCCCACAGAGCTGGTATCAGAGCCATCCTAACTGTAGGAATCCCTTAGTTAGCATGGACGTTAGTTAGGATAAAACTGTTTTCAAAACTACACCTAGCACCTATGCTTAGGAGTTCTGCACTTCTTACCTCATCTAGTCTTCTCACAGCACTATACTGACTCTCCTCCCTTCAAACCTTGTAGATGGCCGTCGTACCTGAAGCCCTCCTAGCATCCGGCTTTCCCCTACTCCTTGAGGATAGCCTGGAGAAGTGTCAGTATTGTCGATCACCCGTTTTCCTCTACCACGAGCACTGGGTCGATGCCGTCATGAAGGAGTACCACGTTGATGTGGTCGTGAAGGCAAACGACTACCCAACCTGTTGGTTCTTTGAAGGACCACAGATGGAGACCCTGGCACTCGCAATCGAGACAGCTGCACGGAAGGCACTCATCCACATTCGAGGCATCATCCCAGAGATGGCTGACGAGCCAGCTACTCGCTATCTACCCTTTAGGAGGGATGATATTGGCGAGAGTTGGACGTTGGTTCCATCCAAGAAGGATGGGACACCACTCAGATTCCAGACCTACTTCAGT
This sequence comes from Elymus sibiricus, assembly GCA_039707655.1. Lineage (NCBI taxonomy): Eukaryota > Viridiplantae > Streptophyta > Magnoliopsida > Poales > Poaceae > Elymus > Elymus sibiricus. The sequence goes on along the minus strand of CM077663.1, from coordinate 97,385,522 downwards.
CTCTCCGCCAATAGTCTGGCTCACAACCTGATTAAGGAGTCCGTGAAGCTCTATGAGGAACTTCACCACACCCGCGAGTTACTTCGTCAAGCCAAGACGAAGCCAGACAGGATCAAGAAAGATGGAGCCCCTGAGGGACGACCAGCTGTCGCTTACCAAGGAGGATTACCCCCAGCTAGAGATGCACCCACACGTCGTCGTCGCATGAGTGCGAAGGAGTACCGTGAGCTCTTCACAGACCCACCGATGAAGTGTCGTCGGGATGGGCCTCCTCGTTCTCCGACCCCTTCGACCGGAGACGATACCCGTTCGGATGATGATCAGGAGGAAGACCCAGAGGAGCATGACTATGAGACCGAGCACTCCACCACCTGAGTCCGAGAACCCCTAGGGTAGGATCAGTCATGTACCCCTCATGCGAAGTCGAGTCCGTGTAATGGTTCATATGAAACCATGTGTGCGTGTTGTTTGTTTTTATTGTTTGTGTTCCGATGCAAGTCATGCTTTTGCCTCAGGCAACATGTAAGCGACTCCATCATTTATCTTATCTTAATATATGTGTTGGTCTTTCGACCTTTGTTTTACCACACTTGCACTATACCAACCCCCTTAGGCGTGCTCTCTCCAGTATTGCTTTTCGTCTCGTTTATCCCGGTTATTTGACTTGGCTGCTCCAAACAGGATGGTGACTGCAACCCGCAACAGCTTCTTCACCAACCCTGAAGCCGGCAACTCCAGCCAGCAACAGGGAGCTGGTGGGGCTGCTCACGCTGGAGATCACCCGGAGCAGCCACAAGGCGACATTCCCCCGCCACCACCTCCACCGGAGAACATGACCATGGCTTAGTTTCTCCAAGTTCTCTAGGAGGAATGCCAAGCCAACACTGCTGCTATCCAGCAGATGGCCCAAGTCCTTGTGAACAACCAGCAGCAAGGCAGGAACGGCAATGGCCGTTCCACTTTGTCTGAGTTCATGAGGAATTCGCCCCCAACCTTCACCGAGACTGCTGAACCACTGGATGCCGATGACTGGATCCGCACCATCGAGGACCTCCTTGCACTGGTCAATTGGAATGAGGACCGTGAGAAGGTGATGTATGCCTCTCACTGCCTCGGAGGTACTGCCAGAGCTTGGTGGGATGGATTCAAGGTCATGCAAGGCGATCGTGTGATCACCTGGGATAACTTCAAGGAAGGATTCCGCACCGCCCACATTCCTTCTGGGATCATGGCTATCAAGAAGAGAGAATTCCGAGCGCTGAAGCAAGGAAGTGGCTCTGTCAACGAGTACATGCAGAAGTTCAACCTGCTGTCAAGGTATGCACCTGAAGATGTCAACACGGAGGCTGCTAAGATGGAACGCTTCATGGAAGGACTTCAGCAGACCCTGCAGTATTAGCTCATCGTCTGCGACTGTCGGACCTTCTTCAACCTGGTGAACAAGGCCCTCATGCTGGAAGACAAGCGTCATGCCATGGACGATACTCGCAAGCGCAAGATGATCAGCAAGGGTAGTTCCAGCAACTAGAAGCCTCGCCCCTGGCAGCCAGCCCCAGCCAAGCCAACCTATCAGCCGCAGCAGGCTAGACCTCATGCACCTCGTCCGAGCTACCAGCCTCAGCAGTATGCCAATCCCAGGCCAGCCTACAACAACCCCAATAACAACAACGGAGGCAGGAACAACAACAACAACAACAACAACAACAACTATGGTCAAGTCACTTGCTTTTGGTGTGGTCAGCCTGGACACATCTCTAAGCAGTGCCCCAACAAGAAGCTAGATGCACCGCGCCCCAATGCACCAAACCAAGGTCAAGGCCATGGAGTGCCACCAAGGAACCCAGCTCCCCGCAACCAACCCAACAATGGCAAGGGTCGTGTGAATCACGTCACCGCTGAGGAAGCCCAGGAAGACCCGGACGTCATACTGGGTACGTTCCTTGTCAACTCAACCCCAGCAACCGTACTGCTTGATTGTGGAGCTTCGCATTCTTTTGTCACTCAAAAGTTTGCACTAGAGAGTGCTATGAAGCCTACACCCCTGGGTAGTCATATGTTGATACAAACCCCGGGATCAGTTATGAATTCTAAGATAGGATGTAAAGGAGTTGAGATTATCATCAACGGGGTAGACTTCCTAGCAGACCTCATAGTTCTGGATTCACCAGGCTTGGACGTCATCCTTGGCATGAATTGGTTGACCAAGAACCAAGGCTACTTGGACTGTGCCAAGAGGATCATTACCATAACCAATAGCCAAGGAGTAGAAGTCAAGTATGTTCCCAACCCTGCCTCCACTCGAACCCCTCAGGTTAATTGTCTGACGGGAATTGAGTTGGATCAAGTGCCAGTGGTATGCGAATACCCCGATGTTTTTCCTGATGAGCTGCCCGGAATGCCTCCTGACCGCGACATTGAGTTCATCATTGAGCTAATGCCCGGAGCAGGACCCATCTATAAGAAGCCCTATAGAATGGGATCCGAAGAGTTGGCTGAATTGAAGAAGCAACTGGCAGAGCAGCTCAGAAAAGGATTCATTCGCCCTAGTGCCTCTCCCTGGGGATCACCTGTTCTATTTGTGTCAAAGAGGGACGGAACTATCCGACTCTGTGTCAATTATCATTCTCTGAATGAGGTCACAATAAAGAACAAGTACCCACTTCCGAAGATTGAAGACCTGTTCGATCAGCTGAACGGAGCCAAGGTGTTTTCCAAGATCAACCTCAGGTCAGGGTACTACCAGTTGAAGATCAGGCCCCAAGACATTCCGAAGACGGTGTTTGTAACCCGGTATGGCCTCTATGAATACACGGTCATGTCATTTGGATTGACCAATGCCCCAGCCTACTTCATGTACCTGTAACACCCTGGATTTTGCCCATTTTTTTTCTTTTGATTTTGGTCTGGTTTTGCTTTTCTGTGGTATGGTAGTCTTGGAACCTGGAAGGATCTCCCTTCATTTTTCTTCCCTAGTGGCTTTCCAACCTCTAGCCCATCCCAAGACCTTGTCATCTCCATCTTGACCCAATCCCAATATTCTTTTCATGGGAATATTCCTTTTTATAGTAAAGGAATAACCCTGTCTGTTTTGGGTTGTGAAGCAACCCATATCTTCTTCTTTCCAAAAATTCCCAATTTATTCTCATAAATCCTTTGGATCATATATTCCTCAGACATGTCAAAATATTTCTTTGCCATGTTCAAAAATCTTCCTCCAATATTCCTTTTCCTATTATGTCCCTGGTGGCAGTTTGTGAAGCAAGTGCCATTTATCTTGGCTCTCTTGCTCTCAAACTTTTTGGGGACTCTTTCCTATCCATATCATTGCTGCATGCCAAAATTCAGCTCAAGTTGGCTAGCCATTATATCTTGGCAAATTTCCAAGATCCAGAAGAAGCTTTGTGAAGCAAGTGATAGCTAAGAGTATGCCAATGAGTTGAAATTTTGCAGGCACCTTGATATGATCAAATCATGGCTCTCCTCAAGATTTTAGCATCATCCCATCTTCTTTGTGACCTCAGCATCAAATCTTTGTTTCTGGTCATATTTTCCAATTGTGAAGCAGCTATATTTTATGTTGCTTCATAATTTCTGAAAATTTACCAGGACATTCTTCTATCCATTTAATCCATCTCCTCAAAATTTGGGCTCATTCCATCTATCCATTCTTCCTCAGGAATTTTTCCAAGATTCTGGTCAGAGAGGACCATTATGAAGGAAGTACCATTTGTGCTTATGCAAATGGCATGAAATTTGTATGGGACTCTCATATGACCAAATCATCATCTTGTGCCCATTTTCAGCTCAGTAAAATAAAGTGTGTGAGTGCCACTTCCTAGTTTGCATTTCTGACCAGTAGGGTGCATTCTACAGCAAGTGCCACTTACACTCATCTAGTAGAGCTGAAAATCTGCAGAGATGATCATCTTAGTGTGTGATAGCCCTTAGCCAAATGTCAGAATCCATTCCCAGCTGAATCTTTCCCTCCCCACTCCAAACACCTTACTGTCAGGATCCTTTCTTGCTTGTGTCTCTCATTCCAGAGCCGTCCAGCTGCCTCCAGTTGCTTATCTCATCCATATGAGCAGTGAGGAACCCTGTGGGCATGATGTGGCATTGAGGAAAACTCCAGAGCACGTGGCACCCGTGGTGACCACGCTTGGGACAGGCCAAAACAATGAACAGAACACTATTCTCGTCGGCAGGCCAGCTCCGGTCAGCCCCGGCGTGTCCCGTCGTGTCTAGCAGCTCCGGAGTGTCCTCGCGCCCCATCTGGACCCTTCTCCCCCTCCGCTTCCCCTCTCATCGCGCCACGGCGGTCGCCGACATGTCGTTGTCCCGCCCGTGACGCCGTCGTCTTCCTCTCCGTTGGCCCCTTCCTCCCCGAGCCGTCGTGTTGCATTGAATGCCGTCAGGTCGGCCGCTCCGCGACGCCAGGAAGCTGCCAGCCACGTCGCCCGGCGCTCCAGTGCGTGGCTAAGGCCGCCGCGGTGGCCGTTCTTATCGGTTCGCCGCCGGCCGGCTATAAATAGCCTGAGCCCGAGCCGTTCCTGGCATCCCAGAGCCTCTCATCCTCCCTCCTTGGCGCCTCCCCGCCCCCATTTCTCCCTGGCGAGCTCTCCTCGCCGCCCAATTGCATCCATGGCCGCCGCGCCCTTCGGCACCCGAGCCGCATTCCGCCATGGCTGGGGGCGCCCGTGCTCCGGTCCTCCCCGAGCTCCGCCACCTATGGGGATGGACGCGGCCCGTCGCGCTGGTCGTCCTGGTAGGCCGAGCGCCACCAGAGGTGACCCATGTCGCCGGTGGTCGCCGTCGGGGCTGAGCCCTCTGTCACCGCGGTCGGGAAAGGAGGAGAGGAGGGAGAAGAAGATAGAAGGAGGAGAGAGAAGGGGTACGGGCCCCACCTGTCGGTGAGAGGAGGAGATGCCAGCTGGGATAAGTGGAGACGTATTTCCCGAAGTACGTTTTCCATTCACCGAAAGCGTATTTTGCAAAATGCGCTTTCGCCCTATGCCTAGCCGGACTGCTCAGGGACCCGGATGCAATTATCTCTTTTGCTGATTTCTTTTGCAGATTGGCCCCTGTCAGAAAAACCCTCATATCTTTTTGCTCGGGACTCCAATCGAGGTGATTCCAAAGCCATCGTCTTCGTCTCGTCGAGCCCGTCATGTTGGTATCACTTTCATACTGTCTTGACACAGTGAAAGTGACCCTTCTGCCCTTGTCCGCAAACATCCCCTCTCCGAGAGAGAACTGTTTCCGGCAGTCCTTCCGCGACCTTTCCGCACTCCTTCCCGGTGGATCCCTCATCCCAGGCAAGCCAGGACACCCATTCCATGAAGCTTTTCAATAGCATTTCCTATCTAATTAAATTATTTGCATTCACAAATGAATTGCTTTCATTTATGTGCTACATGATAATTCATAGTAATTAATTCAATTACCTAGTTGCTGCCATTCTAAGTATTGAGATGAACCACTATTGGCTAAATTATCTTAGTGGTTGATCTTGAGTCACCTGTCCGGGCATATTCGTGCAACCACATTTGCCGGTATGGGACGGCCCTGACCGGGTCTGACTGCGTGATCTTTCACCGGTACCACCAAAGAGGGAAGGTTAGGCGCGGCGTGCTACCCTGGCCCGGTAAGCGGCGATAACCTTGTGGGCCCAGCTGAGTTGTTTAGCCCGGGAGTCCCCGTTTGGGACAGTAGGCCCCGTTTGGGTCTACAGAGTTTGGCCACGACGGTGGCAGGTGTCATGAGGACACAGGGACCACCCAAGGCTGACCTCCGGGGGAGGAATAGTGCCGGTGGTACGATGAAAGAGTCACGGGTCAGGCAGGTTTTGTTGAAGCAACACTGGTCCACCCGAATGGGATCACGAGGCCAGGTGCTTCATGGTGTGGGTAAAGTGTACAACCTCTGCAGAGTGTCAAATCTATTCGAATAGCCGAGTCCACGGTATTGGACAGCCCGTCCAGACCTCAGTAGATGGTCAACCAGAATGCTGATATTAATGATGGAAGAACTCAGTTTGGGTGGACATCAGATGATGTCCGGAATATGTTATGTTAGCCAAGGGATGGCTATATGAGGAGTGGTCGGATGACCACATGATTGGATATGAGTTAGTTCAGGTTGGATCATGAATATTTCCAGGGTTGTGGGACAACCCAGAAGAGAGTAAGTTGATGACTAATAATGGTAGTGAAGCACTTAAGTATTTAATATGATTATTGCCATGCTATTGTTTGTTGCATTGTTTGGTTGTCTTGATCTTGCGAGTACATTCAAAGTACTCACCTGGCGTACCATGCCAGTTTGCAGGTCATGCCATGATTGTTTGTTTGCCGTGGATGTCGAGTTCGCGAGCTAGGATGCGCGTTCCAGCCAGAGTCCCTGCGGAGTGGAGTCCATCATCGCAGTTGCTGTTTCGCTGCCAGGAGTTCTCTGCTTCCTCAGGCTGTTCCGCTGTTAGTGTAGAGCTGGTTTGTTCTATGCCAACAGTGCCGTATTCCAGAAGACTTGTCCTTGGGCTGGAATACGGGGCGCTCCGGTCTTCTCTGAGCCGGGGTGCCACAGTACCTCATGAACAAAGTCTTCATGGAGTACTTGGACAAGTTTGTTGTCATCTTCATTGATGACATACTCGTCTTCTCCAAGTCTGAAGAAGAGCATGAGCAACACTTGAGATTGGTCCTAGACAAGCTTCGAGAGCACCAGCTTTATGCCAAATTCAGCAAGTGTGAATTCTGGCTGCATGAAGTTGGATTCTTGGGTCATGTGTTGACTGCAGAAGGGTTGTCAGTAATTCCTGTCAAGATTGAAGCCGTGACTGAATGGCAATCCCCAACCAATGTGAAGGAAGTCAGGAGCTTCCTCGAACTCGCGGGATATTACCGCAAGCTTGTCGAAGGATTTTCGAGCATTGCCCGACCCATGACTCGGCTTTTGAAGAAGGACAAGAAGTTCGAATGGACACCGAAGTGCGAAGAAAGCTTCCAAGAGCTCAAGAAGAGATTGACAACATCCCCAGTTTTGGCCACCCCCGATATTCACAAGGAGTTTGTGATATATTGTGATGCATCGAGAACCGGGCTTGGAGGTGTTCTGATGCAAGAAGGCTGAGTCGTAGCATATCTATCCACATAGCTACATCCTCACGAAGAGAACTACGCTACTCACGACCTTGAGTTGGCAGCCGTAGTTCATGCCTTGAAGACACGACATTACCTTCTGGGGAAGCGATGTGAGATATACACAGACCACAAGAGTTTGAAGTATATTTTCACCCAAAAAGAATTGAACATGAGGCAGCGAAGATGGTTGGAGTTGATCAAGGACTATGACCTCAGTGTTCAATACCACGCTGGAAAGGCTAACGTGGTAGCTGATGCCTTAAGCAGAAAGGCTTGTTCCTTGAATGCTATGATTAAGGAAAGGCTACCCACCCTGTATGAAGAGCTTGAAAGCTTCGGCTTGGAACTAGTTGCACCTGGATCCCTAGCCAGCCTCGAAGCAAAGCCTACCTTAATGGATGATATTAAGGAAGCCCAGAAGGGACACGAGAGCATTGAAGGCATCAAGAGGAAGATCAAGACAGGGAAGGCCCCAGGATTCTCACTGGATGATCAAGGAGTTGTATGGTTCGGGAAGCGCATCTGCGTACCCACCAAAGGAGAGCTCAAGAACTTGATCTTGCAAGAAGCTCATGACACTCCGTATTCCATCCACCCTGGAGGAACCAAGATGTACCAAGACCTCAAAACAAGATTCTGGTGGCATGGCATGAAACGGGAGATAGGCACCTTTGTTGCTAAGTGTGGCATATGCCAGAGAGTCAACGCTGAGCATCAGTGACCCGCTGGACTATTGCAACCTCTCAGAGTGCCTGAATGGAAGTGGGACAAAGTCGGAATGGACTTCATCACTGGATTACCAAGGTCAAGCAAGGGACATGATTCCATTTGGGTCATTGTAGATCACCTGACCAAGGTAGCCCACTTCATTCCCGTCAAGACGACCTACAATGGGAACCAACTGGCCAACCTGTACATCAACCGAATCGTCAGTCTTCACGGAGTTCCTAAGGAGATCATGTAAGACCGAGGCACCTAGTTTACCTCGAGATTTTGGAATAGATTCCAAGAAGCCCTGGGGACCAAGCTTTCCTTCAGCACTGCTTTTCACCCCCAGACCGGTGGATAGACGGAACGAGTAAACCAGATACTCGAGGATATGCTCCGTGCTTGTGTATTGGCGTATGGAGCCAAGTGGGAAGAGTGCTTACCATTCGCCGAGTTCTCCTACAACAATAGCTACCAGTCGAGTCTTCAGATGGCACCATTTGAGCTGTTGTACGGACGCAAGTGCCGCACTCCCCTCAATTGGTCGGAAACCGGAGAGGGACTAGTCTTTGGCCCTGACATCCTCCGCAAAGCAGAAGAGCAAGTTCAACTCGTCCGAGAGTGTCTCAAGACCGCCAAGACCAGACAAAAGAGCTAAGCTGATCCCCACTGTCGAGACATGAGTTTCCGTGTTGGAGACCATGTTTATCTCCGAGTCACGCCTCTCAAAGGAACCAAGCGTTTTCACGTCAAGGGGAAGCTTGCACCAAGATACATTGGCTCCTTCAAGATCACTAACAGATGAGGAGAAGTTGCTTACCAGCTAGAACTACCTTCCGAGCTATCAGGCATGCACAATTTGTTCCACGTGTCACAGCTCCGGAAGTGTCTTCAAGTTCCCAATCGTCCCGACCTCTACAAGGACATCGACCATCAATCCATCGACCTTCAGCCAGACCTCACTTTTCGTGAGAGGACAGTTCGCATTTTGGATGAAGCAGAGCGTTGCACCTGAAGCCGCACCATCAAGTACTTCAAGGTCCAATGGAGCAACCACACTGAAGCTGAAGCAACCTGGGAGCGTGAAGACTATCTTAGATCTGAGTTCCCTTACCTTTTTAGCGCTTAGCCTAGGAATCTCGGGGACGAGATTCTTGTAAGGGGGGTAGGTCTGTCACACCCTGTGTTTGTATCACCTTGCTATGATATGGATTTATAAAATTTGGAACCAATTAAAACTTTTTGAGTGCATGTGCTTGTTTGATATGTTGATGCTTGCTTGCTTGGTTGAATGTGTTGGCACTCTTAGGTTCTACTCCTCTCCATATTTATCTTCCTTGATCCGAACTTCTTGCCCAATGATCATACCATGTGTATAGTACCTAAAACTATTTTTATCAAAATTTATTTTGGCCAAATGGGATTTATTCAAACTAGATTTTCAAAACCCCTGAATTGAGGTTTGCACTACAAGTCCTCAAATTGGGTGGTCCTTTTTCCCCAAGGTCTTTATTTTATAACCCACTATATATATTACTTCCCAAAACCACCAAATATTAATTTTAAAGATTATTTTACTATTTTATCTAAAGGCTTTTTCTTAAGGCCAGAAATGGTTTTTCATGGGGAAAAATTATTTAAATGCTTTAAAAATATTTTATAAAACTTAGGGAAACTCAGTGGACATATATTTTCCATATATATGAGTTTCAACATATGGTCATGTTCAAAATCATGGGCAAAACCCTCCAAAACCCTTTCTGCTTAAATCAAGCTTTTGAAATATTTCTATAAGAAATATTCTCAATAAACTCCAGGAAAATTCTAGCAAGTCACACATGCCATATGTGATGATCTTGCAAAGTTTCATCTCTATCCCCCTTGATTTGCTTCACCAAAATATTCCAAAACCATTCCTGTCCAGAGTCAAGTTTGAACAACTTTACATTGTGAAGTTTGTCCTATTGACCCCAAACTTTGTGGGCATGTGCTAAACCCCAAATGATGATACCACACCAAGTGGTGGATTTGTGGGAAGTGAAATGCATGCCTAGATCTACAGAAATCTGATTCTATTGATTTCTAGGGTTTTACAAAGTTACATTGTGAACTTTCTTCAATCAAGCTCAAACTTGGTGATCAACCCTAATTCTAACCAAAATTTGACCCTGTCAAATCTTATGGCAAGCAAAGCCCATTTGCTTGCCCTAATCCACATCAAACACCTTCTACATATTTAGTAAAAACCCTGTTTGACCCCCTTTCTCTGTTCTCCTTGGGTCCAACTTTTTACCACACCATCTTGCAATGATCATTCACCTCCAGTAAAAACCCCAAGCCCTCAAGCCACTGATTGGTGGGGTAAAACCCCATTTTTACCTTCTGGACAGCATGACCAGCACCTCTTTTACCTCCTCCTCCTTTCACCTCTACTCTCCCTAGCTCCCACTAGCTCCTAGAGCATCTCCAGAACCCCCCCCCCCCATAAGCTAAGGGACAAGATTTGGCATGCCCAGAGCGCGTGGACACGCCACTGGCATGCCAAACGCATGCTCTGGAGCACGCTACAGTGCCTCCCCGCACTGTAGCAGGAGCATCCCGAGGCCCCCCGACAACTTTGGGATGGGGAAATCTGTCCCCCGAGATGCCCTCGACGTCCGCAACCCTCCAAGGTGTCGGCCCCCTCCTTCCTGGCTCTCTCTCGCCCCTGGTCGCGCGTGCCCGACGCCGCCCGAGCCGGCCAACGTGCGAGCTCACACGCGCGGGTGCTGGGGCCTTCCTCCGCTCTCTCTCACTCTCCTTTCCACTGGTCCTAGGCGACGCCCAGGAGCACCCATGACCCATCTCCCCAAGCCCCCATGGCCTGTAGCCATGCCTGCGTCATTGCCAGCGCACACGTCCACGGTGGACCGAGGGCTAGCTATTTAAGCCACCCCCAAGCTCTCTCCTCCCCTCTGCTGACCCTCGTCTCCACCGAATCGACCCCCCTGCACCACCAGTTCGTCCCCCCCAAGGCCCGTGCTCGAGATCAACCGGAGCTCCGCCGTGGCGGTGCCACCGTCGATCTCCAGGTACGTCCCCTCTCCGGCCCCCATTTCTGTCCCATTGAGTTCCCCTCAGTGCCCTGACTCGTTTCCCTCCTTCTCCCCCTCCGTTTGATGCATAGGGCGGCCGTGACGTCTTCCACCCGAAGCTCCTCCGCCGCGGGTGCTCGTCGCCGGCGAACCAGGGCACCTGCGGTGCTCCTTCCACCTCCCCTCGACCTGTGGTGGCCCCCCGAGTCCATTCCCGCACTCACCCCTCCTCTCCGTTGCCGGTAGCCTCATCGGTGAGCCCCCTTCTGCTCGGACCAGAGGAGGAAGAACGACCCGACAGGGGGACCCCACCTGTCGGCCTCCTCCTTGCCTCTCTCCCCCTCGATGTCACTGGTAGCCGGGCCCGCATGTCAGGTTTAAACCTGACGGCGCGCGCGGCTGGCTGGCTGGCTAGCTGGGCCGGCCCATCTGCTGGCCGGTTCTGGCCGAGGCACAGTGACATTTTCCTTTTTCTTTTTCTGTGGGGTTTTCCAAAAATCCTACAGGATTAAATAAAATTCTTATTCCAATAAAATTTCCACCATAATTCCTAGAATATTGTGTAGTATTTATTAGTGTCATTTGTGAATTTTTTTGAAAACCTTTTATGTACTGTTTTATTTTAAAACCTCTTTTTTAGGCATTTTTGCCCCTGTTAAAAATGGTTTTGAAAACCTTTTTCACCACAAAACCTTATAAACATATTTTTTAAATAGCTTGTAGTATTTATCAGAATAGAGTAACATTTTGAAGTGGCTTTTGTGCTCTGTTTTTGTTGTGATGCTTATTATTATCGTTATTTATCGCGACGATAGATTGCGCTGTTGACGAGGGAGTTGGACCCGAAGACTTTGAAGACCCCGAAGACTTTGTTGAGCCAGGCAGGCAGCCCTTTGACCATGTTAAGAAACTTTTCATGTATGTCATATAGCACTTTATGTTCCGATGATGATCATCATGATGTGGTATCCCCTTCGGTGGGATGCCTCCGATACTTTCTTGTTGATACTTGCATCGTGCATGACCCTACCTCCTTATGAGGGTTGTGTGGGTGGGAGTAGATAGGATGCTTAGTAGATGCCACGCAAAGTGGGACGGGTATATACATGGTGATGGAAACAAAAATGATTTCAAAGACTTTTTGAAAACCCCGTCGGGTGCCACTAATGCCCGAGGGAGATGATGTTGAGTTAGGTAACCACTTGATAAAGAAGTGGTGTATTGGAGCAAGGGAGTGTGTGTGGTTTTTGAAAATGGATTGGTGTAAGTTGCGACCGTTATTCCAACCTTACATGTACAACCATGATACCCCTTATGGGATGGGGCTTTGTTGAATACCATGGTGGGTACTAGCATAGAGCCCGCATTACTAGTGGCGGGAGTGACGTGGTCACTCTCGATACGGGGTCGTGCCTGTTAGGGCGACCATGCGCTGTATTTACAGGCACCTGGCACACCGTTGCATGCCCTCGTGGACGATACATGTGATATATATCATGAGGGATGGCACCAACGAGTGCACTCTTTGTTTAGTATCGCTAGGGGAAAGGCAATGTTCAGGTACTTACCTCGGGTATGAACAATACCGCGAGTCGTGGCTTGACACGGAAGTTTCCCGAGTCTTGTGGGTAAAGTGTGCAACCTCTGCAGAGTGTAAAACTATTCGAATAGCTGTGTCCACGGTCAAGGACAGTTGGATGACCGCTCTTGTGCTACGTCCAATGATTACTAAACTTGGTGTGTGCGTGTGTGTGTTGGTGACAAGGATGAAACTTGAGCTGAGCCTGATGACTTGGCATGTTGATGAACATAAGATGTTCAACCCCTGTTTATCATGATAACTATGACTTGTTGACATGAATGTCTGTCAACGGTTGATGCATGTTTACTTAAGTTACTTGATCATGCATTGCACTTAAAACTAGCTTTCTGCAAACTTACCTACTTAGTGCTATATCACGCATTGTTATACCTTGTTCCAAAACGTGGGTTGCTTGCAAGTACATTCAAAGTACTCATTGGCTTGCCACTGGTTATTTAATTGGCCAGGCATGGAAGAGCAGGAATATGGCGAAGAGTTCGTTGGTGATGAACATGCGAACTAGGACGCTTCCCAGTCAGAATGCTTGTAGGTTTAAGGCAGATGGCATGGGTTCACGCTTCCGATCAAGATTTCCACTGCTAGTTGTGTTTGTTATTTGGCCTTCATGGCCCTATCTATGTAAGACTTGACCTTCGTGGTCTTTATTTGTGTAAGACGCTAAGTAAGGATGTAAGACTCTTGTTATTCAGCTTCTGTGTGTTCAGTAAGCATTGATCTCTGGGATCACTGTACACGCATTTGGTGATCACGACTTATGAGTTGGGGTCCCCACAGAGCTAGTATCAGAGCCATCCTAACTGTAGGAATCCCTTAGTTAGCATGGACGTTAGTTAGGATAAAACTGTTTTCAAAACTACACCTAGCACCTATGCTTAGGAGTTCTGCACTTCTTACCTCATCTAGTCTTCTCACAGCACTATACTGACTCTCCTCCCTTCAAACCTTGTAGATGGCCGTCGTACCTAAAGCCCTCCTAGCATCCGGCTTTCCCCTACTCCTTGAGGATAGCCTGGAGAAGTGTCAGTATCGTCGATCACCCGTTTTCCTCTACCACGAGCACTGGGTCGATGCCGTCATGAAGGAGTACCACGTTGATGTGGTCGTGAAGGCAAACGACTCCCCGACCAGTTGGTTCTTTGAAGGACCACAGATGGAGACCCTGGCACTCGCAATCGAGACAGCTGCACGGAAGACACTCATCCACATTCGAGGCATCATCCCAGAGATGGCTGACGAGCCAGCTACTCGCTATCTACCCTTTAGGAGGGATGATATTGGCGAGAGTTGGACGTTGGTTCCATCCAAGGAGGATGGGACACCACTCAGATTCCAGACCTACTTCAGTCTCTCCGCCAATAGTTTGGCTCACAACCTGATTAAGGAGTCCGTGAAGCTCTATGAGGAACTTCACCACACCCGCGAGTTACTTCGTCAAGCCAAGACGAAGCCAGACAGGATCAAGAAAGATGGAGCCCCTGAGGGACGACCAGCTGTCGCTTACCAAGGAGGATTACCCCCAGCTAGAGATGCACCCACACGTCGTCGTCGCATGAGTGCGAAGGAGTACCGTGAGCTCTTCACAGACCCACCGACGAAGCGTCGTCGGGATGGGCCTCCTCGTTCTCCGACCCCTTTGACCGGAGACGATGCCCGTTCGGATGATGATCAAGAGGAAGACCCAGAGGAGCGTGACTACGAGACCGAGCACTCCACCACCTGAGTCCGAGAACCCCTAGGGTAGGATCAGTCATGTACCCCTCATGCGAAGTCGAGTCCTGCTTTGTGTATATTGATGATGAGGATGATCTCGATTACAAGGGTGCGGGATCGCTACCTCTAATCTCGAGAGCCTCTACTCTGTCTATCTCTAATCACTTGAAGTTGTCTAAGACTTGTCTATCTAAGACCTGTCTATTGAGACGTCTAAAAACTTGACCCTCTTGGGGTGACCCGCCCCTCCTTATATAAGTTGAAGGGGCGGTTTGCATGTAGAGTCCAAGTCGGATTAAGACATAACCTATTCTGACTTTCCATCGCGGGTTTCTTATTACGGGCTTCTCCCCACGGGCTTCTGAGTCCCAGGCTTCTTATCTGTAGACGGGTGGCTTACAACCGGGCGGCTTACAACCGGGTTTAGCTTCAAGACTCATCTTTAGGGACTCATCTTCAGGGAATCGTCTCCGGGACCTAACTGTCTGCTGGGTCATAATTGTCTAGTCTCACCTACCGGGTCTCACCTGCCGGGTCTCACCTGCCGGGTCTCACCATGGATGCTTAACTCCAAAGATGTCTTAATGTCAGGGCAACTTAAACCCAGAAATGTCTTAAGCCTCCGGGCGGCTTATCCTTATGAGCCGGGCCTAGGTCGTGGGGAATATCCCCGACATTAGCCCCCAGTTTAGCTTTGAATTTATTCTTGCTAAACTCTTGAAATAAGAATATGTAAAGGGACCGGCTCACTCAAAAAGACCAGTTGACCAGCTCCTGAAAATTCTGAAACTCTATCATATCACTACACTGACGCTGGCTCCTTGGAGAGAAAATAACCCTTATTATCAACTGCCTTGGTTTGATAAATTCATCTGGTTCCCTCATAACTGACAATTTGAAGGCATACCTTCCTCATATCCATATTACCTGTAGCCCCCAAGTCTTAAGAGGGGAACGTAGTGATAGCTTTAAGACTTGCTTATAAATATTGCCACTCTAGAGAAATATGGATTGTTCGTCTGAGTCACCGGTCATAAGTTGAATGTTCCACATATGTAGCCCCCAAGTACCGGGTTGTCTTGCCTGCAGCAACCTGGGACTTTGTAATTGCATTATGGTCATAATACTTCAGCCAGTGTAGCCCCCAAGGGCCGTGTCATTATGCAATAACGAGAAGGGACTTCTGCAGAGCTGATTATGTAGGCTTGATGAGCAATGTGTAGCCCCCAAGGGCCGGCTCAGTAAAATAATATTGTGTTGAGATTTAGAAAATGATTGAAGGCCGGCTCATCTCCCTGAGATAACCGGGTTCGTTGATAATGTGATGAGTTGAAAAGCAACTTGCATTAGCCCCCAAGTGCCATGGTGCATGCTTGCAGCAACATGGGACTTGCATACTTGATATAATCTTGATTTGAATAATGTAGCCCCCAAGGGCCGGGTCGTATGCCTGCAGCAACTCGGGACTATTCTTTCCATTGTAGAATAAATCATATCCATTATGGACGATATTGCTGAATGCTTGGCATATCAATATTGAACCATGCTCCCTGCTGTGAGCTGGTATTTTTGGATGAAGGAATAACGGCCATTACTCTGAAGGGGCTTTGACAACCTCAATCATCCAATATAGGTTATGATAACCATAATAAAAAATCCAGCCACATTGGCTATTTTAAGATTTGAATAATATAACCCGGTTTGAAAACCGGCTCCTGAAACATAAACCAGGATATCCATGCATATATGATGCATGGTATGACAATGCAATGATGATGCAATGTATGATGCAATGTATGATGATGTATGTGTATGATAACAGAGTATAAAAATGTCGGCTTTCAAGGCTCGACAAAAAGAGACTAGCTCTGTCTCGTTTTTTGAAAAACTTAAGTTTTGCTTCAAAGAAGCTTGGCATGAAAGCCTTTTAATCCCGTAGGCTGGCTCTCACATGACATAAATCCGTCGTTTTAACCTTAACAAGTTCAAGGTCTTAAAAAAGATTGACTATTAAGTGTACGAATGGGCCACATAGCGGAGAGACTACAGCGGACAGGTGAGTTTATCCTAGCTCACTGTAAGCCGGCTCTCTCATGACAAGAGACGTCGTTTTAACCTTGACATTTCAGGGTCTTATTGCGAGATTGACTGTCAAGTTCAGGGTCTCTTTGCAAGATTGACTGTCAAGAGTTCGGCGGGTCACCTGGTGGAGTAGCAAGTTGCAAACAGGCAGGTTTAACTCATATATGGCATGGAAGCCAGTCAAGAGGGTATGAAAGCTAAACTTATTGAGTTGGAAGCCCCCAAGTGACTCATAATATGGCGTGGAAGCCGATCAAGAGGGCAAAATAGCTATACTCATTGAGTAGGAAGCCCCCAGTGACCCATAATATGATAAGCCAATAAGGCAGGATACCCATGTTTGAACCGCGCATCATAGCAGCTAGTTCTCTTTGGCAACCTTTAATTTCCTGAAAACTCGACTTGCGAGAGATAAATTCCTTTTGAACCGGATGTTGAGCCGGATATCGAGATCTCAAGACTGGCAGACTTCTCTTGAGCCGGGTTTTAAACTGGAACCTTTTCTGATAATCTGGAATCCTTCTTTTAAGCTGGAACTCTCGGATTGCTTGGCACTTTTTCAGCAGGAAATTTTCTGACAGCCTTTAAGCTTTCACCAATGTGGCAGTAGCCCCCGAGATCGGGTTATTTTTTTCTTCAATGACCCGGGGTTCTTGAATTTGCTGAAACTAGTAACATTTGTTGAGTCATGTCTATGTAGCCCCCGAGTCTTAAGACGACTCGAGGAGTTGGCTTGAAATTCTCCATACTTGGCCGTGGCATAAACCGGCATATAGTTGATAGCGGAAACGATGGAATGTGTTGAAGCTGGAGGCAAGGTGGCGAGTTTGATGATCTTCGCAACACTCATTATATACCCTCGGCGTTGATAACGCGATGTGAATCCATGGAAGGTTGAGGTTGACCGCAGCAGGTTATAAATGATCCCGTATGAGCTGTGTCAATAACCCGACCAATGGTTCATTCCAGCTGGTTGTTGTAGTTAACTAAACCGCAGTGGCGGTGACTTGTGCGCCTGTCCATTGAGCCATCCGTTGGAGACTGATAATTTTGCTCTAGAGTTATTGGAATATACCGGGCCGCATGAGTGGCGACTTGCGTGCGCTCACTAAGCAGCTCGTGCAGACGGGTGCGGCTCCGGTGTGTTGATGTAGACCAGACCGCGAGGGCGGATGGTAGAGACGGCCGTGGCATCAGAGGCAGCCCGGACGCGGGCGAGTCAGCCGTGGGCACGGACAGATGAGTCGGCCGCTGCATTGTAAGACGGTGCGGACGGCCGAGTCAATCGCATGCGCGGTAAGCCGCACGGACGGGCAAGTCAGCCGCGTCATGCTGTTGTAGATTGGGCCGCAGAGGCGGTAGCTTGCACATATATTCGTTGAGTATTATGGCACGGTCAGATGCCAGTGCATGATAATGGTGGCGCGAGCTATATACCCATGACACGACCATCGCTCTTTGAAGTGAACAATTGTCCTGCATCAAAAAATACCGCAAGCCAGAGTAATTGTTTCTCGAGAGAAAAAATGCATCAATAAAAATAGACCGTATGGATTTCACCTGATTTATCTGGACGATAGATGACCCGCATATAGCAGCCGTGGATAACATCCAGTAATTTAAACTATGATTCAACCACTCTCCCCTTCTCTTGCAAAGGGTCATCAATCACAGCAGAGACCGCAGCGAAGGTGGCGGGTCGTAGTGGAGAAAACGGCGCGAGGCGAGACCGCGGATGTTGAGGCAAAGGCGGCTCGCAGCAGGAGCACGGCGATTAAGGACGAGGCCGAGCGAACGTGACTCGGTGTGAGGTTTGTAACTGCGACGGTGGTGGCGAGGCGACGACTTGAAATGCGATCGCAGTAGAGACCGCAACGAAGGTGGCGGGTCGTGTTTGACAAATCCAAATTTTTTATTCTTCTTTTTTTTTGTCACCCAGTAAAACGCTCCCCTTTTTTTAAATCAGAGCCGGACTGTGGGGAATAACCACGGAAGTAGCATCCAAGGTGGAGACGTCCACAGGCAGGACGGAAACAGCAAGGTGCAGCTGCTGGCCGTGGCAACGACGGCAGGTGCGATGGGACGAAGCTGCGGCGAAGGCGAGGTGGAGCCGCGTCGGCGAGCAGAGGCAGAGCAGGCGCGCGGGGCGGCAGCCGCGGTGGTGAGGCGAGCGGCAATGGCTCAAGGTGCGGCGGCGAGGCGGTCGATGTGGCGCAGCGTGCCGGCCGCCCGGAGGCGCGACAAGGTGGAATGAGGTGCGGCGGGTCTCACGGCGCAGCGGGGCGACCAACATGGAGGTGAGGCCGACGCGGCTATGAGCCGGCGAAGCCAAGCCATGACGGATGGCCGGCTCGGGGGCGAGCAACCGCAGCGGTGGAGGTGCGCGGCGAGTTGATGTAGGCAGCAGAGGCAGAGCAGGCCGGCTTGTGCCGGGCGAAGCGAGGCCGCAGATGAGGGCCGACTCGGGCGTGGGGAAGCAGGCAGCGGAGGTGGATCCGTGTTCGGGTCGTGGCGAGGCGACTCAAGACGGTGCGGCGCGCGGAGCAAAACCGTCCCGGAGCGAAGTGCGGCGACGACGTGCAGGCATGCAGGCAACAAGTAGGCCGAGCCATTGCGCGGGTGCATGGCCGGGCTGGAGCGCGCGAGCACGCGATGCTGCCGGAGGCGGGAGCTGGTGGAAGCGCGCTGGAGGTCTGAGGCGAAGCGGAGCCAGCAATGGAGCGGTGGGCGGCTGGAGCGGAGCCGGCAAGGCCAGCGTGGGGCGGATAAGTCGCCCGGAATCGACACGAAGCTGGCTCAGAGGCGCAACGCCACAGGTGAGGTGCGGCGATGGCGAGGCTGGCGCGGCTTGGCAAAGCCGGCGGCAGGCAAGGTCGCGGTTGAGTGAGCTGGCGAGGTGGAGCCTAGGAATTCCAGTTGGGCAAGCGCGGAGGCCCGGTTGTGTTCAGATTTGATCCGGGTCTTGCTCGAAGTAGGCCGCGGCTGAGGTGAGCGGTGGGCAGCTTGACGCTGAGGCGAAGTGCGCCACGGCAGTGGCGGTTTAGGCGAAGCAAGGCCATGGTGTGTGGCACGACCGTCTGAGGCGGACGGCGGCTTGGCGACGGGGCTGGCGGCTCAGCGGCGATGCCAGGATATGACCTGGTCGAGGGGAGGCCGGCTTGACGAGCCATGGCAGCGGAGCCGCGATGGAAAGCAGAGCCGGAGGTGGCCGTTGCGTCGGAGAAGCGAGGCGGGGTGACTCGGAAGCCACAGTGGCTAGCCACGGCCGTGTCTCGGCCGGGGCGGCTCGTAGAGCTCGGAGGCCGACGGCTTGGAAGGCTCGGCGGCCGGCGGCTCAACGCAGCAGCGGCGACTCAGCGGGTCGACGATGGTGGCAGGCTGCTTGATGTGGAGCCAACGGAAGTAGAAGGCGAGGCCATCTTGAGGCGCACTGAGGTGAGGTGGAGCCGGCTCAGCGGCGGCTCATGGCGGCGAAACCGAGGCGGCGGAAGCCGGGCGAGGTGCAGCGGAAGCCTGCGCAGCGGCGGCTCGAGGCGCTCCGGAGACCAGCGCCGTGGCGGCTCGAAGATGAGGTCGAGTCGGAGACAGGCGAAGGCTCTTGATTTTGATTGATGAACTTGGAGTTGATGAAGATTCTTTCGTGCCGGATCTTGCGGATCAGGCGGGTCATAAGCTTCTCGATGCCTAAGAGAGATCCCTTCAAGAACACAACACCACCGTGCTTCTAGCCCCACGGTGGGTGCCAACTGTCGTGGTTTTGTCACGGCAAGATGTCCTCGTGAGAGAACTTAGGTGTGAGGCCATCGCAACTATGTGGCGGCTTGAGAGGGGTTGGTCGGAATCGAGAGACGTGAATTTACCCAGGTTCAGCCCCTCCGATGGAGGTAAAAGCCTACGTCCTGCTTTGTGTATATTGATGATGAGGATGATCTCGATTACAAGGGTGCGGGATCGCTACCTCTAATCTCGAGAGCCTCTAATCTGTCTATCTCTAATCACTTGAAGTTGTCTAAGACTTGTCTATCTAAGACCTGTCTATTGAGACGTCTAAAAACTTGACCCTCTTCGGGTGACCCGCCCCTCCTTATATAAGTTGAAGGGGC
The DNA here is from genome assembly GCA_039707655.1 of Elymus sibiricus. Classification (NCBI taxonomy): domain Eukaryota; kingdom Viridiplantae; phylum Streptophyta; class Magnoliopsida; order Poales; family Poaceae; genus Elymus; species Elymus sibiricus. The sequence continues at coordinate 97,365,103 of CM077663.1, read as the reverse complement.
GGTTTGCATGTAGAGTCCAAGTCGGATTAAGACTTAACCTATTCTGACTTTCCATCGCGGGTTTCTTATTACGGGCTTCTCCCCACGGGCTTCTGAGTCCCAGGCTTCTTATCTGTAGACGGGTGGCTTACAACCGGGCGGCTTACAACCGGGTTTAGCTTCAAGACTCATCTTCAGGGACTCATCTTCAGGGAATCGTCTCCGGGACTTAACTGTCTACTGGGTCATAATTGTCTAGTCTCACCTACCGGGTCTCACCTGCCGGGTCTCACCTGCCGGGTCTCACCATGGATGCTTAACTCCAAAGATGTCTTAATGTCAGGGCAACTTAAACCCAGAAATGTCTTAAGCCTGCGGGCGGCTTATCCGTATGAGCCGGGCCTAGGTCGTGGGGAATATCCCCGACAGGTAGCTAATTTGCTCTTCCTCCTTTTGTTCTTTGCTCTCCTCCTCCTCTTTTTCATCTAATGAGCTCACAGTTTTAGCAATTTCTTCTTCCATAGATTCCTGCAAAATATTAGTCTATTCCAAGGCAGCGGACGTTCTCTCAGTAAATTCATTAATATCAGCATTGTATTCATAATTCTCATAGCAATATTTAAGCATGGCAAAAAAATAGATCTGTAAACAGCATCATCATAGTTATCATACTTTTCAAAGAACGATTCAATTTCATAAGCACCCTTAAAAGCAACAAATTCTTCTATTTGTTCCACATCATAGTAATCATATATACCCTTAGCATAAGAAGCCAAGGTTTCATTATCATTAAATTCATATTGAAAGGGAAGGTGTAGACCCTTAATCTTAGAGCAACAAGTGTAATCACATCTCACGCATAAATCCTAAGCATACCAATGCAACATTTTAATTTGATCCCATAAGTGTTTCCCTTTTTGAGACAAGCGATAATCCCTAAAGTACTCACGTTGATCCAACGTGTGTCCCATTATCAAGTTGAATGGGATTTCTTAGGATAATCAATGTAGTATTTAATGTTTTTCACATAACCAGCATCGAGGGTTTTAGGAGGTTCCCCATCTCCATGAGTAGCAAGTACAACTTTTTTTTTGGTGTTTCATGTTCCATATCCATAACTAAAGACATAAAACAATAATAGAAAATAAAATTACTTAATGATAAAGAAAACAAGCACACACGAGAATATCAACCGCTACGCTATTGCTCCCCGACAACGGCGCCAGAAAAAGGTCTTGATAACTCACAAGTGTAGGGGATCATTTGTAGCCTTTTTTGATAAGTAAGAGTGTCGAACCCAATGAGGAGCTAAAGGTAGAATTAATAATATCTCAAGTTCTATCGACCACTGATACAACTCTACGCACACTAACGCTTACTTTACCTAGAACAAGTATGAAACTACTTTGCGAGAATAAAACTAGAAGTACTTACTAGGTGTAATAGATAGTTTTGCAAGGTAATAAAGAACATGGAAATAAAAGTTAGGTTCTGTTTTAATAAAAGAACAATAAAGTAAATATAGATAGTGTGGAAAAGTGGTGATAGGATTTGCTAGATTGTCCTAGGCAATTGATAACCAGATCGGTAATCATTATTGCAGTTTTATATGAGGGAGAGGCGTGAGCGACCATACTTTCTGTACTTGGATCATATGCACTTATGATTGGAACTCTAGCAAGCATCTGCAACTACTGAAGATCATTAAGGTAAAACCCAACCATAGCATTAAACATCAAGTCCTCTTTACTCCCATACGCAACAATCCCCTTACTCGGGTTTGTGTTTCAGTCACTCACCAACCCACTATAAGAGAATCATAAACATATTGCAACACCCTCCAGCGTGAATCCTTCACGTGTGCGCCTCACGGAAGGCACCTTAGGATAGCACCAAAATAAACCACGCAAATCAAATCAATCAGGATCATCAATCAACTCATATGACAAAAGGGATCTACTCAAACATCATACGATAGCAACAAATCATTGGATAATAATATGTAGCAAAAAACACCATGTTCAAGTAGGGGGTACAGCGGGATGCGGGAGAGTGGAGTGGATTGATGTAGATAGATGAGGGAAGGTGATGGTGGTGGTGATGATGGCGGCGAAGTTGTTGGTGTAGATCGCCGTCATGATGGTTGCCCCGGCGGCGCTCTGGCGCCACCGGGAGAGAGGGGGAGAGAGCCTCCCTCCTTCTTCTTCCTTCGTATCCCCCTAGGCGGGAGGAGAGTTTCCCCTCTGGTCCATGGCCTCCATTGCTCCTGGAGGGCAGGAGCCCCTCCGAGATTGGATCTATCTCTCTGTCTCTCTTCTGTTTTCACGACTGTTTTCTAACCCCTTCATCGTTTCTTAAATATCCGGAGATCCGTAACTCCGATCAGGCTGAAATTTTGAGGGGGCTTTTATCATAAAAATATCTTTCTTGTGGCCAAAATAGGGTCCCAACCAACTTAAGGGGAGGCACAAGCCATCAGGGCGCGCTCACCCCCCTGGGCGTGCCCTATTTGCTTGTGCCTCCCTCGGGAACTGTGTTGCGTTGATTCCGACTCTCAAAAATCACATATATACCAAAATAAATCTTCGTAAATTTTTATCGTGTTTGCACTTTGTTTGATATGGATTTTCTGCGAAACAAAAAACACAAAAAAACAGGAACTAGCAATGGGAACTGGATAAGTAAGTTAGTCCCAAAAATAATATGAAATGTTGCCAAAAGTATATGAAAGTTGTAGAATATTGGCATGAAACAATAAAAAATTATAGATACGATGGAGACGTATCACTCCGCGGGTTCATACTTTGAAATTTCATCTTCAAACAACACCCCGCACCCCACAGTCGTCGCCGCTCGAGTCCACGGACGATCTACCTTGCCTCCCTTGCGCTCTCGCCGCAGGAGTCCGCCACCGTTAATGGGAATCCTCTCCGCCGTTGCCGTCGTAGCAAAGTTTCACCGAGTTAGGGTAAAACTTCGACCCCCTCTTGCACTCCAACCTCTGATTCTTGCACATTAGGTTGTTTTCCTTTTCTTTCAACTGATTGCAATGCTTCCTTTCACCAGAAAATTCCGTAGAGATGGCAGAACGAGAAAAAATAGGTTTAGGTTTCCGCCTTACACGTTTTGGAGTCACCGAATGGAAACAAGTCGGTGTCACCGATGTGGGTCTCCCACAGCAAAAAGGACTTCTTGATGAAACCGAAAGTACCTATCGGTGTTACCGATTTGGAGTTTTAGGGTTTCTGAACACAACTTCGGTGAGACCGACTCCCCTTTCGGTGAAACCGAAATTGGTGACCAAGTTTCTGTTAATGGAGTTTGTTGTCTCGGATGCTCCAAAATTTAAACTCGGTGGAACCAAAACTCATACTGTGGAAATCTGAAAGTAAGTTTTTTAGTTCAAATTTTGCAAAAAACCTCTTTATTTTGTGGTGCTCATCTATTCCACTCCTCTACATCTATTCACAAGGTCAGTTCTCAGCTTTGTCAGGTTCAGAGGACAGTCAGAATGATTTCAGAGAGCCAAGTGCAGATCTTCAAGCTGGCACTAGTCCAGAAGCTAGCTCTTCGGACCCTGGCAGCCCTAGCTCTCATGACTTTCCCAAGGCAGCCACCAGGTCCAGGAAGAAGTTGAACTCAGATGAGGAGGATGCTGACTTTGTACCAGATGAAGTTACATCGAAAAAGCATCAAGAGAAGAAAGAAAGAGTTGTTACGAGAAAGATTCCAGAGTCATTTGCTGCTAAAAGAGGGATTTCTCTATCTTTGGAGAATCCTAGTTCATCTGGAAGGACAAAATCCATGGGCAAGAAGCCATCCAAGAAGAGAGGGAGGAGGGGAACTATTTATGTGGTTGGAAGGCCAACCTCCATGGTCAGAACTCCAGAGCACATTGAGGAAGAAGAGGAGGAACCAGCTGCTACATCTTTTGTGCCTCCGTCAGCCCCTCCAGTGTCTACTCCACCACCTCAGAGGACTTCAGCAGAAGCACTCGCGTACGATGTTCTTTCGGCTCCTTCCACGTCCACTTGCTTCACCATCTCTTGGAGGAGATTGAGCCCAGAGTGACGCTTAGCTCTATACCTTCAAGATTTTTGGCAACTTGTTGCCAAAGGGGGAGAAGTGCTATAGATCATAGGGCTTCGAGAGAGAGAGAGAGAGAGTTGCATTTTTGTTGATCTATTCGTTTTAAAACATTTTCTTTATCGTGTGGATGTCCTAAAACTCCGTTGTGTTTGATCATACGCCTTGTGTTTGATGCTACTACCTTCTATATCTCTGTGATGCTTATATGATGATCATTCACTCATGTTTGGTGTTATGTGCATTGCAATCCATTCATATAATATACGCGCACCACCAAGATGTATGTGACATGGAAGAGTGACACATGATCCTAATCGATTGTCCACTTGCATTCAAATGCAAATTTAAAATAATGCACAAATTTAGGGGGAGCTCTTGCTTCTCACATACTTCTCAAAGCAACGATGCTATTCATTGATTATATCATATGTTGAAGGTTTGATCTATATGTTGTCATTAATTACCAAAAAGGGGGAGATTGAAAGCACAACTTTTCCCTATGTGTTTTTGGTCATTAATAACAACATATATTTCATTGAACTAATGATTCTACCTAGCATGTTTAAGGAAAAGTTCAATGAATGGATTGGCTAAGGATTGTGAGGAGATCCCCTAGATGTAAGGAACATCAATTGGCAACAAGCTTCAAGACTCTACATTTTGCATTTTGTGAGAAATCACATTTGAGTCCATAGGAAAGCCAATAGTATTAAAAGGGGATGAGGTATCCATGATGATCTGGTTGCTCAAGTGCTTAGAGTTAGCCACCAAAAATACTCATGAATTCTCACACAAAAACATTTCGTCCAAACCCTAACACTCCAAATCGGTGCCACCAATATTTCCAAATCGGCCCAACCAAGTTCTACCCTAGACAGATACAGATCCAAACCCTAGCTTTTCTGTGACACCAAGTTGGGTTTCGGTGCAACCGAAAATAGTGACCAACTTGCTGGTGTCCATTTGCTAAAAATCCGAATTTCCGATTTTTGCAAATTGGTGCCACCAAGTTTGGGTAACTTCCTAGGCTAGCCAAATCAGACTCACCGAGAATTATATATCGGTCTCACCGAAAAGCCAAAAGTTGCCACATTTTGCACTAGTTGATGCAACCGAGTTTTTGCTTCGGTTTCACCGAGTTGGGCAATAATGTTGTAACGGTTGGATTTTTGGAGATGCCTATATATATATCCCTCCACCTACCTCTCATTCGCAGAGAAAGCAATGAGAACAAGCCTTGCCCCATCCATTTTCTAAGAAAGAGCCACCTACTCATGTGTTGAGATCAAGATCTTCCACTCCAACCATATGAATCTTGATTTCTAGCCTTGATGTCTACTACACAACCTTCTTCTTGTAGACTCGTGTTGGGCCTCCAAGCGCAGAGTTTTGTAGGACAGTAGTAAATTTCCCTCAAGTAGATGACCTAAGGTTTATCAATCCTTGGGAGGCGTAGGATGAAGATGGTCTCTCTCAAACAACCCTGCAACCAAATAACAAAGAGTCTCTTGTGTCCCCAACACACCCAATACAATGGCAAATTGTATAGGTGCACTAGTTCGGCGAAGAGATGGTGATACAAGTGCAATATGGATGGTAGATATAGGTTTTTGTAATCTGAAAATATAAAAACAGCAAGGTAACTAATAGTAAACAGCGAGCAAAACGTTGTATAAATGCTTGGAAACAAGGCCTAGGGTTCATACTTTCACTAGTGCAAGTTCTCTCAACAATACTGACATAGTTGAATCATATGTAAATCCCTCACGTGCGACAAAGAGTTCACTCCAAAGTCACAAATAGCGGAGAACAAACGAAGAAATTATTGTAGGGTACGAAACCACCTCAAAGTTATCTTTTCCGATCAATCGTATGAGCTATCCCTATAGGTGTCACGAACAACCCTAGAGTTCGTACTAAAATAACACCTTAAGATACACATCAACCAAAACCCTAATGTCACCTAGATACTCCAATGTCACTACGAGTACCCATGGGCTTGATTATACGATATGCATCACACAATTTCAGATTCATCATGTTCAATCCAACACAAAGAACTTCAAAGAGTGCCCCAAAGTTTCTATCGGAGAGTCAAGACGAAAACGTGTGCCAACCCCTATGCATAGATTCCCAAGGTCACGGAACCCGCAAGTTGATCACCAAAGCATACATCAAGTGGATCAATAGAACATCCCATTGTCACCACAGATATCCCATCGCAAGACATACATCAAGTGTTCTCAAATCCTTAAAGATTCAATCCGATAAGAAAACTTCAAAGGGAAAACTCAATTCATCACAAGAAGATAGAGAGGGGAAAACTCCATATGATTCATCTATATCAATAAAGCTCACGATACATCAAGATCGTGTCATCTCAAGAACACGAGAGAGAGAGATCAAACACATAGCTACCGGTACATACCCTCAGCCCCGAGGGTGAACTACTCCCTCCTCATCATGGATACCGCCGGGATGATGAAGATGGCCTCCAGTGATGGTTTCCCCCTCCGGCAGGGTGCCGGAACGGGCTCCTGATTGGTTTTTCGTGGCTCTGGAGGCTTGCGGCGGCGGAACTCCCGATCTAGGTTTCTTTCTGAAGGTTTCTCGATTTATAGGAGTTTTTGGCATCGGTCTCACGTCAAGGCGGTGCCCGAGGGGCCCACAAGATAGGGGGCGCGCCCTGGGGGGCGCGCCCCCCCAGACTTGTGGCCTCCTCGGTCACTTCCTGGCCCAACTTTTTGCTCCAGTATTTTTTATATTTTCCAAAAATATTCTCCGTAAATTTTCAGCCCATTCCGAGAACTTTTATTTCTGCACAAAAACAACACCATGGTAGCTCTGCTGAAAACAGCGTCAGTCCGGGTTAGTTCTAATAAAATCATACCAAAATCATATAGAATTATTGTAAACATGGCATGAATACTTCATAAATTATAGATACGTTGGAGACGTATCAGCATCCCCAAGCTTAATTCCTACTCGTCCTCGAGTAGGTAAATGATAAAAGAAATAATTTATGAAGTGTGAATGCTAGCAAACATTTTCATCATATTCTATTCTTCTTTGTATAGCATGGACATTTGGACTTGTAAATGATTCAAAGCAATAGTCTAGTTTTAACATAATGACTTCAATACTCAAGCATGTCAACAAGCAATCATGTCTTTCAAAATATCAACACTAAAGAAAGTTATCCCTAGCCCATCATGCTCAATCATTGATCCATTCATGAAACACACTCAAATATTAGCTATGCCCAATGCTCAAGTACGATCATAGTGCCCCCTAGTTGGTGCTTATAAGAGAAGATGGAGACTCAAAGCAAAAATAAAAATTGCATAAAGTAAATAGATAGGCCCTTCACAGAGGGAAGTAGGGATTTGTAGAGGTGCCAGAGCTCAGGGTTTAAATTGAGAGAGAAAAATATTTTGAGTGGCATGCTTTTCCTGTCAACGAAAACGACAAAGTAGCTCACAATACTTTCCATGCTAGATACATTATAGGCGGTTCCCAAACAGAAAGGTAAAGTTTTTACTCCCCCTCCACCAATCAATCACACTCCACAGCGAGCCGAATCCACGGGTACCGTCCATACAAACAACAATCCTGGGGGAGTTTTGTTTCATTAAATTTTGATTTGAATTTTGAGCATGGAACTGGGCATCCCGAATACCAGCCACTTTCTCGTGAATGATAGTGAATCAACACATATCGTGAGAATAACGCACCTAGCATGGAAAAAATATTGGATACTCCCCACCGTTTCATGAGCGGTACGGGCACACAAAAGAGAAAATTTATTTTGAAAATTTAGAGATGGCACATACAAATTTGCTTGGAACGGCATGGAAATACCGCATATAGGTAGGTATGGTGGACACATAATGCAAAACTTGGTTTAAGGATTTTGGATGCACAAGTAGTATTTCTACTTAGTACAAATGGAGGCTAGCAAATAGATTGGGAAGCAACCAAACCAAGAAACAAAAATTCACATAAGTGAGCATTGAACATAACTAACACCGAATCATGCACCACAAGTAGGATGTAACTTCATTGCATAACTATTGACTTTCATACTTGCATAGGGAATCACAAACCTTAACACCAATATTCCTACTAAAGCATAATTACTCACTAACATGACTCACATATTACTATCATCATGTTTCAAAACTATTACAAGGAATCAAGTTTAATTTGTCCCATGATCTTCATGAAAGTTTTTATTATATCCTCCTTGGATATCTATTACTTTGGGACTAGTTTCATATATTGCTATTGCTTTTTCGACAAGCTCAAACAAATTTAAGTGAAGCACATGAGCATAAAGATTTCATCCCTCAAAAAGGTATAAGTGAAGCATGAGAGGGAATGACAAGCTACTCTCAAAAGATATAAGTGAAGATCAATGAGTAGTCAAGCAATTAAGTAGCTATGTGAGGACTCTCTCTCTCTCTCAATAAATAATTTCAGATCTGAGTATTTTATTCAAACAGCAAGCAAAAGAAAAATAGCACTCCAAGAATAGGACGCAACATGTGAACGAATAAAAATTTAGGCTCAACATAGGCTAACCGATAATTGTTGATGAAGAGAGGTGGGATGCGTAGCATCCCCAAGCTTAGATGCTTGAGACTTCTTGAAATATTTACTTGGGGTGCATTGGGCATCCCCAAGCTTGAGCCTTTGTATCCCGTTCAATCTTCTCATATCATGGTTTCACCTATTCTCAAAAACTTCATCCACACAAAACTCGAAAAGAACTCGTGAGATAGGTTAGTACACATAAGAATAAATTAACACTTCATGTACTGCCAAGACAAGTTGCACAATAATTTTCAAACATTAGGTACTGTATACTATCATTTCCACAATTTATATCTAACAATATAGGCTATGGAAACTATAGGATAAGTAGATAACGAAACTATGACAGCCATCTGCCTAAACAGAACAGTCTGTAGCAATTTATGAAAACAGTGTACTTATGTAACTCAAAAAATTATGAAAATTTAGTAAATGCTATAAAATTTATATGCATCACTGTGTAAAAATTTCAGAAACTTTCCACGTTCCAGTAAAATATGAAAATTCAAACACTACAGCCAAAGTTTCTGTTTTTACACAGCACTCATCAAAACATGCAATGCAAGCATCCTAAAGGCAATTCTTGGAACTTTTTATTGAAAAACAAGATTATAAATAACACCTAACAGAGAAAAACAAATAAAATGACGCTCCAAGCAAAACTCATATTATGTGACGAATAAAAATATAGCTCCAAGTAAGATATACCGATAGTGTTGAAGACGAAAGAGGGGATGCCTTCCAGGGCATCCCCAAGCTTAGGCGCTTGAGTATTCCTTGGATGTTGCCTTGGGGGTGCCTTGGGCATCCCCAAGCTTAGGTTCTTTTCACTCCTTATTCTCCTCATATCGGTGTCTCACCCAAAACTTGAAAACTTCAATCACACAAAACTTAACGGAACTTCGTGAGATGGGTTAGTATAGTAAACAAAGATCATTCACTTAGGTACTGTAAAGACAAGATTCATAATTTTTATCACATAATACCTACTGTATTTTATCATTCCCATAATTTATATCACTCAATATAAGCTATGGAAACACTAAAACAAGCAAACTATGCATGCAAAACAGAATCTGTCAAAAACAGAACAGTCTGTGAAAGGTCTGTAGAGTAACCATACTTCCCTGTCTCTAAAAATTCTGAAACAATAGGACAATCTAGTAAATTTGTATATAAATCATGTTTAAAAAATTCAGATCAAAATCACGTTCCAGTAAATTTACAAAATTCCTGGACTGAGAGCAAAAGTTTCTGTTTTTGCACAGAATCAAGTCAACTATCATCCACACTATCCCAAAGGCTTTACTTGGCACTTTATTGAAACAAAAGCTATAAAACATGATTACTACAGTATATTAATCATGTGAACACACCAAAACAGAAGGTAAAAGTGTTGGGTTCTCTCCCAACAAGCGCTTTTCTTTAATGCCTTTTAGCTAGGCATGATGATTTCAATGATGCTCACATAGGAATACTAATTGAAACATGCAAAAGAGCATCATGAATCTCATGACAAGCACATTTAAGTCTAACCCACTTCCTATGCATAAGGATTTTGTGAGCAAACAATTTATGGGAGCAAGAATCAACTAGCATAGGAAGGCAAAACAAGCATAACTTCAAAACTTTGAACACGTAGAGAGGAAACTTGATATTATCGCAATTCCTACAAGCATATGTTACTCCCTCATAGTAATTTTCAGTAGCATCATGAAGTAATTTCACAATATAACCAGCACATAAAGAATTATCTTCATGATCCACAAGCATAGAAAATTTGTCACTCTCCACATAAGCAATTTTCTTCTCATCAATAGTAGTGGGAGCAAACTCAACAAAATAACTATCATGTGAAGCATAATCCAATTGAAAATTAAAATCATGATGACAAGTTTCATGGTTACTATCACTCTTTATAGCATACATATCATCATCATAATCATCATAAATAGGAGGCATGCTTTCATCATAATAAATTTGCTCATCAAAACTTGGGGGACTAAACATATCATCTTCATCAAACATGGCATCCCCAAGCTTGTAGCTTTGCATATCATTAGCATCATGAATATTCCAGGAATTCATACTAACAACATTGCAATCATGCTCATCATACAAAGAGTTAGTGCCAAACATTTTAATAACTTCTTCTTCTAACACTTGAGCACAATTTTCCTTTCCATCATTTTCACGAAAGACATTAAAAAGATGAAGCATATGAGGCAACCTCAATTCCATTTTTTTTGTAGTTTTCTTTTATAAAACCAAACTAGCGATAAAACAAGAAACTAAAAGATTCAATTGCTACCATTATCGCTACTATCAAACTATCATACTACTATGCTACTAAACACTTTGGTGCAGATATTTAGTTTTCAGTTCTGGTTGAATTGACAACTCAACTACTAAGGCTCATAAATATGCTTTGGCTAACCTTGTGTCGAATCAATAAATTTGGATGAAATACTACCCTCGAAGACTGTCGTGATCCCCTATACTTATGGGTTATCAGCCCAGAGCAGCGGAGAGACGACCGAAGCCATACAGGAAGAGGTCGTGGTAGCGGCCACGACCGTAGAATGGACCCAAACATTGCTGGCCTATATGGCAAAGGGCGAGCTTCCACAAGACAAAATAGAATCCCACTGAATCGTCTGCTACTCCAAAGCATATACCATAATTAACGATGAGCTCTACAAGCGTATCCAAGTGGGTGTTTTCCAACGTTGTGTCACCGAGGAAGAGGGCTGAAAGCTGCTACATGAAATGCACGCGGGGCCTTGCGGGCATCGTGCACCCCCAGATCGGTTGCAGCAAATGCCTTCCACCACAGTTTCTTCTGGCTCTATGGCAGTTGCCAACTCTTTGCCAACAAAACCCACATGCCAGCAACAACCCTGAAAATGATTCCATTGACCTGGTTGTTTGCAATATGGGGGCTTGACATGGTCGGCAAATTCTCGCCATCACCAGGAGGTCACAAGTTCCTACCAATGGCGGTCAACAAGTTCACGAAATGGATAGAAACCAAGCACATAATGAATGTAGAGGCAGACACGGGAGTCAAGTTTGTCTCTGCGCTCATCCACCGCTTCGGCATCCCACACAACATCATCACATGGGAGTCAAGTTCGTCTCCGGGATTATACACCACCTCGGCGTCCCACACAACATCATCATGGACAACGAGTCTAACTTCGCCGCTATTGTATTCAAAGAATTCTGTCACAAATGACGGATCCATGTAGACTATACCCATCAGTGGCCCATACCAGTCCAACAGACATGTAGAACGGGCCAACAAACGTCTCATAACACTGTTCATATGAGCGAAAGGCAATTGGGTGGAGGAACTGCCCTCTGTCCTTTGGAGCCTGCGGACGATGCCAAACAAGTCGATCGGCTACACACCATTCTTTATGTTGTATGGAGCTGCGGCAGTTCTCCCATCAGACATCGAATACGACTCACCACAAGTTCGCGCGTACGAAGAGTGGGCCGCCGAAGAAAACAGGAAGGACGTCGTCAGCGCAAAGGAAGAGGCACACCTGCTAGCCCTCGAATGCACACGCATCTGTTAGCAGAAATAGGGCCAGTACCAAGGCCGACGCGTGCGAGCGCGCGAGTTCAACAATGGCGACCTCATCCTATGCCTCAAGCAGAAACCACGCAAGAACAAACCGTTGATAATCCCCAAGTGCAAGGAATCATCATAGCACTTTCCAAAGATGGAAGTAATAAGTATGAAGTGTCGAAACCACGAGGAGCTAAAGGTAAGATCAATACTCTCTCAAGTCCTATCTGCCACCGATACGACTCTACATACACCGAACGCTTGCTTCTATCTAGTAACGAGAAATAAAACTGCGTTTTGGGTATAAAGAGGATAGCCTTGCATGATATTGGAGAACAAAAATATGAAAACATTTGTTACCTAAATAATGTTAGAATATATTACAATATATTACAAATAGCAAGTGTGGAATAATGATGGTATGGTGTGCGGAATCATCCTAGGCAATTGATAACAAGATTGGTAATCATTATTGCAATTTTATATGAGGGAGAGGCATGAGCTAACATACTTTTTGTACTTGGGTCATATGAACTTATGATTGGACCTCTAGCAAGCATCCGCAACTACTAGAAATCATTAAGGTAAACCCAACCGTAGCATTAACACTTCAAGTCCCCTTTACTCTCATACGCAACAACCCCCTTACTGGGGTTTGTGTTTCAGTCACTCACCAACCCACTATAAGCGAATCATGAACGTATTGCAACACCCTACAGCGGGAATCCTCCACGTGTGTGCGGCACGGTAGGCACCATATGAGAGCACCAATATAAAACATACAACTCAAACCAATCAAGATCATCAATCAACCCAAACGACAAAAGAAATCTACTCAATCATCATAAGATGGCAACACTCATTGGATAATAATATGTGGCACGAAACATCATGTTCAAGTAGGGGATTACAGCGGGGTGTGGGGGAGTGGACCGCCATAGATAAATGAGGGAAGGTGATGGCGGTGACGGCGGGGAAATTGTTGTTGTAGATTGTCGTCACCATGGTTGCCTCGGCGGTGTTCCGGCGCCACCGGGGGAGAGGGGGAGAGACTCTCCCCCTTAGTCTTCCTCCTATGTGGCATCTCCCGGGATGGGGAGAGGTTCTCCCCTCTGGTCCTTGGCCTCCATGGCTCCCGGAGGGGCGAGAGCCCCTCCGAGATTGGATCTCTCTCTGTGTTTTCTCTCCAGATTGGTTTTTCTTCTGTACAGAGAGTTGCGGCAGTGGGGCGGAGAGTATCTCCTAATTTCTGATGGTTCCTCTATTTATAGGATTTTTTGGCGTTGGAATCACGCAAAACGAAGTTACGAGGAGCCCACAAGCTAATAGGGCCCTTTGACCCCCCTGGGCATGCCTTGTTGGGTCGTCACCAATAGGGGGCCCCTCCGGTGGTTCTTCGCTCCAATGTTGCTCATATGTTCCATAAAAATCACCAAAAAGCTTTGGGCGATTACGAGAACTTCCATTTTCTGCACAAAAAAACGACACCACGGTAATTCTGCTGAAAATAGTGTCAGTCCGGGTTAGTTATGATTAAATCATAAGAAGTGCATCAAAGCCATATAAAGTATTATAATCATAGGTGAATATGGCATGAATACTTCATAAATTATCGATATGCTGGACATGTATCAGCATCCCCAAGCTTAATTCCTGCTCGTCCTTGATACGTCTCCAACGTATCTATAATTTTTGATTGTTCCATGTTGTTATATTATCAATCTTGGATGTTTTACTATCATTTTATAGCAACTTTATATCATTTTTTGGGACTAACCTATTGACATAGTGCCAAGTGCGAGTTGCTGTTTTTTGCTTGTTTTTTACTTCGCAGAATATCAGTACCAAACGAAGCCAAAACACCGTGAAACTTTTTGGAGATTTTTTTTGGGCCAGAAGACATCCAATGGGCCAAAGAAGTGCCAGAGAGGAAGGCCGAGGAGGGCACAAGACACCAGGGCGTGCCAGAGGCCCCTGGCGCGGCCTGGTGTATCGTGCCCACCTCGAGACGCCTCTCCACCGCTTATCAGCTCTATAAATACCCAAATATTCCAAAAACCCTAGGGGAGTCGACGAAACACAATTCCAGCTGTCGCAAGTTCCAGAACCGCAAGATCCAATCTAACACCATCACGGAGGGGTGCATTGTCTTCATGGGTGCCTCTCCGATGATGCGTGAGTAGTCCACCATAGACCTACGGGTCCGTAGGCAGTAGCTAGATGGCTTCCTCTCTCTCTTTTGATTCTCAATACAAAGGTCTCTTGGAGATCTATTTGATGTAATGACTTTTTGCGGTGTGTTAGTTTCTATCCATGAATATTATTTGAGTCTTCTTTGATCTCTTATATGCATGATTACTTATAGCCTTGTATTTCTTCTTCGAATCTTTGGTTTAGTTTGGCCAACTAGATCAATTTTTCTTGCCATGGGAAGAGGTGCTTTGTGATGGGTTCGATCTTGCGGTGTCCTTTTCCAGTGACAGAAGGGGCAGCAAGGCACGCATGTATCGTTGCTATTAAGGAGAACAAGATGGGGTCTATTCCTACATGAATAGATCTTGTCTAGATCATGTCACCGTTCTTATTGCATTACTCCGTTTTTCCATGAACTTAATACACTAGATGCATGCTGGATAGCGGTCGATGTGTGGAGTAATAGTAGTAGATGCAGAATCATTTCGGTCTACTTATCTTGGACGTGATGCCTATATAATGATCATTGCCTTGGATATCATCATGATTATTTTATCTTCTATCAATTGCCCAACAATAATTTGTTTACCCACCGTGTGTTGTACTCATGAGAGAAGCCACTAGTAAAACCTATGGCCCATGGGTCTACTTTTCCAACATATTGCTTTCCGATCTATCTTTTTGCCGTGTTTGTTTTCAGATCTATTAATCCAAAAACCCAAAAATACCTTGCTGCACTTTTTATTTGCCTCTTTTATTTTGTGTTCTTGTGAGATCTATTTGCCCAACCTATTACAATCTAATCTATCTTTTTACCGTTGAGAGATTGACAACCTCTCTTACGCGTCGGGTTGCAAGTATTTGTTCTTTGTGTGCAGGTATCGTTTACATAGCATTGCATGGTCTTCCTCCTTGGATTGATACCTTGGTTTCATAGCCGAGGGAAATACTTATGGTAGCTGTGCTGCATCATCCCTTCCTCTTTGGGGAAATACCGACGCAGTCTCAAGCCATGTCAAAGGAATTTCTAGCGCCGTTGCCGGGGAGGAGGTGCGTAAGCAGTCTCTCTTCAGCATGCCAATCTCTGGCGCTGGGAGACATCATCAACATCTATCAGGTTCCTAATCACAAATCTCATCTCCTTGCAATTTACATTATTTGCCATTTTCCTCTCGTTTTTCTCTCCCCCACTTCACAAAATTTGCCGTTTTATTCGCCATCTTTTTCGTTTTCCTTTTGCTCGTTAGACATCTTGTTCGTCTACCCTTTCACTATGGCTAGTTCTTCTGTTATTGCGTGTACCCTCGAGAATGAGGTTCCTAACTTTAAACAAAGGGGATGAGAGAATCTAAAAGATGCTTTGTATAGGATTTGCAATGCTCATAATAGATCTATTTGTAAGGAATCTACCGTTGTTCTTCTTTGCAGTTTTTACGTGGGCATCACCACTTGGTATAGATTCGTCCTTGATACGATTTCCGGTGGGAATTTCTTGATGTGCCCCACCTTGGATGCTTTTAATGCTATGGGAAATTTAGTGGGTTCACCACCTATCACTATCAATGAAACGATTTTAACTCTTGAGTATGTTATGCAAAAGTTAGATGCTATTGAAAAGAAAATGCTTACTGAAGAAAATATTGAAAATTAGATAAAAGGATGCATAATCTTTCTAATAAAATTGGGTCAAAAGCGGGTGACGCTCTCAAAATGCTAAAGGAAAAAGAACCCGAAGTAAACAAAAGAATGGAAGAGAGTCCCGCTAGAATTGATAAGCTGGAAGAAATCTTTAGTAACTTAAGTTCATTTTTTTCTACCTTTAAGATTATTGAAAAAACTCCTATTAGTAAAGATTGCAAATCTACACATGTTCCTAAGAACAAGGGTGCCACTTCTAGTAGAAACAATGAGGATCTTAAAATGATTGGTATTCATACCAATTTTGTTGAAGTGGTAAATACCCTAATTGCAAAAATAAAATTTTCAATATTATTCCTAGAAGTATTGTCATTGAAAGTATGCATGCTAGATCCTTGAATAATTCTCGTTGTGTGATTGAGGAGCTGGGAACTAAAGATGACAATACTTGAATCTATGCGTTATGCCTAGCTAGGGGTGTAAAACGATAGCGCTTGTTGGGAGGCAACCCAATGAATAAAATTTATTTTATCCTTTCCTTTCTGTTTTTGAGTGTTTACACAATTATTCCTCTGTTATGATTGTGTTTTTATGTTTTATTTAGTGTTTGTGCCAAGTAAAGCCTTTAGGATGATTCATAAGATGAGTAGAAACAATGCTGAATCTGAAACAGAAACTTTGACTTCAGTGCGTGAATTTTCATTTTTTACTGGAGATTTATAATGAGCTGAAATTTTAAAATAGTATTTATACACAAATTATTTAAGTCTTCCTAATTTTTCAGAATTTTTAGAGTTACATACGTATGGGTAGAGTACAGATTACTACAGACTGTTCTGTTTAAGACAGATTCTGTTTTTGTTGCATTGAGTGCTTATTTTGATGAATCTATGGCTTGTATTGGAGCGTATAAGTCATGGTAAAGTTAGAATACAGTAGATATAATGCAATAATAAAATATGAATGGGTTTGCAACAGTACTTAGAGTGGTAATTTGCTTTATTATACTAACGGATCTCACGAAGATTTTGTTAAGTTTTGTGTGATTGAAGTTTTCAAGTTTTGGGTGAGATCACGATAGATGAAGGAATAAGGATTAAGAAGAGCCTAAGCTTGGGGATGCCCATGGCACCCCAAGATAATATACAAATAGGAACAAGCAACTAAGCTTGGGGATGCCCCGAGTGGCATCCCCTCTTTCTTCTAACAACCATCGGTATTTTACTTGGAGCTATATTTTTATTCATCACATATCATGAGTTTTGCTTGGAGTGTCTTGTATTATATGAGTCTTTGCTGGATTTGCTTTTTATTTTGTCACAAGTATCCTTGCTGGACACACCTATTTTAGAGAGCCAAAATTATGCTATGATTTGTTAGAATTGCTCTATATGCTTCACTTAAATTTTTTGAGCTATGGAATTGCTCTAGTGCTTCACTTATATCTTTTTGAGCACGGCATGCTTTTACATGTTTGAAGAAATGCTATCATGCTTAACTTAGATTATGTTGAGAGTTAGTAAACTTTGAAGAAATTCTTTCATGCTTCACTTATATTATTTTGAGAGATGAAACATTTATGCTCATGATCTTCACTTAAATTTATTTGAGCTTGTCAAAAGCAATGGCAATATATGAAACTAGTCCCAAAGTGATAGATATTCAAGAGGGATATAATAAAAACTTTCATGAAGATCATTGGACAAATTAAACTTGATTCTTTGTAATAGTTTTGAGACATGATGATAGTAATATGTGAGTTATGTTGATGAGTAATTATGCTTAGTAAGAATATTGATGTTAAGGTTTGTGATTCCCATGCAAGCACGAAAGCCAATAGTTATGCAATGAAATTACATCCTACTTATGGTGCATTATTCAGTGTTAGTTATGCTTAATGTTAGCTTATGTGAATTTTTGTTTCTTGGTTGGTTGTTTCTCAATCTATTTGCTAGCCTCCACTTGTACTAAGTAGAAATACTACTTGTGCATCCAAAATCCTTAAACCCAGTTTTGCCATATGAGTCCACCATACCTACCTATATGCGATATTTCCATGCCGTTCCAAGTAAATTTGTATGTGCCATCTCTAATTTTCAAAATGAATTTTCCTTTTTGTGTGCTCGTACCGCTCATGAAGCGGAAGGGGGTGACCGATATTTTTCCATGCTAGATGTATTATTCTCAAGATGAGTGTTTATTCACTTGTCATTGCACGAGAGTATGGCGGTAATAGGGATGCCCAGTCCTGAAATGAAATAAAATTTTACTTTATGTTGTCAAATAATAAATTCCTTGGAAAGTGTTCGTATGGAAGGCAACCGTGGATTCGGCTAGCCATGGATTGTGAAAGAATGGTGGAAAAAGGAATAAACTTTATTTTCTGTTTGGGAACCGCTTATGATATATCTAGCATGGAAAGGTATTGAAAGCTCTTAGTCGTTTTCTTTGACACGAAAGGCATGCCACCCAAAATATTTTCTCTCTCTCAATTTAAACCTTGAGCTCTGGCACCTCTACAAATCCCTACTTCCCTCTACGAAGGGCCTATCTATTTACTTTATGCAATTTTTATTTTTACTTGAGTCTCCATCTTCTCTTATAAAGCACCAACTAGGGGGCATTATGATCGTACTTGAGCATTAGGTGTAGCTAATATTTGAGTGTGTTTCATGAATGGGTCAATGATTGAGCATGATGGGCTAGGGATAACTTTCTTTAGTGTTGATATTTTGAAAGACATGGTTGCTTGTTGGTATGCTTGAGTATTAAAGTCTTCATGTCAAAACTAGACTATTGCTTTGAACCATATAAAAGTCCAAATGTCCATGCTACAAAAGAAAGGAATATGTGATGAACATGTTAGGCAGCATTCCACATCAAAAATTCTGTTTTTATCATTTACCTACTCGAGGACAAGTAGGAATTAAGCTTGGGGATGCTGATACGTCTCCAACGTATCTATAATTTTTTATTGTTCCATGTTGTTATATTATCAATCTTGGATGTTTTACAATCATTTTATAGCAACTTTATATCATTTTTTGGGACTAACCTATTGACATAGTGCCAAGTGCCAGTTGCTGTTTTTTTCTTGTTTTTTACTTCGCAGAATATCAGTACCAAACGAAGCCCAAACACCGTGAAACTTTTCGGAGATTTTTTTTGGGCTAGAAGATATCCAGTGGGCCAAAGAAGTGCCAGAGAGGAAGGCAGAGGAGGGCACAAGACACCAAGGCATGCCAAAGGCCCCTAGCGCGGCCTGGTGTATCGTGCCCACCTCGGGACGCCTCTCCACCGCCTATCAGCTCTATAAATACCCAAATATTCCAAAAAACCCTAGGGGAGTCGACGAAACATAATTCCAGCCACCGCAAGTTCCAGAACCGTGAGATCCAATCTAACACCATCGCGAAGGGGTGCATCATCTTCATGGGTGCCTCTCCGATGATGCGTGAGTAGTCCACCATAGACCTACGGGTTCATAGGTGATACGTCCATTTTGCATCACGATTTCCTACTATTATTTACTTTGTTTTGTTGAATAATAATGCTTTGGGGAGTGATTCTAATGCCTTTTATCTCATAATATGCAAGGTTTACACAAAGAGGGAGAATACCGGCAGCTCGAATTCTGGACCCAAGAAAAGCACGTCAGAGATACCTATTCTGCACAACTCCAATGAAGCTGAAAATTAACGGAGATTATTTTTGTATTTAATAAAAATTACTGGAGCTGAAAACTACCGGAGGAGGGCCCCCAGGTGGGCACAACCCACCAGAGCGCGCCAGGACCCCTGGGCGCACCCTGATGGGTTGTGCCCAGCCTGGCCCACTTCCGGTGCCCATCTTCTGGTGTTCAATCTTTGTACCGGAACCTCAGATTGGTACATGTGGGTGACTAGTAGTGTTGATTACTTTGCGTAGTTGATTACTATATGGTTTATTTGGTGGAAGATCATATGTTCAGATCCATTATGCTATTCATTACTCCTCTGGTCTCGAGCATGATTATTATTTGTGAATAGTTACCTTTGTTCTTGAGGTCACAGGAGAAGTCATGTTGCGAGTAATCATGTGAATTTGATATGTGTTCAATATTTTGATGATATGTATGTTGTGATTCCCTTAGTGGTGTCATGTGAACGTCGACTACATGACACTTCACCATTCATGGGCCTAAGGAAATGTATTGTGGAGTAGTTATTAGATGATGGGTTGCTAGAGTGACAGAAGCTTAAACCCTAGTTTATGCGCTACTTCGTAAGGGGCTGATTTGGATCCACATGTTTAATGCTATGGTTAGACTTTGTCTTAATACTTTTCTCGTAGTTGCGGATGCTTGCGAGGGGGTTAATCATAAGTAGGTTGTTAGTTCAAGTAAGAATAGCACCTTAGCACCGGTCCACCCACATATCAAATTATCAAAGTAGCGAACACGAATTAAACCAACATGATAAAAGTGACTAGACGAAATTCCCGTGTACCCTCAAGAACACTTTGCCTAATACTAGTGATTGTTCTAGCCTGTCCTTTTCCTCAAAAGGATTGGGCTACCTTGCTGCACCTTGTTTACCATTACCGTTACTTGCTCGTTACAAATTACCTTGCTATCAAACTATCTGTTACCTACAATTTCAGTGCTTGCAGAGATTACCTTGCTGAAAACCACTTGTCATTTCCTTCTGCTCCTCGTTGGGTTCGACACTCTTACTTATTGAAAGGACTATGATTGATCCCCTATACTTGTGGGTCATCAAGACTCTTTTCTGGCGCCGTTGCCGGGGGTGAAGCGCTCTTGGTAAGTGGAGATCGGTAAGGAAAAACTTATACTACGTGCTGAAATTTATTGCTACTATGGAGAACAATCCTTTGAGGGGTTTGTTCGGGGTATCTTCACCTCGACCGGAACCACAATTAATTACCCCTCCACCTACAGCACCTACTGAAAATGTTACTTATGAAATTCCTTCGGGTATGCTAGAAAAATTGCTTGCTAAACCTTATGCAGGAGATGGAATTGAACATCCTGATATGCATCTTTTATATGTGAACGAAATATGTGGATTATTTAAGCTTGCAGTTTTACCCGGAGATGAAGTTAAGAAGAAGGTTTTCCCTTTATCTTTGGAGGTAAAAGCATTGACATGGTATAGGCTGTGTGATGATCTTGGATCGTGGAACTGGAATCGTTTGCAATTGGAATTCCATCAAAAGTTTTATCATATGCATCTAGTTCATCATGATCGGAATTATATATATAATTTTTGGCCTCGTGAAGGAGAAAGTATCGCTCTAGCTTGGGGGAGGCTTAAGTCAATGTTATATTCATGCCCCAATCATGACATTCCGAGGGAAGTTATCATTCAGAATTTTTATGCTCGGCTTTCTCATAATGATCAATCCATGCTCAATACTTCTTGTGATGGTTATTATATGAAGAAGACTATTGATTTCAAGTGGGATCTCTTAGAAAGAATTAAACGCAACTCTGAAGATTGGGAACTCGACGAAGGTAATGAGTACCAATACTTTTCATAAGTTTAGCACGAAATAAAAGCTTGAATTTGATTGTGTTAAATCTTTTATGAATACCAATACTTTTCATAAGTTTAGCACGAAATATGGACTTGACTCTGAGATAGTAGCCTCTTTCTGTGAAGCATTTGCTACTCATGTTGATCTCCCTAAGGAGAAGTGCTTTAAATATCATCCCCCTATTAAGGAAGAAATTAAAGAACCGGTCATGGCTAAAGAAGAAACAATCTTTTACAATGTTGATCCAGTTGTGCCTACCGCTTATTGAAAAACCACCTTTCCCTGTTAGGATAAAGGAACATGCTAAGGTATCAACTGTGGTTCGTAAGAGTAATATAAGAGCACCTAAACCCCCTAAGCAAATTAAACTAGAACCTAGTGTTGCTATGGTTAAGAATCTCTTGGTAGAAAATGTTGATGGGCATGTCATCTACCTTTGTGATGAAGCTGCTAGAATTGCTAAACCTGATAAGAAAGATAAACATAGACTTATAGCTTGCCCGTTGTCTCAGTTAAAATAGGAGATCATTGATACCATGGTTTATGTGATTTAGGTGCTAGTGTGAGTGCTATCCCTTTTACCTTATACCAAGAAATTATGAATGAAATAGCACCTGCTGAAATGGAAGATATTGATGTTACTATTAAACTTGCTAATAGAGACACTATCACACCACTTGGGATTGTTAGAGATGTTGAAGTCTTGTGTGGGAAAGTAAAATACCCTACTGATTTTCTAGTCCTTGGTTGCCCACAAGATGACTTTTGTCCCATTATCTTTGGTAGACCTTTCTTGAGCACCGCCAATGCTAAGATAGATTGTGAAAAACAAACCGTCCGTGTCAGTTTTGGTAATGTGTCTGTGACGCCCCCATTCTCGTCCGTACGCTAATCATTCACGCAACGCGTACGACCAAGATTAGGGACTCACTAATTAGTACCACAACACTACAAAAGACACAAATAAAGTCATACAGCTTAATATTACAAGCCAGGGGCCTCGAGGGCTCGAATATAAAGCTCCGACAAGCACGAGTCAGCGGAAACAAACATATCTGAGTACAGACATAGTTAGACAAGCGATGCCTTAAGAAGGCTAGCACAAACATAAGATAGCAGATCGAAAGAGGCGAGGCCTCCTGCCTGGGAACCTCCTAACTACTCCTGGGCGTCGGCATCCTCCACGTAGTAGTAGGCTCCATCAGCGGTGTAGTAGCCGTTTCCAGCGAACTCCATCTCCTGGGCTCCATCGACTGAACGCAACATCGTATCGAAGGGGAAAAGGGGAGCAAACCAGCTATGAGTACTCATCCAAAGTACTCGCAAGACATACATCAGAACTAAGATAGATATGCATCATTCTCAATGAAGGGGGTATCTTTGGACTGACTGCAGAAAGCAAGAATAGGGAGAAGGCCTAGTCCTATCGAAGACTAGCATCTTTAACATCTTGCAGCATGAGAAGAGAGTAGACCTGCATCTCATATATAGTCATATTGTTGAACAATTTTAATTAAGTAACACACCCAGAGATCCTTCCTCGACTCCCTGCGAGGAAGCAATCCCGGAGCCATAATTCATTTTAATGTAAATTAATGTTATTGTTGTATAAGGTCAAAGCACCATTCCAATTCGTCCTGTTACCGTGGACACGGCTATTCGAATACTTTGATCTTCCCTGCAGGGGTGCACCTCATTTCCAACACGCCTGGTCACCTCCGGCCGGACACACTTTCTGGGGTAATGCCCGCCCTCGGGATATAGCACGTCGTCGCCCCACCTAGGCTCAACGAAGAGGCTAGCCCGCCGGACTAAATCCTATGCGCTCGGGGGTCATGGGCCCAATCTCCCTTTGCGCTCCTGCACGATGCGTGGGCGGCCGGAAGCAGACCTAGTACACTCCAGTCCAAGAGCTGTACGTTCCAGCCCAATCCGGCGCGCGCCGCTCCATTGCTGACGTCCGAAGAGCTTCGGCTGATACAACGACGCTGGGATGCCCATAACTTTTCCCACGTGAAGGTTTACTGCGTTAAAGGTCGTATCGACCAACTCAGATTAAATACTCAGCCCATTAGCAATTTATTAGAAGTGCGGGGCAAGCTCGGACATATTGCAGCCCGTCGCCCCGCCAAGAACACTCGAGTGCCTTCCGGCGCACTCCACCAATATCTCTCGCAGGTAACCTTGGGGCCGACCCGTCTTTAACATGTTTCAGTCACCCGGTCATAGTAACTGTGTGGCTGTACACCAAGTGGAGATCCGAGGAATCACCCTCGATGGATCCCACTCGAGGTAAATGTATGACAAGAGTCGTTACCGGTAAATGGGAAGGAGGAATCAGCCTCAATACCCATGACCGATAACTACGCTACAGAATTAACATCGGGAGTGCTAAGTGAGGTATCACCCTCGGCACTCGATGGTAGCTCTGCAGTGCCATACTAAAGCGGTGTGCGGTGATGTGTCGGTAACGGCTTGTCAGTCATGATGACTGAGTCTTCTGTCTTCACGTCCTCGGTGTCGACGATGAAAGCAGGGGCAACGAGGACTGAGGGGGTCTCAGGGGTTCACTGATCCACCTATTCTAGGCAGTTGATAAGATACAAGTGTAGTAGCAGTTCATCAAAATCAGGCTATGCATCAGAATACAGTAGCAAAATTCTAATGCAAGCATAAGAGGGAGAGAGATGGGTGATATCGGAATGCTCAAGGGGGTTTGCTTGCCTGGCTGCTCTGCGGCAAAAGGCTGAACGTCAAGAGCGTAATCGTACCCGGCAACTCCGTCAGCCTCGGGGTTTACCGGAGAGAAGAGGGGGGAAGAAACAAATAAATACACAGCAACCATATGCAACACAGGGCATGCTATGCTAAGATGCAGTGCAGGGTTGCCTAAAAGCATGTCTAAGTCATATTAGTTATTATAGGATTGAAGTTTTATTTATTAACCGGTATGTATGCACTATTCATCTACCGGAAACGGGCTAAAAGTTGAGGGTTCACCTACGTAGAGGGTCACGACACAGAAACAGATGACACGGTTGGATTCGTGGGATTTTTCTGATCAACTTTCATATATAAATTATTTTCATCTGAGCTACAGATTATTTTCTATGATTTTCTAAAGTTTTATTAATTTTCTGGAATTAATTCAATTTATTAAATCAAACATTATCCGAAATAGTGAATGCTGATGTCAGCATGACATCAGCATTGCATCAGCAGGACAGTGGGTCCCACCTGTCATAGAGACAGAGGCATTTCAGTTTATTAGATTTATTTAAATAGAGTTAATTAGTGGATGGGCCCCACATGTCAGTGAGTCATTAGACTAATCTAATTATCCAAATTAGTTTTAAACCTAACCAGTTTAATTAATTTAGTGGGGGACCCACCTGTCATAGGCACAGGGGGCCTGGGCCCCACATGTCAGTGGGCTGACCCAGCCCAGCCAGCACGTTGACTGGTCAACCCAGTCAACGGGGCCAGGGGACCCACTGGCAGTGACCCTGGGGCTGGGCCCCAGTCGGCCACGTCGGCGGTGGGCGCCGGAGACGCGCCGGCGAGGGCCCGACGCGCCCGAAAGCTCCGGCAAGCTCGGGTTTCGTCCACAGGGCACCGTTTTGCGCGCGGCCGGGCGCGTTCGAAAGCCAGAGCTGCCGCCGATCCATTTCTGGCATCGGGGCAAGCAACGGCGGCCTATGGCGAGCAGCAGATCGACCGCGGCGGAGCTAGCTACGGGCAACGATGGCAGCGAGCGAAGCAGCGCGCAAACGAGCTGCTAACTGGCACTAAGCGAGCCTACGCAACGCGGCGAGTTGAACGGCAGCGGCGGCAGGACCAAAAGGTCACCGGAACGGCGCCGGCAACGAGCGATGCGGCGGCGCGTTTCGGAAGCGCGACGGGATCAGCGCTAGAAGGCAGCAGAGGAGGCGTGCGCATGCACGATGTGTTCCTGGAAGAACCAGGAACACGGTGCGATGCTCAGATGAGCCTAACGGCGACGGTGACGACGAGCAGGAGCTCGCCGGCGGCAGCAAGCTTCGGGTGCCGGCGGGAATCGACGCCACGAGCTCGGGCTCGTCGTGGGGTTGGAGGGGAAAGGAAGCACAAGCTCACCGTGGGGTGTAGCCGTGCAAAGCGGGCCTGAGGAAGGCTCGATGGCGACGAATTTGACGGCGACGAGCTTCGGGTGCAGAGGAAGAATACGGCGGCGCATCAGCGATGCAGAGCTCCAGGGCGTCGGGCTCGAGGTCGGGGAGGTCGAGGGGGTCGAGGCGGAGCCGCTGGACGTCTCAGCGAGGCTCGGGGGAGGCTGTGGCCACGGCTATGCCGGAGCCATGGCGACGGCGGCGCGGCGCGGTGGATCTGGAGGGGGAGAGAGGAGCGGGCGAGCTTGGGAGAGGGAGGAGAAGTGGCCAGGGAGGCCAGGGAGAGGGCAGGGCCTCGCCCTTATCCCCGCCACCTGCTCCCGTCGCCGTGGCGAGCAGCGGCCGGCGCGGGATGAGCTCGGCCATGGCGACGGTGACACGGGGGGGGAGCAGGTAGGTTGGGCTGGGCCTGGCCGGTTCGGCCCAGTTGGCCAGGGCCTTTTCCCTTTTTCTTTTTCTTTCTTTCTTTTCTGCTTTTCATTTTTAGTTTCTGTTTTAATTATTTTTAGGCCATATCACATATTGCAAAAATGTGTCTTTGGTGCCAATTAAAATATTGCAATATTCCAAAGGTCCACAGCAACTTTGGGAATTTTTAGTAACTGTTTGCAATTTTATTTTGAATTTTAAATGCATGCAAAAATACTTTTGGCTCCTGTTTTTATTGGTGGGGTCCACACCAGAAACTTGGTGGTGTTGTTTTCCTCAACAATATTAGTTTTAGAATATTCCAAAATTTTGGAACATTTTACTTCTGCTGTTTGAGGATTTATTTTATCACCATAATTTCTAGAGCATTTGAAATGAAAATTTGAATTGGATTTTGAACTTCAACTTGATCAAACTTCACTTAGCAAAATAACTAGGCACTGTTCATGATCATTACTGTAGCTTAATTACAATGATCAGTGTAGCATAAGCCCAGGGTGTCACAATTCTCCCCTACTAACAAGAATTCTCGTCCCGAGAATTAAGAAGTAGAAGGGAAGAGCCCGGGGTATTCTGCACGAAGATGATCTTCGCGTTCCCAAGTGGCTTCATCTTCAGAATGATTTGCCCATTGCACTTTGAAGAACTTGGTAACCTTCTGTCGAGTCCGACGTTCAGTTTCATCGAGAATGCGGACTGGTTGCTCCTTGTAAGAAAGGTCTTGTTGCAGTTCCAGCATTTCATGATCCACTGCTCGAATAGGATCCTTAAAGCAGCGGCGAAGCTGTGACACGTGGAACACGTCGTGAACCTGAGAAAGGTTTGGCGGTAGTTCCAACTGATATGCCACTTTACCACGCCTTTCAAGAACAGTGAAAGGACCAATATATCGAGGAGCTAACTTTCCCTTGATTCCAAATCGGTGTGTACCTCTCATAGGTGTGACTCGAAGATAAGCCTTCTCGCCAGGTTGATAGACCATATCTTTGTGATGACGGTCATACTGACTCTTCTGACGAGACTGAGCAGCCTTCAGATTTGCCTGAATAACGTGGACTTGATCTTCGGCATGTTGAATTATATCCGGACCGATAAGCGTACGTTCCCCAGTTTCTGACCAATTCAGAGGGGTCCGACACTTACGTCCATATAACACTTCAAAGGGAGCCATCTTCAGACTAGCTTGATAGCTATTGTTATAGGAGAACTCAGCATAAGGAAGAGATTCCTCCCATTTCTTGCCGAAGGAAATAACACAAGCTCGAAGCATGTCTTTGAGAATCTGGTTGACTCTTTCTACTTGCCCCTGAGATTGAGGGTGAAAAGCGGTACTGAGTGACAAGTGAGTTCCCATAGCTTCCTGGAAACTTGTCCAGAATCTTGAAGTGAACAAACTGCCACGGTCTGAACTGATAACCAGTGGAATACCGTGGAGTGAAACAACTCTGGACATGTATAAATCTACCAGCTGACTAGCAGTAATAGTTTCCTTGACAGCCAGGAAATGTGCAACTTTGGACAACCGGTCAATGACGACAAGAATAGCATCATTACCTTTCTGCGACCTGGGAAACCCAGTAATGAAGTCCATTTCAACATGATCCCATTTCCATTCAGGAATAGAAATAGGTTGCAGAGTTCCAGCAGGTTTTTGATGTTCTGCTTTGATACGACGGCAAATGTCACATTCTGCAACATAGCGTGCAATGTCTTGCTTCATGTAAGGCCACCAGAATCTTTGACGGATGTCCCGGTACATCTTGGTACTACCCGGATGAATAGACAAAGGGGTATCATGAGCTTCCTTCATGACTTTCTTAGTTACATCCAGATTTTCCTTCTTTGTGGGAACGAATAAGCGACCCTTGTAGTACAAGGCGCCATCATCAGCCACGGTGAAGAATGAGGGTTTACCTTCCGCCAGATAGCGTTTAATCTTTTCGACTTCACTGCAATAGTTTTGCATAGCTTTGATGTTGCCCACGAGATCTGGTTCAACAACCAGGTTACACAAAGAACCCTGGTTAACCACACGAAGGTTCATCTTGCGAAACTCCGGTGGAGGGTGAACAAGATAACCCTGAGGAACAATATGGAGGTTCATCTTGCGAAATTCTTCTTGAAGCAGGGGTGAACCTTGTGAACCTCAAGGTAATTGCAGTATGACTTGCGGCTCAAAGCATCAGCCATTACATTAGCCTTGCCTGGGGTATAAGAAATACCCACATTGTAATCTGCTATGCGCTCCATCCATCTCTGCTGACGGAGATTCAGATCTGGCTGAGTAAACAAGTACTTCAGACTTTGGTGATCGGTGTAGATCTCGCAACGATTTCCAACAAGGTATTGCCGCCTCTCCTTTAGTGCATGAATTACTGCGGCAAGTTCAAGGTCATGAACTGGTAGTTCTCTTCATGGGGGCGCAGCTGACGGGATGCATAAGCAACCACTCTGCGCTCTTGCATTAGAACACAACCCATTCCCTGACGTGAAGCATCACAATAAATGACAAAATCCTTACGAGTATCAGGAGGGGCAAGCACTGGAGCATACGTCAGCTTGTCCTTAAGTGCCTGAAAGCTCTCCTGACATTTATCTATCCAATCATATTTAACACCCTTGTGAAGCAAATTAGTTAAGGGCTTTGCAATCTTGGAGAAGTTCTCGACGAATCGACGGCAATAGCTGGCGAGACCGAGAAAACTTCTGACTTGCTTGACATTCTTTGGAGGAGTCCAGTCAAGAATTGCCTAAACTCGTTCAGGGTTGACCGCAATACCATCTTTGGAGATTACATGACCAAGGTAGGTTACCTTGTCCATCCAGAACTCACACTTTGAGTACTTTGCATAAAGTTGATGTTCTCGAAGCCTCTCCAGTATAAGACGAAGATGTTCAGCATGTTCTTCCCTATTCTTGGAGAATACCAGAATATCATCCAGATAAACCACGACGAATTTATCGAGGTAATCCATGAATATATAATTCATTAACCGAGAGAAGGTTGCTGGAGCATTGGTCAAGCCGAAGGACATGACTGTGTACTCGTATGAACCATAGCGAGTAACAAATGTAGTCTTCGGAATATCCTCTTCACGAACACGGATCTGATGATAACCCAACCTCAAGTCGAGTTTAGAAAATACCGCTGAACCAGCAAGCTGATCATACAGATCGTTAATCCGAGGAAGCGGATATTTGTTTTGAATCGTGGCTTGATTGATGGGACGGTAATCTTGGACTAACCGATTCGTACCATCTTTCTTCTTAACAAAGAGAGAAGGTGCCCCCCAAGCAGAGGAACTTGGACGAATGAAACCCAGACGAAGCGAATTATCAATTTCTTTCTTAAGTTCAAGGAGCTCATGAGGTGGCATCTTATACGGACGCTTGGCAATAGGGGTGGTACCAGGTACCAAGTCGATGACAAACTCGACAGCTCTAGCAGGGGGAATCCCTGGAAGTTCTTCCGGAAAAACATCTTGAAAATCCCGGACAATTGGAATGTTTTCAATTCCTTCAAGAGGTGCCTCGTTTAATGCATTCATGGCATATAGCCGGGCTTCAGCATCTCGAACAAGATGAGCATGGTAGCTGACTATCTCATTCGAAGGATGCAGAAGGTGGACGGTCTTGGTGTCACAAACAATTGAAGCGGTATGTGCCTTCAACCAATCCATTCCAAGAATGAGATCGATATTGGAAGACTTCAGCATTATGGGGGAGGCATGAAATTCCAACCCTTCAATTTCAATGATGACATCGGGGCTATTAATGGAGGTACGACATTGGCCCGCGGGAGTATTTACCACTATTGGGACGTTCATCTCTTCGCACTTAATGTCATGCATGCATGCAAAATCTTCAGACATAAAAGAATGCGAAGCTCCGGTATCAAATAATACAGAAGCTGGTACTGAGTTGACGAGAAGTGTACCCATCACAGTAGCAGGCTGATCTTGGACTTGATTCAGATCAACATTGTTAGCCTGAGCATTATTGTTGCGGGGCTGGTTGGTAGGCAGTGCAGGCTGTTTCTGATTCTGTCTGCATTCTCTAGCACGGTGTCCTGGACGACCACACTTGAAGCACAACCCATCCTCAGGACGAGAAGGGGGAGCAGGAGCTCTTGGTGGCGGAGCTGGGAGCCTAGGTCCAAGTGCGGGAGCACGACCTCCAACAGCAGGACACTCAAGACCCGGAGGAAACTCAGTCGGACGCGGGTGAAGAACAAACTCCGTATGCATTCCCGCAACGACGGCTGGCCTCAACTGCTCCAAGGCTCGGTAAAGACGAGCACGGGTGGCGTAAAGCTCAAAGTTAAGAGCCCTGACAGTGCGATCCAGTGCCTCAGTGTACTGAATCAGAACCCGTGGGTCGTAACGACGACTCACATAGGGGGCGCAAACAGCTGTGTAGGATCGATCAGTATGCTGCCGAGCGAAAGGGATCAAGACCTCAGCGTCGGCCGCAGTATCAACTCCATCAGGGGCATATGGGATGTACCGGTATGCCGAATCCTCCAAGCTGGGTTTCGCTGCACGGAGGCGAACAATCGCAGCGTAAGCAGCATCCTGTACTGCCATCTCAACAGTCACTCCAATGCCACGAAAGGTGTGGAGCTCAGTGATGGAGCGATCCCATCGATCCCAAATAACCATCTCAGCCTCATACTGTTCCTGGTTGAACTCATGGTAGTCCTCGTAAACTGTGTACTCGGGATACCAACGATAGCCCAGCTGCTTCAAGAGGCCGTTCAGAATGGTCGGGAAACTAGTCGTATCGTGCGCATAGGTCAGACGGACGATCTGCCTAGCGGGACGGATCTGTAACAAAAGATCAAGGATGTCAAATGATAGTGCGTGTATCATACTTCAAAAGAAACAATTGTCGATGAAACAATTCTCCGGTGGATGTGATCACGAGAACCTAATTTTAGTTAGCAAAATTTTTAACCCGAAGGAGAAGAGAGATCAGGACCCAGAGTATAGACGAGGAATAAAAGATCCTAATACCACCCGATGGCGACGTGGGCCCGTAAGCCACACAACCATGTTAGTAAAACAGTTATCAATGTCTAGACTCAACTTCGGCCAAGGAGTTGGAAAGGGGGCTACCTACAGGCAGTCGGCTCTGATACCAACTTGTGACGCCCCAATTCTCGTTCGTACGCTAATCATTCACGCAACCCGTACGGCCAAGATTAGGGACTCACTGATTAGTACCACAACATGACAAAAGACACAAATAAAGTCATACATCTTAATATTACAAGCCAGGGGCCTCGAGGGCTCGAATATAAAGCTCCGACAAGCACAAGTCAGCGGAAACAAACATATCTGAGTACAGACATAGTTAGACAAGCGATGCCTTAAGAAGGCTAGCACAAACATAAGATAGCAGATCGAAAGAGGCGAGGCCTCCTGCCTGGGAACCTCCTAACTACTCCTGGGCGTCGGCATCCTCCACGTAGTAGTAGGCTCCATCAGCGGTGTAGTAGCCGTTTCCAGCGAACTCCATCTCCTGGGCTCCATCGACTGAACGCAACATCGTATCGAAGGGGAAAAGGGGAGCAAACCAGCTATGAGTACTCATCCAAAGTACTCGCAAGACTTACATCAGAACTAAGATAGATATGCATCATTCTCAATAAAGGGGGTATCTTTGGACTGACTGCAGAAAGCAAGAATAGGGAGAAGGCCTAGTCCTATCGAAGACTAGCATCTTCAACATCTTGCAGCATGAGAAGAGAGTAGACCTGCATCTCATATATAGTCATATTGTTGAACAATTTTAATTAAGTAACACACCAAGAGATCCTTCCTCGATTCCCTACGAGGAAGCAATCCCGGAGCCATAATTCATTTTAATGTAAATTAATGTTATTGTTGTATAAGGTCAAAGCACCATTCCAAGTCGTCCTGTTACCGTGGACACGGCTATTCGAATAGTTTGATCTTCCCTGCAGGGGTGCACCTCATTTCCAACACGCCTGGTCACCTCCGGCCGGACACACTTTCCGGGGTAATGCCCTCCCTCGGGATACAGCGCGTCGTCGCCCCACCTAGGCTCAACGAAGAGGCCAGCCCGCCGGACTAAATCCTATGCGCTCGGGGGGTCATGGGCCCAATCTCCCTTTGCGCTCCTGCACGATGCGTGGGCGGCCGCAAGCAGACCTAGTACACTCCAGTCCAAAAGCTGTACGTTCCAGCCCAATCCGGCGCGCGCCGCTCCATTGCTGACGTCCGAAGAGCTTCGGCTGATACAACGACGCTGGGATGCCCATAACTTTTCCCACGTGAAGGTTTAGTGCGTTAAAGGTCGTATCGACCAACTCAGATTAAATACTCAGCCCATTAGCAATTTATTAGAAGTGCGGGGCAAGCTCGGACATATTGCAGCCCGTCGCCCCGCCAAGAACACTCGAGTGCCTTCCGGCGCACTCCACCAATATCTCTCGCGGGTACCCTTGGGGCCGACCCGTCTTTAACATGTTTCAGTCACCCGGTCATAGTAACTGTGTGGCTGTACACCAAGTGGAGATCCGAGGAATCACCCTCGATGGATCCCACTCGAGGTAAATGTATGACAAGAGTCGTTACCGGTAAATGGGAAGGAGGAATCACCCTCAATACCCATGACCGATAACTACGCTACAGAATTAACATCGGGAGTGCTAAGTGATGTATCACCCTCGGCACTCGATGGTAGCTCTGCAGTGCCATACTAAAGGGGTGTGCGGTGATGTGTCGGTAACGGCTTGTCAGTCATGATGACTGAGTCTTCTGTCTTCACATCCTCGGTGTCGACGATGAAAGCAGGGGCAACGGGGACTGAGGGGGTCTCAGGGGTTCACTGATCCACCTATTCTAGGCAGTTGATAAGATACAAGTGTAGTAGCGGTTCATCAAAATCAGGCTATGCATCAGAATAGGAGCTAACTAATACTGTAGCAAAATTCTAATGCAAGCATAAGAGGGAGAGAGATGGGTGATATCGGAATGCTCAAGGGGGTTTGCTTGCCTGGCTACTATGCGGCAAAAGGCTGAACGTCAAGAGCGTAGTCGTACCCGGCAACTCCGTCAGCCTCGGGGTTTACCGGAGAGAAGAGGGGGGAAGAAACAAATAAATACACAGCAACCATATGCAACACAGGGCATGCTATGCTAAGATGCAGTGCAGGGTTGCCTAAAAGCATGTCTAAGTCATATTAGTTATTATAGGATTGAAGTTTTATTTATTAACCGGTATGTATGCACTATTCATCTACCGGAAACGGGCTAAAAGTTGAGGGTTCACCTACGTAGAGGGTCACGACACAGAAACAGATGACACGGTTGGATTCGTGGGATTTTTCTGATCAACTTTCATATATAAATTATTTTCATCTGAGCTACAGATTATTTTCTATGATTTTCTAAAGTTTTATTAATTTTCTGGAATTAATTCAATTTATTAAATCAAACATTATCCGAAATAGTGAATGCTGATGTCAGCATGACATCAGCATTGCATCAGCAGGACAGTGGGTCCCACCTGTCATAGAGACAGAGGCATTTCAGTTTATTAGATTTATTTAAATAGAGTTAATTAGTGGATGGGCCCCACATGTCAGTGAGTCATTAGACTAATCTAATTATCCAAATTAGTTTTAAACCTAACCAGTTTAATTAATTTAGTGGGGGACCCACCTGTCATAGGCACAGGGGGCCTGGGCCCCACATGTCAGTGGGCTGACCCAGCCCAGCCAGCACGTTGACTGGTCAACCCAGTCAACGGGGCCAGGGGACCCACTGGCAGTGACCCTGGGGCTGGGCCCCAGTCGGCCACGTCGGCGGTGGGCGCCGGAGACGCGCCGGCGAGGGCCCGACGCGCCCGAAAGCTCCGGCGAGCTCGGGTTCCGTCCACAGGGCACCGTTTTGCGCGCAGCCGGGCGCGTTTGAAAGCCAGAGCTGCCGCCAATCCATTTCTAGCATCGGGGCAAGCAACGGCGGCCTGTGGCGAGCAGCAGATCGACCGCGGCGGAGCTAGCTACGGGCAGCGATGGCAGCGAGCGAAGCAGCGCGCAAACGAGCTGCTAACTGGCACTAAGCGAGCTTACGCAACGCGGCGATTTGAACGGCAGCGGCGGCAGGACCAAAAGGTCACCGGAACGGCACCGGCGACGAGCGATGCGGCGGCGCGTTTCGGAAGCGCGACCGGATCAGCGCTAGAAGGCAGCAGAGGAGGCGTGCGCGTGCGCGATGTGTTCCTGGAAGCACCAGGAACACGGTGCGATGCTCAGATGAGCCTAACGGTGACGGTGACGACGAGCAGGAGCTCGCCGGTGGCAGCAAGCTTCGAGTGCCGGCGGGAATCGACGCCACGAGCTCGGGCTCGTCATGGGGTTGGAAGGGAAAGGAAGCACAAGCTCACCGTGGGGTGTAGCCGTGCAAAGCGGGCCTGAGGAAGGCTTGACGGCGACGAATTTGACGGCGACGAGCTTCGGGTGTAGAGGAAGAAGACGGCGGCGTGTCGGCGATGCAGAGCTCCAGGGCGTCGGGCTCGAGGTCGGGGAGGTCGAGGGGGTCGAGGCGGAGCCGCTGGACGTCTCAGCGAGGCTCGGGGGAGGCTGTGGCCACGGCTATGCCGGAGCCATGGCGACGGCGGCGTGGCGCGGTGGATCTGGAGGGGGAGAGAGGAGCGGGCGAGCTTGGGAGAGGGAGGAGAAGTGGCCAGGGAGGCCAGGGAGAGGGCAGGGCCTCGCCCTTATCCCCGCCACCTGCTCCCGTCGCCGTGGCGAGCAGCGGCCGGCGCGGGATGAGCTCGGCCATGGCGACGGTGACACGGGGGGGCAGGTAGGTTGGGCTGGGCCTGGCCGGTTCGGCCCAGTTGGCCAGGGCCTTTTCCCTTTTTCTTTTTCTTTCTTTCTTTTCTGCTTTTCATTTTTAGTTTCTATTTTAATTATTTTTAGGCCATATCACATATTGCAAAAATGTGTCTTTGGTGCCAATTAAAATATTGCAATATTCCAAAGGTCCACAGCAACTTTGGGAATTTTTAGTAACTGTTTGCAATTTTATTTTGAATTTTAAATGCATGCAAAAATACTTTTAGCTCCTGTTTTTATTGGTGGGGTCCACACCAGAAACTTGGTGGTGTTGTTTTCCTAAACAATATTAGTTTTAGAATATTCCAAAATTTTGGAACATTTTACTTCTGCTGTTTGAGGATTTATTTTATCACCATAATTTCTAGAGCATTTGAAATGAAAATTTGAATTGGATTTTGAACTTCAACTTGATCAAACTTCACTTAGCAAAATAACTAGGCACTGTTCATGATCATTACTGTAGCTTAATTACAATGATCACTGTAGCATAAGCCCAGGGTGTCACAATGTCTCATGAGTTTAGTTTTTCCAAGTTTAGTAGACAACCTCGTGATAAAGCGCTACCTAGTAAGGATGAGATAATTGGTCTTGCTTCTATTGTTGTGCCTCCTACTCATCCATTAGAACAATATTTGCTTGACCATGAAAATGATATGCACTTGCATGAAAGAAATGAAATAGATCAAATTTTCTTCGAACAACAACCTCTCCTGAAGCACAATTTGCCTATTGAAACCCTTGGAGGTCCTCCTCCACCTAAAGGTGATCCTGTGTTTGAGTTGAAACAATTGCCTGACACTTTGAAGTATGCCTATCTTGATGAGAAAAAGATATATCATGTTATTATTAGTGTTAACCTTTCGGAATATGAAGAAGAGAGATTATTGAAAGTTTTAAGGAAGCACCGGGCTGCTATTGGATATACTCTTGATGATCTTAAGGGCATTAGTCCCACTATGTCAGCACAAGATCAATATGGAACCTGATGCTAAACCCGTGGTTGATCACCAACGGCGATTGAATCCTAAGATGAAGGAAGTGGTAAGAACTGAAATATTAAAGCTTCTGGAAGCACGTATAATCTATCCCATAGCTGATAGTAGATGGGTAAGTCCCGTTCACTGTGTCCCTAAGAAAGGAGGTATTACCATTGTTCCTAATGATAAGAATGAACTCATTCCACAAAGAATTGTCACTAGCTATAGAATGGTAATTGATTTTAGAAAATTAAATAAAGCTACTAGGAAAGATCATTACCCTTTGCCTTTCATTGATCAAATGCTAGAGAGACTATCTAAGCACACACACTTTTGTTTCCTAGATGGATATTCTGGTTTCTCTCAAATACCTGTGTCACAATCCTATCAAGAGAAAACCACCTTTACTTGCCCGTTTGGAATCTATGCTTATAGACGTATGCCTTTTGATTTATGAAATGCATCTGCTACCTTTCAAAGATGTATGACTGCTATATTCTCTGATTTTTGTGAAAAGATTGTCGAGGTTTTCATGGATGATTTTTCGTTTACGGAACTTCTTTTGATGATTGCTTAAGCAACCTTGATCGAGTTTTGCAGAGATGTGAACAAACTAATCTCATCTTGAATTGGGAGAAGTGCCACTTTATGGTTTATGAAGGTATTGTCTTGGGGCATAAAATATCTGAACGAGGTATTGAGGGGGATAAAGCTAAGGTTGATGCAACTGAGAAAATGCCATGTCCTAAAGATATTAAAGGTATTCGATGTTTCCTTGGTCATGCTGGTTTTTATAGGAAGTTCATTAAAGACTTCTCTAAAATTTCTAGGCCTCTTACTAATCTTTTGCAAAAGGATATTCCTTTTGTTTTTTATGACGATTGTGGGGAAGCCTTTGAAACACTCAAGAAAGCCTTAACCTCTGCACCTATTGTTCAACCACCTGATTGGAACTTGCCTTTTGAAATTATGTGTGATGCTAGTGATTATGCTGTTGGTGCTGTCCTGGGACAAAGAGTTGATAAGAAATTGAATGTTATCCATTATGCTAGTAAAACTCTAGACAGTGCCCAACGAAACTATGCTACTACTGAAAAAGAATTTTTAGCAGTTGTGTTTGCTTGTGATAAATTTAGATCCTATATTGTTGACTCCAAAGTTATTGTTCACACCGATCATGCTGCTATAAAATATCTTATGGAAAAGAAAGATGCTAAACCTAGACTTATTAGGTGGGTTCTTTTGCTTCAAGAATTTGACTTACATATCATTGATAGGAAAGGAGCTGAGAACCCCGTAGCTGATAACTTATCTAGGTTAGAAAATATTCTTGATGACCCACTACCTATTGATGATAGTTTCCCTGACGAACAACTAGCTGCAATAAGTGTCTCACACAACACACCTTGGTATGCTGATTATGCTAATTACATTGTCGCTAAATATATACCACCTAGCTTTACATATCAACAAAAGAAATAATTCTTCTATGACTTGAGACATTACTTTTGGGATAACCCACATCTTTATAAAGGAGTAGATGGTATGATTAGACGTTGTGTACCTGAGCATGAACAGGAGCAAATCCTACGAAAATGTCATTCCGAAGCTTATGGAGGACATCATGCGGGAGATAGAACTGCTCACAAGGTATTCCAATCTGGTTTTTATTGGCCTACTCTCTTCAAGGATGCCCGTAAGTTTGTTTTGTCTTGTGATGAATGTCAAAGAATTGGTAATATCGGTAAGCGTCAAGAAATGCCTATGAATTATTCACTTGTTGTTGAACCATTTTACGTGTGGGGTTTTGATTATATGGGGCCTTTTCCTTCAACTAATGGGTACTGATGACCCACAAGTATAGGGGATCTATCGTAGTCCTTTCGATAAGTAAGAGTGTCGAACCCAACGAGGAGCAGAAGGAAATGATAAGCGGTTTTCGGTAAGGTATTCTCTGCAAGCACTGAAATTATCGGTAACAGATAGTTTTGTGATAAGATAATTCGTAACGGATAGCAAGTAACAAATGTAGCAAAGGTGCAGCAAGGTGGCCCAATCCTTTTTGTAGCAAAGGACAAGCCTGGACAAACTCTTATATAAAGCAAAGCGCTCCCGAGGACACATGGGAATTTCTGTCAAGCTAGTTTTCATCATGCTCATATGATTCGCGTTCGTTACTTTGATAATTTGATATGTGGGTGGACCGATGCTTGGGTGCTGCCGTTACTTGGACAAGCCTCCCACTTATGATTAACCTCTCTCGCAAGCATCCGCAACTACGAAAGAAGAATTAAGATAAATCTAACCATAGCATGAAACATATGGATCCAAATCAGCCCCTTACGAAGCAACGCATAAACTAGGGTTTAAGCTTTTGTCACTCTAGCAACCCATCATCTACTTATTACTTCCCAATGCATTCCCCTAGGCCCAAATAATGGTGAAGTTTCATGTAGTCGACGTTCACATAACACCACTAGAGGAGAGACAACTTACATCTCATCAAAATATCGAACAAATACCAAATTCACATGATTACTTATAACAAGACTTATCCCATGTCCTTAGGAACAAATGTAACTACTCACAAAGCATATTCATGTTCATAATCAGAGGAGTATTAATTATCATTAAGGATCTGAACATATGATCTTCCACCAAGTAAACCAACTAGCATCAACTACAAGGAGTAATCAACACTACTAGCAACCCACATGTACCAATCTGAGGTTTTGAGACAAAGATCGGATACAAGAGATGAACTAGGGTTTGGAGAGGAGATGGTGCTGGTGAAGATGTTGATGGAGATTGACCCCCTCTCGATGAGAGGATCGTTGGTGATGACGATGGCTTCAATTTCCCCCTCCGGGAGGGAAGTTTCCCCGGCAGAACAGCTCCGCCGGAGCCCTAGATTGCTTCTGCCCAGGTTCCGCCTCGAGACGGTGGCACTTCGTCCCGAAAGCTCTCTTCTAATTTTTTCCAGGTCAAAACCCTCCATATAGCAGAAGATGGGCACCGAAGGCCTGCCAGGGGGCCCACAAGCCACAGGGGCGTGCCCAGGGGGGTAGGGCGCGCCCCCCTGGCTTGTGACCTCCTGGTGGGTCCCCTCTGGTATTTCTTTCGCCCAATATTTTTTATATATTCCAAAATAATTCTCCGTAACTTTTCAGGACTTTTGGAGTTGTGCAGAATAGGTCGCTCATATTTCCTCCTTTTCCAGTCCAGGATTCCAGCTGCCGGCATTCTCCCTCTTCATGTAAACCTTGTAAAATAAGAGAGAAAAGGCATAAGTATTGTACCATAATGTGTAATAACAGCCCATAATGCAATAAATATCAATATAAAATCATGATGCAAAATGGACGTATCAACTCCCCCAAGCTTAGACCTCGCTTGTCCTCAAGCGAAAGCCGAAATCGATAAATATGTCCACATGTTTAGAGATAGAGGTGTCGATAAAATAAAATACGTACATGGGAGCATCATGATCATCTTTAGAACAGCAATACTTATTGATATATAATTTCTTATACTAGAGTAACAATTCATTCACAAGGTAAAGTATGAATCAAGAACTCTATTGAGAACCAACAAACTATGATCTTAGTCATTGAAGCAATTGCAATTTATCATAACATCAGAAAGAGTCAATATAAGAGCTTGCAAAGCAAATCCACATACTCAATCATCTTTTAGTCTTTCATAATTGCTAACACTCACGCGGTACTTATGAGGTCAAAGCTTCAATTGGACACAGAGAAAGATAGGGGCTTATAGTTTTGCCTCCCAACTATTTACCTCAAGGGTAATGTCAACAGAAATAACTCATGATCACCCACATTCGAGTGGATATATGTGTCTAGATCATTCCCCAACACATGACGCTTGCCAAGAGAGAAAGGCGAAATAAAGGAAGTGGTGAAGATCACCACGACTCTTGCATAAAGGTAAGAACTAGAAAGTAAAAGTAACAGATAGGCCCTTCGCAGAGGGAAGCAGAGGTTGTCATGCGCTTTTATAGTTGGATGCGCAATCTCTTAATGCAAAAGAATGTCACTTTATATTGCCTCTTGTGATAAAGAACTTTATTATGCAGTCTGTCGCTTTTATTTCTTCCATATCACAAGTTCGTATAAAGTTTATTTTCCTCACACTAATAAATCATACATATTTAGAGAGAAATTTTTTATTGCTTGCACCGATGACAACTTACTTGAAGGATCTTACTCAATCCATAGGTAGGTATGGTGGACTCTCATGGCAAAACTGGGTTAAGGGTGTTTGGATGCACAAATATTATCTCTACTTGGTGCGGAAGTTTTGGCTGATATGGGGTGGAAGCAAGCGTCACATATTAGAGGATCCATGACAATATAACTTCTATTCGGAAATAAGCAAACATAACTCATTATGTTGTCTTCCTTGTCCAACATCAACTTTTTAACATATAATATTTTAATGAGTGCTCACAATCATAAAAGATGTCCAAGATAATATATTTATATGTGAACCTCTCTTTCTTTATTACTTTCTTTTAATTGCAGCAATGACCAATCGCTATGTTTGTCAACTCACAACAAATTTCAATCAACATACTTCTTATATGTGAAGTCATCACTCCCCATAAGATCATCATATATACTCTTTGCTTTTATTCTATACTTCTTTCTATTTCTTTTACTCAAGATCATAGCAAGCAAGCAAAGCCCTCAACTCAAACTACTTTTTATTATATAACTCTCGGACTCGCTTACATAGGGGGAACATAAAGCAAAACTCAAAACTAGATCACACTAAAAAAAATATTCTACTAGATCAAGATGTAACCAAAAAGATTGAACTGAGAAAAACGATAAAAGTAAAAGATGTGATGGTGATACGATACCGGGGCACCTCCCCCAAGCTTGGCACAAGCCAAGGGGAGTGCCCATACCCATGTGTTTAGTTGTCTTCCTTCGAAGGTGGTGATGTTGAAGTTGGATCTTTAAGCTTTTTCAGTTTCCTCTTAAGCATAAAATTCTGTTCCCTCACATCGTCCACTTCCTGCTCGAGCTTCAATATCCTTTGACATAATTCTTGCTTGCTCTCCTACAGAAAACGAGAAGGGATAAATAGAACCTTGGGTTTTCTCCTTGTGTTTGGGAGGCTCGATTTCCTGAACTCCACGTGCATGTCTCCTGGTTGAAGCAGGGGGGTCTTTTCTTCATCCGCGCTTTCTTCCTCATACTTGCCCTCTTGTTCCTCCTCCGAGAACAATCCATAAGGATCTAAGTCCCCATAGAGCTTGGGGTTGGCAAGATAATGCGATACATAGCTCTCCCCATCAGAATCTTGGGACGACATATTGCTCTAAATCTGCTGCAGAAACAGCTCAAAACGAAAACAGGAAGTATTGTCGTGATACGAAGGTCCAAACCTTTGGGAGATTATATAATGAATTTTTACCGACCTAAACGAGTATAGCACAAAAAAACGGAGTCCGGAGGGTAAACGGGGTGGCCACAAGCCACAGGGGGGCGCCCAGGGGGTAGGGCGCGCCCCCCTGGCTTGTCGCCTCCTCGTGCACCTTTCGGACTACTTTAAATTTTCCTAATTTAATAAATATTCCAAAATGGAGGAAAATTGCTATTGAAAAAGTTTTGGAGTCGGTTTGCTTACCGTACCACATACCTATTCCTTTTCGGAGTCTGAAACGTTCTGGTAGGTCTCCCTAATGTACTCCTCTGGAGTTATGGTATTGATAATATTGGTTTCAACATTTATGGGAGTACCTGAGATATAATGTTTGATTCTTTGCCCGTTTACCACCTTCGGATTTGTGCCATCGGCGTTGTTGATCTTGATGGCACCGGAACGGTACACTTCCTCGATAATGTAAGGTCCTTCCCATTTAGAGAGAAGTTTTCCTGCAAAAAATCTTAAACGAGAATTGTATAGCAAGACATGGTCACCTACATTGAATTCACGCTTTTGTATCCTTCTATCATGCCATCTCTTAACTTTTTCTTTAAACAACTTGGCATTCTCATAGGCCTGGGTTCTCCATTCATCAAGTGAGCTAATGTCAAATAACCTCTTCTCACCAGCAAGTCTGAAATCATAGTTGAGCTCTTTGATTGCCCAATAAGCTTTATGTTCTAGTTCTAGAGGTAAGTGACATGCTTTACCATAAACCATTTTATACGGAGACATTCCCATAGGGTTTTTGTAAGCAGTTCTATAAGCCCATAATGCATCATCAAGTTTCTTAGACCAATTCTTTCTAGATCTATTAACAGTCTTTTGCAAGATCAATTTAATTTCTCTATTGCTTAATTCTACTTGACCACTAGACTGAGGATGATAAGGAGATACAATTCTATGATCAACATCATACATAGCAAGCAATTTACGGAAAGCACCATGAATAAAGTGTGAACCACCATCAGTCATTAAATATCTAGGGACTCCAAATCTAGGGAAAATAACTTCTTTAAGCATTTTAATAAAAGTGTTATGATCAACACTACTAGTTGGAATAGCTTCTACCCACTTAGTAACATAATCAACAGCAACTAGAATATGAGTATACCCATTGGATTTTGGAAAAGGTCCCATATAATCAAAACCCCAAACATCAAATGGTTCAATAACAAGAGAGTAATTCATGGGCATTTCCTGACGTCTACTAATATTACCAATTCTTTGACATTCATCACAAGACAAGACAAACTTATGAGCATCCTTGAAGAGAGTAGGCCAATAAAAACCAGATTGTAATACCTTGTGTGCAGTTCTATCTCCAGCGTGGTGTCCTCCGTAGGCCTCGGAGTGGCACTTGTGTAGGATCTGTTCCTGTTCATGCTCAGGTACACAACGTCTAATAACACCATCTACTCCTTCTTTATAAAGGTGTGGATCATCCCAAAAGTAATGTCTTAAATCATAGAAGAACTTTTTCTTTTGTTGGTATGTGAGACTAGGTGGTATGAATTTAGCAACAATGTAATTAGCATAATCAGCATACCACGGAGCATTACGTGAAGCATTTATGATAGCTAATTGTTCATCAGGAAAGCTATCATCAATAGGTAGTGGGTCATCAAGAACATTTTCTAACCTAGACAAGTTGTCTGCTACGGGGTTCTCAGCACCCTTTCTATCAATAATATGCAAATCAAATTCTTGTAGCAGAAGAACCCATCTAATAAGTCTAGGTTTAGCATCTGGCTCCATATTAATTTTGTGCTGACATAGAGTGGGACTAATGCCCTTAAGATCATCAAGAGTATATCCAATAGCAGCACAGTGCTTCCTCAGAGTTTTCAATAATCTCTTTTCTTCATTCTCTGAAAGGTTAGCACTAATAATAACAGGATATATCTCCTTTTCATCAAGATAGGCATATTTCAAAGTTTTCGGTAATTGTTTAAGCTCAAACACGGGATCACCCTTGGGTGGAGGAGGATCCCCAAGTATTTCAACAGGCATGTTGTGTTTCATAATAGGATGCTGATCAAAGAAAATCTTATCTATTTCATTCCTTTCATTCATATGCATATCGTTTTCAGGATCTAGCAAATATTGTTCTAAAGGATCAGTAGGAGGCACAGCAATAGAAGCAAGACCAATAATTTCATCCTTACTAGGCAATTCTTTATCATGGGGCTGTCTACGAAATTTATAGAAATTAAACTCATGAGACACATCCCCAAAACTTACAGTAACAGTTTATTTCTCACAATCTATCTTAGCATTAACAGTATTCAAGAAAGGTCTACCAAATATAATGGGACAAAAATCATCTTGTGGGGAACCAAGAACAAGAAAATCAGTAGGATATTTTACTTTCCCACACAAAACTTCAACATCTCTAACAATCCCAACTGGTGCTATAGTATCTCTATTAGCAAGCTTAATGGTGACATCAATTTCCTCTAATTCAGCTGGTGCAATATCATTCATAATTTCTTGATATAAGGTAAAGGGAATTGCACTCACACTAGCACCCACATCACATAAGCCA
This sequence comes from Elymus sibiricus, assembly GCA_039707655.1. Classification (NCBI taxonomy): domain Eukaryota; kingdom Viridiplantae; phylum Streptophyta; class Magnoliopsida; order Poales; family Poaceae; genus Elymus; species Elymus sibiricus. Next base: position 97,321,062 of record CM077663.1, on the reverse strand, counting down.
TGATAACAATGATCTCCTATTTTAACAGAAACAACAGGCATGCCAACAATAGGTCTATGTTTATCTTTAGTATCAAGTCTAGCAATTCTAGCAGCTTCATCACAGAAATGAATAACATGCCCATCAATATTATCAACCAAGAGATCTTTAACCATAGCAATACTAGGTTCAACTTTGATTTGTTCAGGGGGTGTGGGTGTTCTAGTATAACTCTTACGAACCACAGTTGAAGCTTTAGCATGTTCCTTTATTCTAACAGGAAAAGGTGGTTTCTCAATATAAGCAGCAGGAATAACAGGATCAACATTATAAATAATAGTTTCTTCTTCAACTTTAATAGGTTCAACTACTTTCACTTCAATGGGAGGATGATATTTAAACCACTTCTCCTTAGGGAGATCAACATGGAAATAAAATGCACAATGAGATTCTACTCGTCATTTTAGTCGATTTACATATATGGAACATTTAAAACGAAGCTACGGTCTAAAAGATATGACACACACAAGATTAACATGGCATGAATGCAAAATGCATGAAAATGTCAACCACAATATTTCAAATCATGAATGCAGCAAGATATTATGAAACTACATGAGATTCTAAGCAAGTTTCATGTATGGCATGTCCAAAACGGAGCTACGGTTCAACCACAATCACCAATACAAGTTTTAGTTCAAATCTGTCCAAAACAGCAACATAGCATATTGCACACATGAAAACAACAAGCTACAAGATTCTAAAATGCACAAACAAAGCATGGGTCAGTAGCATATAACACACACTTCATTTCATCTTCACATTTCACACTCAAAAGAGTCATGGATCACATGGTAGGAAGCTCACATTATGGCAATAAAATATAGCAGATTAGGACTTCATGAAAATAACAGTTTTTAGCATAGCAGATTTTCATGGAGGCATATTGGCAGCAGTAAAACTATATGCTACAGGTCATATATTGGCATGAAACTTAACAGCATGGTAGTAGACATGATGCACTACAATTCATTCCATGGTGGCAAGGTCTAATTATGCATAGAATCATGGATAGCATCATCACAACATGGCATTATGAAGAAAACAGATTCTCAGACTTAGTGAAAATTAGAGTAGACATGTGCAGCAGTTTTTAACAGATTGACATGTTGGACAATGAATATAACTATGATGCAAATCATATACATGGCATCAAAAGACACAACCTGGTAGACAACAACATGCTTAACAAAATACTCATTGGTAGCAACCACCAAAGACTCCTAGATCAATAGCAAATCGCATGGCAACATGGAACCAAAATAACAGTTTTTAGACTTAGAAATATTTTGGACCCTCAAAACAGCAGTATTTTATAGCATGTTGGCAACAAGAAAATAACACCTACACATGGTTTATCTTGGCAACCAAAAATACCAGGGCCTAGCACACATGTCCAAGGACATATCTCATGTTCGAAATTATTTCATATCATGCATGGATTAAATCACACGAAAATAACAAAAGGGCATCATAGCAAAATAACATGCGCACAAAAATTGCTCAAATGACAAAACTAATTACAAGATAAATTCTATGGATTTTTCTACCCCAAAATCATGTATAATATGTGGGTTTTTATTAAGAAACAATGACACACCAATTATGCGAGAATAGGACATAACCCATTTTAGCAAGTTATGTATGCAAAATAAATGCAACCAACACATCAAATATTTTTAGCATGCATGAAAAAGGCATATAAAAATGCTACACATTTTCCATACACAAGTTTTGTAACCGATGCACCGTTTAATAAATATGTGCAATGCAAAACATGGCTTTTATGCAAAATATATAAAATAGCATGTTAAACAACTTTAAACATTTGTGCAAGCGGGATATAAGTAATCTACACAAAATTCTACACGTCATTCATATATAAAACATATTTATGCGGCGCACGGTTTATTATTTATGAGCATTTTAAAAACATGCAATTTTCTGTAATTATAATGGCCAGGCTTAATTAGGAAATTCGTTCAGACGAAAAAAAACGCAATGGGTCAAAACATGCAGTGGCAACAGATACTATATTGCGCCTACGTGCGTCACATAAGCAACAGGGAGGTGGCTGACTGGTGCTCACCTCGCGGGCCGAGGCCCGGTTTGGCTGGGCCGCGGGGCCCACGCGACAGATGGAGACGGTCAACGGGGCAGCGCGAGCGGGAGCTCCTCCTCCCAATCCCGATCGGGATCTAGGAATGCAGAGGCGGCGGCGGGCTTGATGGCCGACGGGGCGACACGGGCTTGGCACGCGAGGCGGCGGGCGGACCTTGGACGGCGGCCCCCATTCCCGGCGCCGAAGGCATGGCGCCATCCGAGCTCGGGGCGCCAACGAGCTCGAGCGGCCGGCGCCATGGCTGCAAGGCAACGGGGCGGAGCGGCCATGGCAGATGGCGGCGACTGGCGGCGACGAGGCGGCGGGGCTCGGGGTCGCTGGCGGGAGGAGGCCGGGTGCCGGCTGCTGGAGGCGACGGCGGCTCAGCGGCGGGGAGCGCGAGGCTGCTGGCTCGGGCGGCGCGGGGATCGGCAGGCGGCGGCGCGCGGGCTTCGCTCGGCCTGGATCGACCCCGGGCAGGCCAGATCTGGGTCCGGGCGGGCCGCGGGGAGGGGAGGCTGCTGGAGACGCGACGTGGCCGCGTCTGGTTGGCTGGGGCACGGCGGCTGGCCAACGGGGTGCCGCCAAGTGGCACTGGAGGGCTGGCCGGAGCATAATTGGAGGTGGGCAGCGGCAGCTGCATGGTGGAGGGCACGGATTTCGAGGGAGGAGGTGGAAGAAGGCCAAAATGGAAGGGGGGAGGCGTCTATTTATAGAAGGGGAGCTAGGGTTTGGGTTTTTGCTCCGTTTTCGGACCATTCGATCTCGATCGGACGGTCTGAAAGTGGAGGGGCTAGCTGGGCTATGGTGGGCTATGTAGAGGGGTTTAGGTGGGGGTGAGAGGGAGGTTTTTTGGCCCGTGACATGTTTTCCAAATACCGCAAATGTCCGACGAATAAACCGATGATGGTGCCGCTACGGACGACCGTTCGGGTATCAAACGACCTCCGATTATGACGAAATTTGGCAGGCGGTCTACCTACACTATAACAAGACCGCACGCCAAGTTTCGACCCAATCCGAGAATATTTTATACGCACTTTTGAAAACAATACTTTAAAGATGCCACGGGCGCGTGCGTGTGTGGTTGGTCTCGAAATGGTCAACGACACGAACGGAGAGAACCGGCAACTACTAACGGATGCAAGTTTTCAAAAACGAGTGACGATGCTATGCAGATGATGCGAATGATGCGATGATGAATGCGAAAGACAAAAGAATCACACGATGGCAACGGAATAAATCGGGAATCTTCTGGAGCGTCGGTCTCGGGCTGTTACAACTCTCCTCCACTTACAAGAGATCTCGCCCCGAGATCTTAGAACGAGAAGGGGAAGAGAAAGAGAAGAGGTAAAACTTAGTTGCTTCTTTGACAAACGAGTGAAACCAATGAAACATGAAGGTTGGAAAGAGATGAAGAATGACATGAGGAACAAGCAAGAATTCACAAGAAATTTGGGCAGCACTTCCGTTTAAAAAGAGAGGCAAAACTTGGTAAGAAGGAAAAAGTTGAATAGGGGCACAGCACTCCGGTTGAATGGACAAGCAAGGGAAGAACATGATCTTGACAAAAAAGATGATAGATTGAAGAGAGCAACATCATAAAGCCTCCGGTATGAAAGAATCGAAGCTAGATCGTTGGAGAGAAGATAACGAAGAGGAAAAGACAACTTCTAACCCAATTGAATTAGAAAAGCATCCTTAGAAAGAAGGATTGAACGGAGTTGTTGGAAAATCAACAACGAAAGAAAGCTTGTTGTGGCTTATGGAAACCGTCTCGAAATTATGAGGTGACAACTGACCACTAACTGAAACAAGGATTGCTTGGGAACAACAAGATATGCAAAACTTCTTTCACCAAAAGGATAAGAGAAAACATGGATCACTGACAAACACCATGGTAGCAACAACTCTTAGGAAAGGCTTTAGGTGAAATCCATGCCAAGGTAACTCCAAGGAAGAGAATGGGTTTAATTACTTCATTCTTGACAAGTTCTCCTCGAGACTCCTCATGAATCAAGAATGCTATAACACCATCTCAAAGATAAGGGAGAATGACTTGCACTTTGAAATGGAAGACAAAGAATACTTGAGGTTCTCCAACAAAATCTTGAAGAAGACTTTGAGAAAGAAAGAAATCCTTGATGAACCACCATGAAGAACTTCTTGGAGAACACCGGAATGAAAGGATGATAGAAAAGAATTGAAGGTTGAAAAGGATAAGATTATGACGTGGAACTCTGGAAAAGAAAAGATGAAACACTTACAACCAAGAATTTGATATCATACACAACTCCGGAAGAAGGATTGAAATCACTTGATGAAACAAGAACAAGAACTATGTTATGCTTATCCTTCATCACGTTAAATTGATGACAAGCAACGGATTTGGCATACCACTTATTCTTCTTGAAAACAATTGAATAGAGATGAAACAAACTTGAAGATGTCTTGAACGAAACACCGGTAAGAATTGCAAACGAAAGGGATACATGAGAACGAACAGATCAAGATTACCTAATAGAAACTTGAACAAGGCACCGGGATAATTGAGAGACGAATGAAGAGACAACAATTGAGAAGAATTTGAGAACGAAAGCTAAAAGCTGAGAACGAAGAAATCTTCTGAAATGATGGCCTTCGAAGGATCGAGAAATGGAACAACTCAGAAATGCTCCGGATAGATATGGAAGAAATTACTCACGATTGAAAACAATTTGGGATGATAGCATGAAGCTGAAACCAAGAATCTTCAAGAGAATTGTAACAGCCCGGAACCAACGCTCCAGAAGATTCCCCTTTTATTCTGTTGTCGTCGTGTGATTCGAGTGGTTGTTGCATTCATCATCGCATCATTCGCATCATCTGCATAGCATCATCATTCGTTTTCGAAAACTTGCATCCGTTTGTAGCTGTCGGTTCTCTCCGTTCGTGTCGTCGTCCATTTCGAGCCCAACCACACATGCACGCGCCCGCGGCATCGGTTAAATATTGTTTTCAAAAGAGTGCATAAAACTTTCTCGGATTGGGTCGAGACTTGGCAAGCGGTCTTTATATGTTGTCGGTGGACCGCCTGCCAAATCTCGTCGCTATCAGAGGTCGTTTGATACCTGAACCGTTAGACCTAGAGTAGCTCTATCGTCAGTTAATTGTCGGACGTTTCGGTGTTTTAAAACTCTGTCACGGGCTGCATTCTCCCCCTCTCCACAGCCCACCTTAGCCCTGCAAGCCTCCTCCGCTTCCGGACCGTCGGATCGAGATCCGAAGGTTCGAAAACGGCCTCAAACCCCTAACCCTAGCATCCCCTGCTATAAATAGACATGCCCCCTGCCAAATTTGGACCTTCCCTCTCCTCCAGCCTCGGAATCCGCGCCCCACCACCTCTCAGCCGCCACTTGGCGAGCTTTGCTAGCCATCGCTGCCGCCGCCGCTGTTTTCAGCCAGTCCTGCGCTGCCACGTCGCCCCTCTACAGCCACCGCAGCCGCAGGGCCCGTCGAGCCCAGATCGGGCCCGGGCAAGCCCATCCGCCGCTTGCAGCCGCCGCTCGCAGCCGAGCTCCTGCTCGAGCGCCTCCCGCGCCCAAGGCACCGGCCCCGTCGCCCGATGCCCCACCTCCTCGCCGGTCAGGGAGCCCCGCCGCTCATCGGCCACCGCACCGGTCGCCGGAGGACCCGCCGCCGATGTCCAGCAGGAGCTCTCCCATGGCCGGCATCCTCCAGCGCCTCCGATCTGAAGCTCAGAGCTCCCCGTGCCCGTAAATGGAGACCTCAAGCCTGGATCCAACCGTCCCCGCTACCTGTTCCTCCGGATCCGGCAAAGGATGGCCGGATCTCGCGCCGCCGCCGGCCCTTGTCCCTGCTCCCAGCGCCAACACCTCCTCTGTCCGCGGGAGGAGGACGACGCCCGTGCGAGCACCGTTGACCGCGTCATGGGCTGCAACTATACCAAGGCCCAGCGGAGCTCTAGCCTAGCCCTGCACTGGCCGGCCCGATTTGGCCCATGGTGAGCGCCCACAATCCCCCGCCTGTGTGCATTTTAGCTAACCGGCGCCCAGATTCAGTTTTAGCCCATGCGTTTATTTTTCCTCCGATGGATTTATCAATTAAGAATGCCATTGCATAATTAACAGATTTTGTCATGATTTTAAAATGCCAATAGATAATTAACCGTACATCGCATGCAAATACTTTATATATGTAATGCTCAGAAAATGTGTAGATTAATTATATGCCTTTTTCATCCATGTCAAAAATACTTAAGCTTGTTGTTTGCATCATTTTGCATAAATGCCATCATTTTGCATTGACATATTTAATTAACGTGCATCGGGATGTAATCCAACAATATATTAAAAATGTTCATATTTGCATTTTCATGCATGACAAACCTGTTCATTGAAATATTTGCATTTATAGTTGCTTAAAGGGATTATTCCATTATCTTGCATAATTAATTGTGAAATATTTCCCTACATGAACCTAGGCATATTATATATGTTTTGGGGTAGAAAAATCCATAGAATTTAACTGTGCATTTAGTTTTGTCATTGGAGGAAGTTTGAGTGCATGTCATTTTTGCCATGATGCCCTTTTGTCCATTTTGTGTGATTTAATCCATGCATCATATGAAATAGTTGTGAACATGAGATATGCCCTAGGACATGTGTGCTAGGCCCTGGTATTTTTGGTTGCTATAGAAATGCATGTTTAGGTGTGGTTTTCTTGTTACCAACATGCTATAAAAATCTGATGTTTTGAGGGTCCAAAATATTTCGAAGTCTGGAAATCTGTTATCTTGTTGTTGTCTTGCCATGTGTTTTGCTAGTGTTCTAGGAGTCTTTTGGTGATGCCACCATGGAGTCTTTTTTTAAGCATGTTATGCACTATCATGTTGTGCCAATAGTTTGCATGAATAGGTTTTGCATCATAATTAAACCCGCTGTCCAATACGTCAATCTGTTAAAAACTGCTGATCATGACTAGCCTAATTTTCACTAAGTCTGAGAATCTGTTTTCTTCATGATGCTATGTTGTGGTGTTGTTCATGTGTTGATTGCTGTTTCCGGATTGCTTCTTCTCGATAGAGTCCCGAAACCGCGTTCGGAGTGTGAGGATTCGTTCGACTACGTTGGCTCGTCTTCTTCATGGATTCGTTCTTCTTCCAAGCGGGATCTCAGGCAAGATGATCATTTCCCTGGATACCATTACTATCATTGCCATGCTAGATGTCTCGTTTCTATCGCTGTCTCGCTACCTACCACTTGTATGTCAAACCTCCCAAATTGCCATGAAAAGCCTCTAACCCCTCCACACCCAGCAAAACATTGTTTGGCTATGTTACCGCTTGCTCAGCCCTTCTTATAGCGTTGCTAGTTGCAGGTGCAATTGTTTCCATGTGCCAACATGGTTATTTTGATATATCACAATATTATTGCTATTTAATTTAATGCACATATATACTTGGTAAAGGGTGGAAGGCTTGGCCTTTTGCTCGGTGTTTTGTTCCACTCTTGCCGCCCTAGTTACTTGTGTACTGGTGTTATGTTCCATAAATGAGCGCTCCTAACATGCGCGGGGTTGTTATGGGGACCCCCTTGATTTTCGTTTTGGGATAAAACTCGTCTGGCAAGGCCCAACATTGGTACTACATTTGCCTAATAACTAATAAACCTGCATAGGGAGTAATTAACCCGAGGATCTTTAATCAACAACCCGGGCCAGTGCTCCTCATGAGTGTTGGTCCAAAACAGAGCCACTTGCGGGGCCACCTCGGGGCAACTCGAGGGATTTCTATCAGGTCGCCGTACGTAGTGTTCATCTGGTTTGCCCTGAGAACGAGATACGCGGCTCCTATCAGGATTGTCGGCACGTCGGGCGGCCTTGCTGGATTTGTTTTACCTTTCTCGAACGTCTTGTGCGAGGAATTCCGAAAAATACTTCGGGCTATCTCGAGGTTGCGGTTTTCCAGTGGAATTGCCTAGGAAGATCATGATATTCGTGGTCGAGGTTATTCTCGCTGCGTGTGGTTAGTTTGTGATGGATGAGTTGGAGCACCCCTGCAGGGTTAAATCTTTCGGAAAGCCGTGCCCGCGGTTACGCGGCAACTTGGAAACTTTGTTTAACACCCGGTCATAGAAAACTTGAAGTAAACTCAAATAAAATACACCAACCGTGTGCGTAACCGTGACTGTCTCTTCTCGTGAGTCCTTTTCCGAGAGAGAACACGGTGGGGTTATGTTTGTTCGTAAGTAGGTGTTCAGGATCTCTTAGAGATCATTACTAGTTCACGTCCGTTTATGCGACGATCATCCCCCTTTATTCTTGTACTCGTAAGTTAGCCACTCAAATAAATGCTTAGTCGCTTGCTGCAGCCTCACCACTTAACCATACCTCACCCATTATGCTTTAATAGTCTTGATACCCTTGGAAATGAGATTGCTGAGTCCCAGTGGCTCACAGATTACTACAACAACAGTTGCAGGTACAGGTAATGCGATGATTTGACGTGAGTGCGATGCTTGTTTGATTTGGAGTTCTTCTTCTTCTTCTTCTTCATCGATCTAGGATGGGTTCCAGGCGGCAGCCTGGGATGGCAAGGATGGATGCCATTTTACCGTTTGTTTCCGTCCGTAGTCGGACCCTGCTCTTCTGTATGATGTTTGGATATGTTGTTGTATTGATGTGATATTGATGTAGCTTGTGGCGAGTGTAAGTCAATTCCATATACTCATCTCTTCTTTACATGTACTTGTAATGATATCCATTCTTGCAAAACGACGAGATGCGCTTCTATCCCTGTCGAGGCCCTCGTGCCAAAATAAGGATAGGATCGCATCTTGGGCGTGACAAGTTGGTATCAGAGCATGTACCGACCTAGGAGCCCCCTTGATTGATCGAACTTTGGCCGAGTCGAGTCTAGTGGAAAACTATTTTGAGTCTAGTTATATCGGAGAGTAGGATTCTTTTTACTCCTCTTCTATGCTCTGGTGAGGAATTACGACTTAGGAATTTTGATTCTACTCCTCTTCTCGCTCAAATTATTTTTAGGATCACGCGGGTATTTTGGAAACTATATGATGCCGATGTGAAGGAATTCTGTCTTGGTGCCTCCTGTCTGACTTGATTTCTTCCGGGGAGTTGAGCTCCAAGGGATTCTTGACACATCGTTATCATTCAGTTTCCTTAGTATCTCAGGACGAAGGATGTTCGAAATTGCTTCAATACTTTTCGTGGCGAGATAAGGCTGGAGTCACCCAGTACTGGGGAGGCATTCGGGGTACTGCCATGTTTAGTATCGTTGCGATTACGAGGATCTGAGGTAGATGAGTTTCCGAGACCTTTTGTTGTGTGTTGAGGGATGTGATACACTGGAGAGTAGTATTACTGCTAGGAGTTGAGTGATCATGTAAAACTCCGTGTATCCGTGTACCCGATCGCATAACCGAGATTTCGGGAGTTCTTAGGTGGAAATTCAAGTAGTCACCTAGGATTACCTTCCACAGATGATGATGTGAGGTTGGGGTTCGACATCTAGTGGTTCGTTTGTTCACGGTCTTTCTTACAAAGGACAGTCTCGGTATGCTTCGTCAAGCCTTTTAGTTCGCTACGCCTAGGGAGCATATTCGAGCGTCATTTCAATATGACAATCCAATGTACGATCGAGCCCGTGCGAGCCTTACCACGAAAATATCGAGCGAAATCTCTATCATATATTTGTTTCTGGCTTAATTCTCAAGCCCCATCCTTTGTTTTGGTGGAGTATGGTAATTCAAGTTGCTTCGATGTCAAGTGGTGATTCATATCTTTTCTAAGTAGTGTTCTCATACTTCTATGTGAATGCTAATCCTTTTGACAACCGGAGTTGTCTTCAAAATCTTTTTCCATCCGGAGTGCTTCTCTTCAAGATAATTCTATCCTCTTCAATATTGGCAAGATCAATCCTCTTATTTCTTCCGGAGTTCGTCTCATCTGTCTCAAGTTTTCTTTGTTTTTCCCACCCTCTCGCCCTTTTTCTTCGATGATTAAATTCTCATTCAAGTGCCTTTTCTATTCATGTGATGCTTCCGCTATTTTTCTTCCGTATTGTATCCGGTGATTCATGTGGAGATGCTCAAGTGCTAAGTTCATCGTTCTTCATTCTCGTTTTCTTCTCCGGTGGATTCAATTCAAGTTTTCGGTGCTCATCATGTCCTTTTCATTCTCTAAATGCTCGCCCATGTTGGAAGTTCTTATCCAATCCTCTCTTATTTAATCTCCTCTATCTATCTTGTCCGGAGTGCTGAAGATATCTCAGAAGTCTTGTGTTTTTTGTTCAAATCCTTTCAAATTATTCGAGGCTCTCACCTCATCAAGTTTTCAATTTGTACCGGTGCAATCTCTCTTTCCAAGCAATCATTTCAATGGTGTTCTCTTTGAGTGGGCTCATAACCCACAGGTTTTTCCCCAGGATCTTACCTGGCTCTTTTAATCTTTCCGGAGATGTCCTCAAGTTCTTTCAAATATGACGTAAGAATGAATTTCATTAGTCATATTCCTTCTCGAAGATCGCTTCTAATCAGTTTCATCGCTGCCTTAACCTTTTCTTATTCATTATTCCGAAGTGCCTCAGAAATTCTTAGTGTTGTTCCTCATCATCATTCTCAGCATGAAGACCGAAGGAGAGTTTCTCTTAAATCTGGTTCCATTCTCAGATATTCATGGTTTCAACTTGATGCTATTCTTCCAAACTGTTGACAATCATGAGTAATTCCTTCCCTATCTATCCGGAGCATTTGAGTGTTGTTTTCATTTCTCGATCCTCCGAAGGCCATCATTTCAGAAGATTTCTTCGTTCTCAGCTTTCAGCTTCGTTCTCCAATTCTTCTCAATTGTTGTCTCTTCGTTCGTATCTCAAGTATTTCGGTGCTTCGTTCAAGTTTTCTATTAGTCGGATCATGATCTCTTCGTTCTCTTGTATCTCCATTCATTCGTAGTTTCCTCATTCCTTTGTGAATTCTTACCGGTGGTTCGTTCAGAAATTCTTCAAGTTTGTGCTCTTATCAATCTTCAATCTTCAATCTTTTCAAGAAGAATAAGTGGTATGTTAATTCGTTGCTTGTCATCAATTTAACTTGATGAAGGATAGGCATAACATAATTCTTATTCTTGTTTCATCTAGTGTTTTTAATCCGTCTTTCGGAGTTGTTCATGATATCAATTTCTTGGTTCTAAGTGTTTCATCTTTTCTTTTCCGGAGTTTCAAGTTTCTCAAGTATCTCTTCGCGAAGCTTCATCTAAATCTTTGCAAGACCTCAATATTGTTCATTTTGCATCCTTCAATTCTTTCTATCATCCTTTCGTTTCAGAGTTCTTCCGGAGGTTCTTCATGGTGGTTCATCAAGATTTCTTTCATTTTAAAGTGTTCTTCAAGATTTTGTTGAAGGTTCTCAAGTATTCTTATCTTGCATTTCAAGTGCAATTCTTTCTCCCTTATCTTTTGAGATGGTGTTATAGCATTCTTGATTCATGAGGAGTCCCGAAGAGAGTTGTCAAGAGTGAGATATGTAAACCCATCTTTTTCTTTGTTGGAGTTATCTTGGATTGGATTTCACCTAAAGCGTTTCCTAAGGAATGTTGCTATCCTGGTGCTTATCAATGATTCAAGCTCTCAATGTATCCTCTTGGTGAAAGGAGTTTTCATCTCTTCTTGATCTCAATGAAACCAATTGTTTCTGGTTGTGGCCGGTTGTCACCTCATTATTTTGAGATGTTTTCCATAAGCCCACAACAAGTCTTTTCTTTCGTTGTTGATTTCCAACAACTCCGTTCAATCTCTTATTGTTACGATGTTTTTTCTAATTCAATGGTGGTAGAAGTTGTCATCTCCTTCTCCATTCTTTTCTTTCCATCGATCTAGCTTCTATTCTTTTGCTCCGGAGGCATTGTGATGTTGCTCTCTTCAACCATCTTCTTGTTTTATGAAGATCGTGTTCCTTCATTGCTTGTTCATTTAACCGGAGTGTTGTGCCATGTTCTCAAGTTCTTTCATCCAATGAAGTTTTGCCTCTCTTTCCTGTCAAAGTGCTGTCGAAATTTCTTTTGAATTCTTGCTTGTTTCTCATATTATTCTCATCTCTTTGCAACCTTCAAGTTCCGTTGGTTTCACTCGTTTGTCAAAGAAGCAACTAAGTTTTACCTCTTCCTTTTCTCTTCCTCTTCCCCTTCTCATTCTAAGATCTCGGGTCGAGATCTCTTGTAAGTGGAGGAGAGTTGTAACAGCCCGGAACCGACGCTCCAGAAGATTCCCCTTTTATTCCGTTGTTGTCGTGTGATTCGAGTGGTTGTTGCATTCATCATCGCATCATTCGCATCATCTGCATAGCATCGTCATTCGTTTTCGAAAACTTGCATCCGTTTGTAGCTGTCGGTTCTCTCCGTTTGTGTCGTCGTCCATTTCGAGCCCAACCACACACGCACGCGCCCGCGGCATCGGTTAAATATTGTTTTCAAAAGAGTGCATAAAACTTTCTCGGATTGGGTCGAGACTTGGCAAGCGGTCTTTATATGTTGTAGGTGGACCGCCTGCCAAATCTCGTCGCTATCAGAGGTCGTATGATACCCGAACCGTTAGACCTAGAGCAGCTCTATCGTCGGTTAATTGTCGGACGTTTTGGTGTTTTAAAACTCTGTCACGGGCTGCATTCTCCACCTCTCCATAGCCCACCTTAGCCCTGCTAGCCTCCTTCGCTTCCGGGTCGTTGGATCGAGATCCGAAGGTTCGAAAACGGCCTCAAACCCCTAACCCTAGCATCCCCTGCTATAAATAGACATGCCCCCTGCCAAATTGGGACCTTCCCTCTCCTCCAGCCTCGGAATCCGCGCCCCACCACCTCTCAGCCGCGACTTGGCGAGCTCTGCCAGCCATCGCCGCCGCCGCCGCCGTTTTCAGCCAGTCATGCGCTGCCACGTCGCCCCTCTGCAGCCACCGCAGCCGCAGGGCCCGCCGAGCCCAGATCGGGCCCGGGCAAGCCCATCCGCCGCCTGCAGCCGCCGCTCGTAGCCGAGCGCCCGCTCGAGCGCCTCCCGCGCCCAAGGCCCCGTCCCCGTCGCCCGATGCCCCGCCTCTTCGCCGGCCAGGGAGCCCCGCCGCTCGTCGGCCACCGCACCGGTCGCCGGAGGACCTGCCGCCGATGTCCAGCAGGAGCTCTCCCATGGCCGGCCACCTCCAGCGCCTCCGATCTGAAGCTCAGAGCTCCCCGCGCTCGGAAATGGAGACCTCAAGCCTGGATCCAACCATCCCCGCTACCCGTTCCTCCGGATCCGGCAAAGGATGGCCGGATCTCGCGCCGCCGCCGGCCCTTGTCCCTGCTCCCCACGCCAACACCTCCTCTGTCCGCGGGAGGAGGACGACGCCCATGCGAGCACCGTTGACCGCGTCATGGGCTGCAACCGTACCAAGGCCCAGCGGAGCTCCAGCCTAGCCCTGCACCGGCCGGCCCGATCTGGCCCATGGTGAGCGCCCACAATCCCCCGCCTGTGTGCATTTTAGCTAACCGGCGCCCAGATTCAGTTTTTGCCCATGCGTTTATTTTTCCTCCGACGGGTTTATCAATTAATCATGCCATTGCATAATTAACAGATTTTGTCATGATTTTAAAATGCCAATAGATAATTAACCGTACATCGCATGCAAATACTTTATATATGTAATGCTCAGAAAATGTGTAGATTAATTATATGCCTTTTTCATCCATGTCAAAAATACTTAAGCTTGTTGTTTGCATCATTTTGCATAAATGCCATCATTTTGCATTGACATATTTAATTAACGTACATCGGGATGTAATCCAACAATATATTAAAAATGTTCATATTATCGACATCGCATTTTCATGCATGACAAACTTGTTCATTGAAATATTTGCATTTAATTTGCATTTATAGTTGCTTAAAGGGATTATTCCATTATCTTGCATAATTAATTGTGACATATTTCCCTACATGAACCTAGGCATATTATATATGTTTTGGGGTAGAAAAATCCATAGAATTTAACTGTCCATTTAGTTTTGTCATTGGAGGAAGTTTGAGTGCATGTCATTTTTGCCATGATGCCCTTTTGCCCATTTTGTGTGATTTAATCCATGCATCATATGAAATAGTTGTGAACATGAGATATGCCCTTGGACATGTGTGCTAGGCCCTGGTATTTTTGGTTGCTATAGAAATGCATGTTTAGGTGTTGTTTTCTTGTTACCAACATGCTATAAAAATCTGATGTTTTGCGGGTCCAAAATATTTCCAAGTCTGGAAATCTGTTATCTTGTTGCTGTCTTGCCATGTGTTTTGCTAGTGTTCTAGGAGTCTTTTGGTGATGCCACCATGGAGTCTTTTGTTAAGCATGTTATGCTCTATCATGTTGTGCCAAAAGTTTGCATGAATAGGTTTTGCATCATAATTAAACCCGCTGTCCAATACGTCAATCTGTTAAAAACTGCTGATCATGACTAGCCTAATTTTCACTAAGTCTGAGAATCTGTTTTCTTCATGATGCTATGTTGTGGTGTTGTTCATGTGTTGATTGCTGTTTCCGGATTGCTTCTTCTCGATAGAGTCCCGAAACCGCGTTCGGAGTGTGAGGATTTGTTCGACTACGTTGGCTCGTCTTCTTCATGGATTCGTTCTTCTTCCAAGCGGGATCTCAGGCAAGATGATCATTTCCCTGGATACCATTACTATCATTGCCATGCTAGATGTCTCGTTTCTATCGATGTCTCGCTACCTACCACTTGTATGTCAAACCTCCCAAATTGCCATGAAAAGCCTCTAACCCCTCCACACCCAGCAAAACATTGTTTGGCTATGTTACCGCTTGCTCAGCCCTTCTTATAGCGTTGCTAGTTGCAGGTGCAATTGTTTCCATGTGCCAACATGGTTATTTTGATATATCACAATATTATTGCTATTTAATTTAATGCACATATATACTTGGTAAAGGGTGGAAGGCTTGGCCTTTTGCTCGGTGTTTTGTTCCACTCTTGCCGCCCTAGTTACTTGTGTACTGGTGTTATGTTCCATAAATGAGCGCTCCTAACATGCGCGGGGTTGTTATGGGGACCCCCTTGATTTTCGTTTTGGGATAAAACTCGTCTGGCAAGGCCCAACATTGGTACTACATTTGCCTAATAACTAATAAACCTGCATAGGGAGTAATTAACCCGAGGATCTTTAATCAACAACCCGGGTCAGTGCTCCTCATGAGTGTTGGTCCAAAACAGAGCCACTTGCGGGGCCACCTCGGGGCAACTCGAGGGATTTCTATCAGGTCGCCGTACGTAGTGTTCATCCGATTTGCCCTGAGAACGAGATACGCGGCTCCTATCGGGATTGTCGGCACGTCGGGCGGCCTTGCTGGATTTGTTTTACCTTTCTCGAACGTCTTGTGCGAGGAATTCTGAAAAATACTTCGGGCTATCTCGAGGTTGCGGTTTTCCAGTGGAATTGCCTAGGAAGATCATGAGATTCGTGGTCGAGGTTATTCCCGCTGCGTGTGGTTAGTTTGTGATGGATGAGTTGGAGCACCCCTGCAGGGTTAAATCTTTCGGAAAGCCGTGCCCGCGGTTACGTGGCAACTTGGAAACTTTGTTTAACACCCGGTCATAGCAAACTTGAAGTAAACTCAAATAAAATACACCAACCGTGTGCGTAACCGTGACTGTCTCTTCTCGTGAGTCCTTTTCCGAGAGAGAACACGGTGGGGTTATGTTTGTTCGTAAGTAGGTGTTCAGGATCTCTTAGAGATCATTACTAGTTCACGTCCGTTTATGCGACGATCATCCCCCTTTATTCTTGTACTCGTAAGTTAGCCACTCAAATAAATGCTTAGTCGCTTGCTGCAGCCTCACCACTTAACCATACCTCACCCATTAAGCTTTAATAGTCTTGATACCCTTGGAAATGAGATTGCTGAGTCCCTGTGGCTCACAGATTACTACAACAACAGTTGCAGGTACAGGTAATGCGATGATTTGACGTGAGCGCGATGCTTGTTTGATTTGGAGTTCTTCTTCTTCTTCTTCTTCTTCTTCTTCTTCTTCTTCATCGATCTAGGATGGGTTCCAGGCGGCAGCCTGGGATGGCAAGGATGGATGTCATTTTACCATTTGTTTCCGTCCGTAGTCGGACCCTGCTCTTCTGTATGATGTTTGGATATGTTGTTGTATTGATGTGATATTGATGTAGCTTGTGGCGAGTGTAAGCCAATTCCATATACTCATCTCTTCTTTACATGTACTTGTAATGATATCCATTCTTGCAAAACGACGAGATGCGCTTCTATCCCTGTCGAGGCCCTCGTGCCAAAATAAGGATAGGATCGCATCTTGGGCGTGACAAGAATGGACAAAGATTAAGAGAAACACTCCTTC
Source organism: Elymus sibiricus (assembly GCA_039707655.1). Lineage (NCBI taxonomy): Eukaryota > Viridiplantae > Streptophyta > Magnoliopsida > Poales > Poaceae > Elymus > Elymus sibiricus. The sequence continues at coordinate 97,304,517 of CM077663.1, read as the reverse complement.
GGTCTTCACGCTGAGATTGATGATGAGAAACACCACCATGAATTACTGAGACACCCCGGAACGATGAATAAGGATAGGTTGAGCCAACGGTGAATAAAATTCAAAACGATCTTGGAGAAGGAATATCACCGATGAATTCATTCTTACGTCATATTGACAAGCACTTGAGGACATCTCCGGAAAAGATTAGAAGAGCCAGGTATGATCCTGGGCAAAAACCTGTGGGTTATGAGCCCACTCAAAGAAAACACCGTTGAAATGTTGCTTAGGAAGAGAGATTGCACCTGTGCAAATGAAAATATGATGAGGGGAGAACCTCGAAATAACTTGAAAGGATTTGAACGAAGAAAAAAATGAGTCTCTTGGGATATCTTGCAACTCCGGATAGAATAGAGAGAGATTAATATACAAGAGAGACTTGGACAAGAACTTCCACATGGATAGCATTTAACGAATGAAAAGAATATGATGAACACTGAAGCTTGAATTGAACCCACCGGGTTAGAAAACGAGGATGACGAATGAGTAGATTTGAAACTCCTGACAATCTTCACATGGAACACGCCGGATTCAATACGGAAGAAAAGATAGCGGAAGCATCAATGAAAAGAAAGGCACTTGGTTGACGATTTAATCATTGACGAAAAAGGAAGGGAGGGTGGGAAAAACAAAGACAACTTAAGATGGATGAAATGAACTCTGGAAAGAAATATGAGAATCAATCTCGTAATTATTTGGGAGGAATGAATTATTTTGATGAGAACACACCGGTTAGGAAAGATATGAAATCACCACTTGACATTGAAGCAACTCGAATTATCATATTCCAACAAAACAGAGGATGCGGCTTGCAATTAAGCCAGAAGCAAATACATAACCCGTTTGCATTTGCTGGAAGGATAATCCTAGATAACTACTTGAATTCCCACCTAAGAACATCCGAAATCTTTGGTTATGCAATCAGGTCCACGGATAAATTACTGAATAAACACTCAACTCCTAGCAATAATACTACCCACCGTGTATCACATCCGTCAACACAAAACCAGAGAAACCTCAGAAACTCATCTACCTCAGACCCTCGTAATCACAACGATACTAAAGATGGCAGTACATGTGATCCCGCTCCCCAGTACTGGGTGCCACCACACTCTTCGCACCACGAATAGTATTGAAGCAATTTCGAACATCCCCGTCCTGAGGTACTAGGGAAACTGAATGATAGCGATGTGTCAAGAACCCCTTGGATCTCAACTCCCCGGGTCCAATCCATACGTACGGGAGGCACCAAGAACAGAGTTCCGGTCACATCGACATCATAGAGGTTCCAAAATACCCGCGTGATCCTAAAAAAAATTGAGTCAGAAGAGGGGAAGAATTAATATTCCTAAGTCGTAATTCCTCACCAGAGCATAGAAGAGGAGTAAAAGAATCCTACTCTCTGAAATTTTCGGATTTCGGGCTCCGCAAAACCCTTAAGTTTCGAACACAGGGGTGTGTGCGAAGATCCCCTGCAGCCTCGCCCTACCTAGCTCGCTACTCGATGGACGCAAAGATGAACTCGCACGATGACGAGGAAGAAGATGAACACGGTAGTTTACCCAGGTTCGGGCCGCTGCGAAGCATAATACCCTACTCCCGCTTTGGTGGATTGCCTCTCGGGGAGGTATGGTGGATGAACTAGTACAGTGTTTCGGAGCCTCGTGAGGGCGCTCCTGAAGTGTTCTTGGCCCTCCATCGACTTGGTGGTGGATGAGCGAGTCGACCCGTTTCGGATCCCCCTCTACGGTGTGGCCTAGCCTCTATATATAGCGGTGGCTCGGGTCCTCTTCCCTTATCACAATGGCGGGAAGAGATCCCACGATGGCCAATTTTGAAGGGGGACAGGAGTACATGCCCGCCCTGCCCAAAGGCGGTCTTCGCCTGCAAAGTAGCTGTCGATGATGCAGAGGTGGGCTCGGCGATGACATCTGCCCTGCGGGGCTCGTGGTCATGGTCTTGTTGCACCGGAATGGAAACCTTTGGGGGTGCTTTGGGAACCCGCGTACGTCCTTGCTCCCTTTGCACCAAAGGGGAAACTGCGCCGCCTGGCGCGCTGGCGCCCACCTGTCCTTCCTTGCGTCATCTTTGACTCCTGAGGCCGGGCTCTGCATAGAGATCTCCGCCGCTCCGGAGGGGGCCTTGGGGGGGCCATCCCTTGCCGGTCTTGACGCCGCTCCTCCTCGCAAGCCTAGGGCCCTCGCGAGGGCCTTGTCTTGAGTGGGGCCGCGCCTGGCTGTGTTTGGCTGACGAAGTGGGCCATGCCCTGGGCCGCAGGCAGGCAGGTCTGGGTACCCCCGTTCCCAGAACGCCGACAGTAGCCCCCGGGCCCAAGGCGAGCTCGAGCTGGCTTCCGGGCGAAGCCTCGAGGGCGGCCCGAAGCGCCGCGGCCCCCAAATGCCTGCGGGCCAGGCTTCATATGCGGCAGCCCGAGGGGCCGACGCCCCTTCTTCCCCGCATCGGACCGGTCTTTGCCAGGTTTGTCGAGTCGTCCGGCACATGCCACCAAGCCGCCTTTGTCTCCCGACGATTTCGTCGTCTCTTCTTCCCTCTTCCGCGGTTCTCGCCATTTTTGCCGAGTCCCTGCGCGCGCGCCGCCTCACCCCCCTTGTCGTGGCTCCGAAGAAGGGAGAAGGCGAAGGCTTTTGGGTGCTGATGACCGCGTCGGCGCCTAAGCCCGCGCTGGGCCCTTCATCGGTTGTGAACTTGGAGGGGTTGGAGAAGGTTCAACTGGTGGTCGCCTCCGGGTCCAACGAGTGGGGGGGCATCAATATCTGGCCCGGCTCGCGGCCTCAGAGCGAGCTGGATGCCTCCGCTGCCCCCCTTCATATCCACGCCCTTCTCTCGGGCGTACTGCCGCCATTCTCAAGCTTCCTCTCCGCCGTGCTTTCGCATTACCGGATGCACGTGCTCCATCTTGACCCTGGTTCCCTTATCCTCCTTTTGGCCTTCGCGTTCCTGTGTGAGGCCTTTGTTGGTGTCTTCCCCTCCGTGGCCTTGTTGCGCCACTTCTTCTCCCTTGAGTTGGCTTCGGGGGAACAGTGCTCTGGGTGTGTGTCCTTGAGAGCGGCAGACGCATCGGCCCGGGGGGCCCTCGACGCCGGGCTCTCTCCGGAAGCGAAAGGGTTCCGGCGGCAATGGGTGTACGTCGACGCTGCCGGGGCCGAGACTCTGTTCCAACTCCCGCTGACCCCCGCAGTGCCGAATCGCGGGCGGAGGCGCGAGGAGCTTGCCGACCCAGGGCTTGCACGGGTCCTAGCCAGGCTGGCGAGGCTGAAGCAGGCGGGAGTGACGATGGCGATGGTGGTGCGGGAGTTCACACACCGACGAATTGCTCCTCCTCAGCGCCATTCCCGTCTGATGTGGGCCTTTGCGGGCCCCCGTGACCCAATGAGGATCCAGGTCCCGCCTCTTTCCCCCGACGTGCTGCGCGAGCTTCTCCGCCGCCTGACCGGCGATGAACCTGACTAGCTTCCCCGGGACGGCCTCCCCTTGTACAACTACAAGGACCGGGAAGCCCTCGTCGCGAAGATGTCGCGCTTCGATGAGTGGGGGTTCCTCCCTCCGGAGGAGGCGCGCCCCCTGGATGCCTCTTTCCTGGGGGGCCCGATCTTCGAGGGCTCGGGGGACTCCGCCCTCCCCGTGGCCGAGGTGGGTCGCCCTTCGCTGCCCGCTCCTCCGGCTCCCGCCTCGGGCCAGGCCAAGGTCGGGGGCGACGCCCAGCCGATGATGAAGGTCGCTGTATCCGCCGCTGAGTATCAATCGCCGGTCGTCAGTTCATTGTCCCCCGGCTCCTGCGCCGGCCGGAAGAGGAAGGTGCCCAGGGGCGGCCGCTCCCCAACGCCGTGGGCACCGGTGAAGAGGAAGTGGATCGCCGTGGATGAGTAAGTGCCTGCGCCCCCCCCCCCCCCCGACTTTTTTTTCGGCGCCTTCCTTCTGAGCTTCTGTTTCGCAGGCTCCCTACCGGCGACAGAAGAGACGGGTTGGCGTCGCCCGCTCCCGCAGCTGCCGAGCCCCTTGCGGTCTCCTCTCTCGTTGACCGCGGGGTTTGGCCCACCGGGGCGCTCATACCCAGGCCTGTTCGGCTGCCTTGTGGCCCCGGGCGCGAGCCCCCTGCGGTCTTCTTCGCCCATGGCCTCCAGCTCCCCAAAATGGGGCCGCTTCTCCCGCCGGTGGCCTTCTATGGGGTCAAGCCGCGCGGTGTCCTCGGGCCCCCTTTGCTTGGTGACGTGGGGCCCCAGGAGGCGCGTCCTTCTTCCGGAGTGTCCACGCAGGAGCCCCTAGCCCCTGGGCACACGTTTGGGCTAGGTGGCTCCTCGCACATCTCCCCCGTTCACCCTGGGGAAGGTGGGAGTCCTAGTTGGCCCCTTGAGCCCACGGGCGACCGGAGCGCCGCGCAGTGGGGTTTGCTCCACACCGCGGCGGACGCGCTAGGGCGCCTGGGGGTGGAGTTCGCCAACAACGATGCCCGCTTGGAGGTGGAGCGCCAGCGCCTTGCGCAGGGATGGCATCAGCTTGAAGTCGCCATGAACTTCGGCCGCCTACAGCGCGAACGCGCCCGCACAAAGGCCGAGGAGTCCCTTGCCGCGGCGGTGGAGGCCCGCGGACGCGCTCTTGCCGAGGCTCAGGAGGCCGACTGCCAGCGCAGGGCCTCCGAGGAATGCCTCAAGGAGCTTCAGGCCTTCAACGCCGACCTTGAAAAGCAGATCCAGATGCGGAGGGCCACACTTGAGGGCCCGTTGACCGAGTTCCTCTCCACCAGTGCGAGCTCCCGTGAGCCTGTCGACTCGTTGGCGTTGGAGGCGCTGGAGCAGAGCCTGGAGCAGGAGAGGCTGGAGGTGAGGGAGCGTTAGGCGTCGCTTGCCGAGGAGTCCCTTGCCTCCCGCGAGGCGAAGTTCCAAGAGGAGGTCGACAACAGGGTGGCAGAGGCTTGGCATTCCCTTCTCCAGGACTACCGCGCGAAGCTGAAGCTCCAGGAGTCCCGTTTCTGCCAGCGTCGCGACCACCTGAAAGGCGAGGTTGATGCCCTCAAGAAAAGGTTAAACCAGGAGGAAGGGCGCCGGCGAGCCGCGATGGACGCCCAGGCTGCTGCCGAGGCCGAGTTAGCCTTTCTATACAAACAAGTGAAGGGCGCTGCTTCCCTGGTAGAAAGGGCTTCGGACGAGGCGGGCCGAGCTCGCGGCCTCCAGCACGCGCTCTCCCAGATGTTCTGGTCCCTTGAGGGGAGGGCTACCCGGGCCTTGAGCGACATCTGTGGTGTGAGCATCTCGAGTCCCTTGGTTCCAGACGATGCTGGGTACCTGGGCTTCTTTTCCAGGGTCGTGGAGTGCCTTGAGGAAGGCACGAAGAAGATCCGCGTGCTTGTGGAGGAGAAGCGTCGCGACCTCCTCGAGCGGGCGGCCTCGAACATCTTCAGCCACCTCCTTCGTCTCGACCCGCACTTCGATTTTGGGGCAGTGATTGGTCCCGTGCCCGAGGTGACTCGCGCTGCTCTTGCCGAGTGGGTCAAGGACCATGTGGACGACCTGGTGGCGGAGCTTTCTTCTGACGAAGCCGAGGGCCGCGCCTAAGCCGGGAAACGCGAGGCCGTCGCCGGGTGGTGGTGGCGAGAGTTGCGGCGACGGCATGTCCCCTTGAGTAGCCTTCTTGTTCCCCTGACAGGGTTATGCTGAAAGCACATTTGCTCCCTTGGTGGTTTTGGTAATTAATAACAACATATAAGTCATTGAACTAATGCCACTACCAAGTATGTTTCAGGAAATGTTCAATGATAGGGATGGCAAAAGGATTGAGGAGATTGTGGAGATACCCCAAGATGCAAAGGAAATAGGTTGGCCAAGCTTCAAGCAAGAGGACTCTACATTTTATATTTGTGAGAAATCACTTTGAGTCCATAGAAAGCCAATACTATTAAAAGGGGGTAAGGTCTTGATTGGTGAACAATATGCTCATACATGCACAAGTGACATTCGCCAAAAACACACACAAGCTCTCCCACCAAAGTCTGTCCAAAGCCTAACACTCAAAATCGGTGAAACCAACTTCTTCACTTCGGTACCACCGATTCCATACCCTAGACAGACTCAGCCAAACCCTAGCCACTTCGGTGCAACCGATTCCATACCGGTGCCACCGAGTTTAGGTTGCCAACTTTCTGTTACCCAAATTCACGTTTTTGGTCCCACCGAGAATGTTGGATCGGCGTCACCGAGATTGGAAATCTGACCGTTGGTCACCTTATCGGTGCAACCGAGATTCCTATATCGGTCTCACCGAGATTCAAAAGTTGCCACCTTTTGGTCACTTCGGTACCACCGAGATTCACACATCGGTGTCACCGAGTTGGTCATTTTGTGTGTAACGGTTGGATTTTTGGGGATGCCTATATATACCCCTTCACCACCAACCACTCGATAAGAGAGCACTCAGAACTATTCCATACTTGCCCATCCAGTTTTCTGAGAGAGAACCACCTACCCTTGTGTTGAGGTCAAGATCTTCCACTCCAACCATATGGATCTTGATTTCTAGCCTCCCCAAGTTGCTTTCCACCAATCCCATCTCTTCTACCAAGCCAAATCTGTGAGAGAGTGATTGTGTGTTGAGGAGTCTATCATCTTGAAGCACAAGAGCAAGGAGTTCATCGTCATTACCGAGCCTATTACCTTTTGGAGGGTGGTGCCTCCTAGATTGGTTAGGTGTCTCTTGGGAGCCTCCTACTGCGTGTTGTGGAGTGAACCAAGAAGTTTGTACGGGCAAGGAGATCGCCTACTTCGTGAAGATCTACCCATAGTGAGGCTAGTCCTTCGTGGACGTAAGCCGTTATGGAATAGTCAAGGTTGCTACTTCGTGGACCCTTATGGGTGGAGCCCTCCGTGGACTCTCGCGACCGTTACCCTCCGTGGGTTGAAGACTCCATAAACGTGGATGTACGATAGCGCCACCTATCGGAACCACGGGAAAAATCCATGCGTCTACAACTGCGTTTGATCCTTCGACCCTATCCCTTCTATGCATGCTTGTTGTTATTTTCCGCTGCTATATACTCTTAGACTTGCATGTGTAGGGTGTACTTGACTTGCCATGAAATCCTAAAAACTGTCAACCCTAAAGCTTGGCATAGGCAAAACTTTTATTTGGTCAAGTAGTCTAATCACCCCCCCCCCCACTAGACATACTTTCGGTCCTGCATATGCATGAGGCCTAGTGGTGACTTTTATGTATTTTGGAAAATACCCTTGAATGTGTCCCCAGATGACGAGGTATGTAGCGCCGCGCTTCCTTTCGTCCGGGGTCGCTGCCAATCCGGTTGTCGCACTTGCTGGGTGGCGATGATCTTGCTCGCGCCGCGAGGCGTGACCGGGCTGTCCGGATATCCCGCGGCTCCGTCTTGGACACTTCCTCCTAGTTCGTTGGACGGTTTGGGGGCCCTTTCGGCACTCTGCGTCTGCAGGCCCCAGTCCCACACATTTCCCGACCACCGTTGCGTACGACCGGATCACCAAGGACGCAGCCACGGGGTCAGGCCCCGTCACCCTTGATGCCGACCGGATCACCAAGGACGACATCAAGGGGGGCGAGTGGCTATTTGACCGGTAAGGCTCCTGAGGCGTGCTGCTCAGGAGCCCCCTTTGATGCTCAAACCGCTCTACGTCGGCAGGTCCCAGTCCCGCACATTTCCCATCCACCGTAGTGTATGACCGGATCACCCGGACGCAACCACGGGGGCAGGCCTCAACACCCTTGATGCCGACCGGATTACTGAGGATGACATCAAGGGGGGCGAGTGGCTATATGACCGGTAAGGCTCCTAAGGCGTGATGCTCAGGAGCCCCCTTTGGCGCTCGAGCGATCCCCCATTCCGTCCTTTCGGGCGCTGCCTCAGGAGGCCCTGGGGCCTCCCGAGACTCCATGCTGCGGTGTCGTGCTGCGGTCGGAGCCCCCGAGCGGGGGTTGACAGCTAAGAGACTCATGCCCCTGAGGCGACAAGGCCTCGCTACCCAGCCCCGAGGCACCTCGGGGAGGGCCGGAGCGTTCGGCTCCTTGCAAAACGTCAATTCGGAAAGGAAGAACTCAAGATCGGTAAAGCGAGAGAACAAAGAGAGAAAAGGTTCCCGCCCCTTTTTCTTTTAAACATAGAGTTACGAAATCCTCGAACTTCCAACAGGTTCGAGCGCAAAAAGGATTCTCAAAGGTTGCAACTTGGAATACAAAAACAGCGAGAAAACGGCCGCGTCCGGCTTTTTAGGGTAGTCCTCGTCTTCGTCTTCCCCCAGCGCTAAGCATAGGGCATCCACGTTGCATGGGCATAGCCATTGGTGGGCAGTGTTGACTTCTCCGACAGCGCGGAGCTGTGGCTGCCACATTGCGTGGGAGGAACCCCTCCGCGTCCTCGGGGGGCTCCGGGCATATATAGCCCACTCATTATTACGTGAGAGTGTCACGGGTTGGTCCCGGAGGTGTATAGGGAGCCCCATGCCTCGCGGACACGAAGCCCACTCCCAGCCCCCGGGTTTGTCGCAGCGAAGTAGGGTCAGCCCTGGGGTTTGAAACAGCCCCTTGGGGTTTGAAAGGCGGCTTGGTGGCATGTGCGGGATGACTCGACAAACCTGGCAAAGGCTGGTCCGATGCGGGGAAGAAGGGGCGTCGGCCCCTCGGGCTGCCGCATATGAAGCCTGGGCTGCAGGCAGGCAGGTCTGGGTACCCCCATTCCCAGAACGACGGCAGTAGCCCCCGGGCCCAAGGCGCGCTCGAGCTGGCTTCCGGGCGAAGCCTCGAGGGCGGAACGAAGCGCCGCGGGCCCCCAAATGCCTGCGGGCCAGGCTTCATATGCGGCAGCCCGAGGGGCCGACGCCCCTTCTTCCCCGCATCGGACCGGCCTTTGCCAGGTTTGTCGAGTCGTCCGGCACACGCCACCAAGCCGCCTTTGTCTCCCATCAATTTCGTCGTCTCTTCTTCCCTCTTCCGCGGTTCTCGCCCTTTTCGCCGAGTCCCTGCGTGCGCGCCGCCTCACCCCCCTTGTCGTGGCTCCGAAGAAGGGAGAAGGCGAAGGCTTTTGGGTGCTGATGACCGCGTCGGTGCCTACGCCCGCGCTGGGCCGTTCATCGGTGGTGAAGTTGGAGGGGTTGGAGAAGATTCAACTGGTGGTCGCCGCCGGCTCCAACGAGTGGGGGGCCACCAAGATCTGGCCCAGCTCGCGGCCTCGGAGCGAGCTGGATGCCTCTGCTGTCCCCCTTCATATCCACGCCCTTCTCTCGGGCGTACTGCCGTCATTCTCAAGCTTCCTCTCCGCCGTGCTTTCGCATTACCGGATCCACGTGCTCCATCTTGACCCAGGTTCCCTTATCCTCCTATCGGCCTTCGCGTTCCTGTGTGAGGCCTTTGTTGGTGTCTTCCCCTCCGTGGCCTTGTTGTGCCATCTCTTCTCCCTTGAGTTGGCTTCGGGGGAACAGTGCTCTGGGTGTGTGTCCTTGAGAGCGGTAGACGCATCGGCCCAGGGGGCCCTCGACGTCGGGCTCTCTCCGGAAGCGGAAGGGTTCCGGCGGCAATGGGTGTACGTCGACACCGCCGGGGCCCGAGACTCTGTTCCAACTCCCGCTGACCCCCGCAGTGCCGAATCGCAGGTGGAGGCGCGAGGAGCTTGCCGACCCAGGGCTCGCACGGGTCCTAGCCAGGCTGGCGAGGCTGAAGCAGGCAGGCGTGATGATGGCGATGGTAGTGCGGGAGTTAACACGCCGACGAATTGCTCCTCTTCAACGCCATTCCCATCCGATGTGGGCATTCGCGGGCCCCCGTGACCCAATGAGTATCCAGGTCCCGCCTCTTTCCCCCGACGTGCTGCGCGAGCTTCTCCGCCGCCTGACCGGTGATGAACCTGACGAGCTTCCCCGGGACGGCCTCCCCTTGTACAACTACAAGGACCGGGAAGCCCTCGTCGCGAAGATGCCGTGCTTCGATGAGTGGGGGTTCCTCCCTCCGGAGGAGGCGCGCCCCCTGGATGCCTCTTTCCTGGGGGCCTCGATCTCCGAGGGCTCGGGGGACGCCACCCTCCCCATGGCCGAGGTGGGTCGCCCTTCGCTGCCCGCTCCTCTGGCTCCCGCCTCGGGCCAGGCCGAGGTCGGGGGCGATGCCCAGCCGATGATGAAGGTCGCCGTCTCCGCCGCTGAGTATCAATCACGAAAATGTCGGATTTCGGGCTCCGCAAAACCCTTAAGATTCGAACATAGGGGCGTGTGCGAAGATCCCCTGCAGCCTTACCCTACCTAGCTCGCTACTCGATGGACATAACGATGAACTCGCACGATGACGAGGAAGAAGATGAACACGGTAGTTTACCCAGGTTCGGGCCGCTGTGAAGCGTAATACACTACTCCTGCTTTGGTGGATTGCCTCTCGAGGAGGTATGGTGGATGAACTAGTACAGTGTTTCGGAGCCTCGTGAGGGCGCTCCTGATGTGTTCTTGGCCCTCCGTCGACTTGGTGGTGGATGAGCGAGTCGACTGGGTTGGATCCCCTCCTACGGTGAGGCCTAGCCTCTATATATAGTGGTGGCTCGGGTCCTCTTCCCTTATCACAATGGCGGGAAGGGATGCCACAACGGCCAATTTTAAAGGGGGACAGGAGTACACGCCCGCCCTGCCCAAAGGCGGTTCGCCTGCAAAGTAGTTGTCGATGATGAAGAGGTGGGCTCGGCGATGACATCCGCCCTGCGGGGCTCGTGGTCGTGGTCTTGTTGCACCAGAATGGAAACCTTTGGGGGGTACTTTGGGAACCTACGTACGTCCTTGCTCCCTTTGCACTAAAGGGGAAACTGCGCCGCCTGGCGCGCTGGCGCCCGCCTGTCCTTCCTTGCGTCATCTTTGACTCCTAAGGCCGGGCTCTGCATGGGGATCTCCGCCGCTCCGGAGGGGGCCTTGGGAGGCCCATCCCTTGCCGGTCTTGACGCCGCTCCTCCCCGCGAGCCTAGGGCCCTCGCGAGGGCCTTGTCTTGAGTGGGGCGGCGCCTGGCTGTGTTTGGCTGACGAAGTGGGCCATGCCCTGGGCTGCAGGCAGGCAGGTCTGGGTACCCCCATTCCCAGAACGCCGACAGTAGCCCCCGGGCCCAAGGCGCGCTGGAGCTGGCTTCCGGGCGAAGCCTTGAGGGCGGCCCGAAGTGCCGCGGGCCCCCAAATGCCTACGGGCCAGGCTTTACAGGCGTCGAACGCCTGGGCGGCGACGCCCCCGCTCCCCGAGGGCGTCAGGAGACGCTCCAAGTCAAATTGACATGACGCCCATGCGCAGCCCCGGCCATCATTGCCCTTCCTTGAATACTGCTGCTGCTTCGGGCCTCCACTTCTCAGGCCACGCGGATGTGACCCTTCAGTTGGCAGGAGAGGCGACGCAGGCTGTGCTGCGCCGATCGAACCGCCTCGCGGCGCCAGAGGGGCGCACGACGCCTGCTCTCCCACGATGCCTCGCGGCTGCAGTTACGCCTATAAATCCGCCCCGTCCTTGGCTGGGGGAGGGCATTTGCAGTCTTGACGCATCTTCCTGCTTCCTTCGCTCCGCCGAGAAAGCCCTCTCCCATTCCAACCTTCTCATCTTCCATGGCGTCTGGAGGAAGCGCTGCAGGCGTGGGGAAACACGCAGCACCGCCGGCTCCCTCGTCCTCCTCCGGAGGCAGCGGTGGGGGGCCCTCTGGGCTGGCGCAAGTTCGCCGGTGCTGGGCCATGGTCGACGAGTGAGTATTCTGTCGCCTCCTTCTTCCTTGGTCGTTTCGTCCAGCGCTCCGAGCATGATCCTCTCTTTCTCCTAGGGCGCCTGCGGCCAAGAAATGCAGGCTTGGCGAGCTTCAAGAGGAAGCGGAGATGCTGCGGGCCCGGCTGGCGACCGCCGAGGCCGCCTTCCAAGCTGCCCTGCGGGGCGAAGCGGAGGCCAGGGCAGAGCTGGCGTCCATCTAGGCCCAGGTCCAGGAGGCGGCCGACGCCGTGCAGGCCGCCCAAGACGAGGCGGCGCACGCCAGGCTGCTGGAGTCCCAACGCGCCAAGCAGTTCCAGGACATCGCCTCGGCCGGCGCGGTGAACCAGTTCGTTGGGGACGCCCCCGCGCTACCGAACGTGCGCGGCGATGGGGGCTACCTTGAATTCTTCCAGAAGGTGGTGGAGGCGCTGGAGACCGGCATCTCCCGCGTGAACGCGGACAGCGAGTCTGACACGCGCGACCTTCTGGACCTCGCCTTGACACTCATCTTCTCCAACATGCGCCGCCTCGCCCCACAGCTCGACCTCCGGCGCGTCGGGGAGCCGGTGCTTGACAGGCTCCAACGCCCCCTTCGAGACGAGGTGCGCCCGCACGTGGAGTCCATGGTGGAGCGGTTCGTCCAGGTGCCCACCTCCAGCGAGGAGGGCGACTCCGACGCCGAGGCGACCGGTGGCGCGGGCGACGACGGTGGCTTCTCCTCCTAGGCGTCCTCTGTTTCCCCTTCCCGGTTCCTGTAATGTTTCAAGAAGAACTCTGCCCCGGTGGGCGTTAATCTTTTTGCATGTTACCTTCGCCTTCTTGTTTTTCTTCCTTGAATCTTTGGTTGCACGCTTGCCGTGACGTGACTTAGCTCCTCCGCGTGGGGCCCGGCGCTGCCACCGATGCGGCCTTTCAACATCTACCGGTATGACCCTCGCGAGGCTCTCCCTCTTGATGGGCGACTCGTAGTTGTTGCCCCCATCGGGTTCTGGGCCTTGTGGCTCATCGTGGTTGAGTCCCTCCCTGTGTGTCGCTTTTCCCTGCCGCCTCGGTCCTCAGGGGTCTTCGCAGCCGCGCGTGGTGGCCGTGATACCTGCATCCTTACATTAGTGTGCATAATCCTTATCCCGTCCTCGGGTCGTTATCAGGCCAGGAGACTCTTGCTTGGTTCGGCAGTGTACTTAGCTTGTATGGCGGTGGCGCTCTTGTGCGTCGCGAGGCACGGCTGGGCTGTCCTAATAGCCCGCGGCTCCGTCTGGGACGCTTCCTCCTTGTTTGCTAGACGGTTTGGGGGCCCTTTCGGCACTCTGCGTCTGCAGGCCCCAGTCCCGCACATTTCCCGACCATCGTTGCGTACGACCGAATCACCAAGGACACAGCCACGGGGTCAGGCCCCGTCACCCTTGATGCGGGACCTCAACCTCCAAACGCTTGCCACCCACGGTTCAGATACACGTAGCCCCCGGGGGTGACCTCAACCTCCACCCACGACGCCGCACTGCAGCAGCCGTGGGCCTGCAGCCAAAGGCCAGCAGGCCCTCTGGCCGACAGTGCCCCCGCGAAGAAGTTCGGGAGCTGGAACCAAGCGGCCTCTGGCCTCTCCGCCCACATCACGAACTCCTGGGCCGTGTCGGCCGAATGGAGCCGCGGGCGCGGCGGCCGGGTGGCCACCGCCGACCTCCCACTTCTGGCGCCACTGCCTCGGCCGCCGCGGCCGCCCGCGCTGGACGACGCCCCACCGCGGCCGCCGATGGTGACCCCGGGACGCGCAGAAGCACGGCTGCGCTCACCGGGGACCACTGTCGGTGTCGCGGCATGCTTCCGGGGACGACCGCGGCCCCTCCGGGGCGGCGGAGCGGCGGGACCTTCCCCGGAGGCCTTCCCCTTCTCAACAGCAGAGAACTTCCTCACCGATGCCATGACTGGAAGAGCGGCGGATTGGAGATGGGGAGGCAAAGAAGACGAAGATGAGTGAGGGCATTCTCGCCCTCGCCCGCTTATATACAGCCAAGGGCCGCACGGCGCCCCCTCGCGTTCCGCGAGGCGTGCGGCCTCTGAAGGGTCACATCCGCGTGGCCCAAAGCAGCAGCATTCAAGGAAGGGCAATGATGGCCAGCGCTACGTGCGGGCGTCATGTCAATCTGACTTGGAACAGTTTTTGACGCCCTCGGGGAGCGGAGGCATCGCAGCCCAGGCGTTCGACGTGTGTAAAACCTGGCCCGCAGGCGTTTGGGGCCCGCGGTGCTTCGGGCCGCCCACAAGGCTTTGCCCAGAAGCCAGCTCGAGCGCGCCTTGGGCCCGGGGGCTACTGTCGGCGTTCTGTCGATCACTCATCCACCACCAAACCGACAGAGGGCCAAGAACACCTCAGGAGCGCCCTCACGAGGCTCCGAAACACTGTACTAGTTCATCCACCATACCTCCTCGAGAGGCAATCCACCAAAGCAGGAGTAGGGTATTACGCTTCGCAGCGGCCCGAACCTGGGTAAACTACCGTGTCCATCTTCTTCCTCGTCATCGAGCGAGTTCATCGTTGTGTCCATCGAGTAGCGAGCTAGGTAGGGCGAGGCTGCAGGGGATCTTCGCACACGCCCCTGTGTTCGAATCTTAAGGGTTTTGCGGAGCCCAAAATCCAACATTTGGCACGCCAGGTAGGGGGCGTGTTGGGGTCTTCTCCAAGCTTCATTCTACCCGCGCTTCACTGCTCCGATGGCAGGCGCTCAACAAGCTTCCCCCCGCCACAGCGGGTCAGCATCCGCCGACCCCGCCGTTGCCGCCAGAGGCCCACGCCCCGGCGGCGTGGTACTCGGTGGTTAGTATCAAGCCACCAGCATCGCCTCCACCATCACCGCCTCTCGCACCGCCCAAGCACATGGCGGGCGGGCGGCGCCCTCGGTACCGACGACGCGTCGCACCTACGTGGGGGACCTCGACGCACACGATGCGCTACTACTGGCAAGGGAGATGCTCCGCCACTGCCCGACGCATGGGGGCTTCGACGCATGGGCCGACCACATCGCGGAGCTGGTCACCGTCGCGCAAAGGGCCGTGGCCCCTCACTCTTCTTCAAGGCCGCAGGCGTCAGGCGTCGGGGGCTCGTCTGTCGTGCCCGTTCCCCAGCCCGACGGCGGTGTGACCCCTCCGGCACCGGGCAGGCCTGAGCGGAGCCCGCCACACGCTATGCTCCTTCTACTCTAAATCCCAGTGACCGGTTTCGGGGCGCAGCCCGGCCACGACGACCAAGCGCACGGAGGAAACGACAAGGCACCCCGCGCGCACATCAACACGCGCCTCCATGACCCGGTGGACCCTCAACAGCCTGGGTTGACCAGGCGGGAGCGCGCCATCCGGCGCAGTGAGCAAGCGGCGCTGGCGTCCGGACAAGCAAGCAACAACGGTGGAGGCGCATCAGGTCGCCAATGGAGCAATCCACACCAAGAGACGCACGGCCCACCCAAGGGCGGTGGCAGAGGTAAGAAACTCCGCTCGGAGGCCCGTCGCAGGAGGGTCTACGAGCGACGCGCGCGGGGTGGCTTTCCGCCGCCACTAGGATGGTCCGTTCCCGGGGCCCCACCGGGCGGCTCAGGAGGAGGGTCGGGCCCTTATGTGGAGCCTTATGTACCATGATACGTCGTGCCACCTGGCGGTGGGATGGATCAGGTGCCCGCCGCAGGCGCCAGCACCCCCCAAGAGTAAGGAGCACCCTGGGCGTCCTCCCCGAGCCGGGCCAGGGGGCTTCCGTCGACGGAGCACCGGGCCTGGACGGCGCCCCTGGGCCCGCGGGGCGCGGCGCAAGGCGGCGCTCCCACGAGCGAGCGATGCCGGACCAAGCCCCGAGGCCTCACGAGCAATGGCCCGGGGGGGAGCAGCGAGACACAAACAGCACGGGCCACCCGCAGCAATTGGGCGCCGGCACGGCCTCGGGAGGCTGGGCCTCACGAGGCCCTCAGGACGTTGTCCGGCCGGCGCACGAACACCTTGCGAGGCGGCTTCATCGACAAAACACCCCTGTGGCTGCGTCGGATGCATCGTGCTCATGTTTGGGCCTTGGGAGTGCAATCTTGTGGTCGCGCGGGGAACGATGCATTTGGGTTAGGGTCACGAGGGCGCGCAACTAGGCAGAAATGCACGGGGTGGTTCTTGACGGAGTTGGGAGCCACCAGGCCACGCGCCTGGGGGATTGCCCAGCTATCTACGGCCGTGACACTCTCACGTAATAATGAGTGGGTTGTATATGCCCGGAGCCCCCCGAGGACGCGGAGGGGTTCCCTCCCACGCAATGTGGCAGCCACAGCTCCACGCTGGCAGAGAAGACAACACTGCCCCCCAATGGCTATGCCCATGCAACGTGGATGCCCTACGCTCAGTGCTGGGGGAAGACGAAGACTAGCCTAGGGGCCGGACGCGGCAGTTGCTTGCTTCTTTTTGGTGTTCGAGTTGCCGTTTTTTGGAATGAAGTTTGAGGATTTCGAAATACTATATTTAAAAGAAAAAGGGGCGGGAACTTTTTCTCTCTATGTTCTCTTGTTTTACCAGTCTTGAACTCTCTCTTTTGGATGGCGTTTCGCAAGGAGCCGTGCGCCCCGCACCGCCCCGAGGCACCTCGGGGCTGGATAACAAGGCCTTGTCGCCTCAGGGGCACGCGTCTCTTAGCTGTCGACCCCCGCTCGGGGGCTCTGGCCGCAGCACGATACCGCAGCATGGAGTCTCGGGAGGCCCCAGGGCCTCCTGAGGCAGCGCCTGAAAGGACGGAATGGGGGATCGCTTGAGCGTCAAAGGGGGCTCCTGAGCATCACGCCTCAGGAGCCTTACCGGTCATATAGCCACTCGCCCCCCTTGATGTCGTCCTCGGTGATCCGGTCGGCATCAAGGGTGTTGAGGCCTGCCCCCGTGGTTGCGTCCGGGTGATCCGGTCGTACACTACGGTGGATGGGAAATGTGCGGGACTGGGACCTGCCGACGTAGAGCGGTTTGAGCGTCAAAGGGGGCTCCTGAGCAGCACGCCTCGGGAGCCTTACCGATCAAAAAGCCACTCGCCCCTATTGATGTCGTCCTTGGTGATCCGGTCGGCATCAAGGGTGACGGGGCCTGACCCCGTGGCTGCGTCCTTGGTGATCCGGTCGTACGCAACGGTGGTCGGGAAATGTGCGGGACTGGGGCCTGCAGACACAGAGTGCCGAAAGGGCCCCCAAACCATCTAGAAAACAAGGAGGAAGCGTCCCAAACGGAGCCGCGGGCTATCAGGACAGCCCAGCCACGCCTCGCGACGCACGAGAGCGCCACCGCCATACAAGCTAAGTACACTGCCGAACCAAGCAAGAGTCTCCTGGCCTGATAATGACCCGAGGATGGGATAAGGATTATGCACACTAATGTAAGGATGCAGGTATCATGGCCACCATGCGCGGCTGCCGAGACCCCTGAGGACCGAGGCGGCAGAGAAAAGCAACACACAGGGAGGGACTCAACCACGATGAGCCGCAAGGCCCAGAACCCGATGGGGGCGACAGCTACGAGTCGCCCATCAAGAGGGAGAGCCTCGCGAGGGTCATACCAGTAGCTGTTGCCAGGCCAGATCGGTGGCAACGCCGGTCCCCACGCGGAGGAGCTAAGTCACGTCACGGCAAGCGAGCAACCAGCGATTCAAGGAAGAAAAACAAGAAGGCGAAGGTAACATGCAAAAAGATTAACGCCCACCGGGGCAGAGTTCTTCTTGAAACATTACAGGAACCGGGAAGGGGAAACAGAGGACGCCTAGGAGGAGAAGCCACCGTCGCCGCCCGCGCCACCGGCCGCCTCGGCGTCGGAGTCGCCCTCCTCGCTGGAGACGGGCACCTAGACGAACCGCTCCACCATGGACTCCACGTGCGGGAGCACCTCGTCCCGAAGGGGGCGTTGGAGCCCATCAGGCACCGGCTCCCCGACGCGTCGGAGGTCGAGCTGCGGGGCGAGGCGGCGCAGGTTGGAGAAGACGAGCGTCAAGGCGAGGTCCAGAAGGTCGCGCTCATCAGACTCGATGTCCGCGTTCATGCGGAAGACGCCGGTCTCCAGCGCCTCCACCACCTTCTGGAAGAATTCAAGGTAGCCCCCATCGCCGCGCATGTTCGGCAGCGCGGGGACGTCCCCACCAAAACGGTTCACCGCGCCGGCCGCGCGGCAGGCGATGTCCTGGAACTGCTTGGCGCATTGGGACTCCAACAGCCTGGCGTGCGCCACCTCGTCTTGGGCGGCCTGCATGGCGTCGGCCGCCTCCTGGACCTGGGCCTGGAGGGACGCCAGCTCTACCCTGGCCTCCGCTTTGCCCCACAGGGCGGCTTGGAAGGCGGCGTCGGCCGTCGCCAGCCAGGCCCATAGCGCCTCTGCTTCCTCCTGAAGCTCGCCAAGCCTGCGTTTCCATGCTGCAGGCGCCCTGGGAGAAAGAGAGGATCATGCTCGGAGCGCTGGACGAAACGACCAAGGACGAAGGAGGCGGCAGAATACTCACTCGTCGACCATGGCCCAGCGCCGGCAAAATTGCGCCGGCCAAAGGGCCCCCCACCGCTGCCTCCGGAGGAGGACGAGGGAGCCGACGGTGCCGCGTGTTTCCCCGTGCCCGCAGCGCTTCCTCCAGACGCCATGGAAGATGAGAATATTGGAATGGGAGAGGGCTTTCTCGGCGGAGCGAAGGAAGCAGGAAGATGCATCAAGACTGCAAATGCCCTCCCCCAGCCAAGGACGGGGCGGATTTATAGGCGTAACTGCAGCCGCGAGGTGTCTTGGGAGAGCAGGCATCGTGCGCCCCTCTGGCGCCGCGAGGCAGTTCGATCGGCGCAGCACAGTCCGCGTCGCCTCTCCTGCCAACTGAAGGGTCACATCCGCGTGGCCCGAGAAGTGGAGGCCCGAAGCAGCAGCGGCATTCAAGGAAGGGCAATGATGGACGGCGCTGCGCGCGGGCGTCGTGTCAATTTGACTTGGAGCGTCTCCTGACGCCCTCGGGGAGCGGGGGCGTCGCCGCCCAGGCGTTCGACGCGTGTAAAGCCTGCCCCGCAGGCATTTGGGGGCCCGCGGTGCTTCGGGCCGCCCTCAAGGCTTCGCCCGGAAGCCAGCTCCAGCGCGCCTTGGGCCTGGGGGCTACTGTCGGCATTCTGGGAACGGGGGTACCAAGACCTGCCTGCCTGCGGCCCAGGGCATGGCCCACTTCGTCAGCCAAACACAGCCAGGCGCGGCCCCACTCAAGACAAGGCCCTCGCGAGGGCCCTAGGCTCGCGGGGAGGAGCGGCGTCAAGACCGGCAAGGGATGGGCCTCCCAAGGCCCCCTCCAGAGCGGCGGAGATCCCCATGCAGAGCCCGGCCTCAGGAGTCAAAGATGACGCAAGGAAGGACAGGCGGGCGCCAGCGCACCAGGCGGCGCAGTTTCCCCTTTGGTGCAAAGGGAGCAAGGATGTACGCGGTTTCCCAAAGCACCCCCCCAAAGGTTTCCATTCCGGTGCAACAAGACCACGACCACGAGCCCCGCAGGGCGGATGTCATCGCCGAGCCCACCTCTGCATCATCGACAGCTACTTTGCAGGCGAAGACCGCCTTTGGGCAGGGCGGGCATGTACTCCTGTCCCCCTTCAAAATTGGTCGTTGTGGGATCCCTTCCCGCCATTGTGATAAGGGAAGAGGACCCGAGCCACCGCTATATATAGAGGCTAGGCCTCACCGTAGGAGGGGATCCAACGCAGTCGACTCGCTCATCCACCACCAAGTCGACGGAGGGCCAAGAACACCTCAGGAGGGCCCTCACGAGGCTCCGAAACACTGTACTAGTTCATCCACCATACCTCCTCGAGAGGCAATCCACCAAAGCAGGAGTAGGGTATTACGCTTCGCAGCGGCCCGAACCTGGGTAAACTACCGTGTTCATCTTCTTCCTCGTCATCGTGCGAGTTCATCGTTATGTCCATCGAGTAGCGAGCTAGGTAGGGTGAGGCTGCAGGGGATCTTCGCACACGCCCCTGTGTTCGAATCTTAAGGGTTTTGCGGAGCCCGAAATCCGCCATTTGGCGCGCTCCAAAGTAGGCTAACTCAATGGACACGGACGGGGGGATAAACAACTCGCGGAGGGGGCTGTTTCGAACACAGGGCATTGGTGGGAGCGTATGGCCGGGCTGTTTCGAAGCGTCGCGACCTCCTCGAGCGGGCGGCCTCGAACATCTTCAGCCACCTCCTTCGTCTCGACCCGCACTTCGATTTTGGGGCAGTGATTGGTCCCGTCCCCGAGGTGACTCGCGCTGCTCTTGCCGAGTGGGTCAAGGACCATGTGGACGGCCTGGTGGCGGAGCTTTCTTCTGACGAAGCCGAGGGTCGCGCCTGAGCCGGGAAGCACGAGGCCATCACCGGGTGGTGGTGGCGAGAGTTGCGGCGATGGCGTGTCCCCTTGGGTAGCCTTCTTGTTCCCCTGACAGGGTTATACATGAGGCCTAGTGGCGACTTTTATTTATTTTGGAAAATACCCTTGAATGTGTCCCCAGATGACGAGGTGTGTAGCGCCGCGCTTCCTTTCGTCCGGGGTCACTGCCAATCCGGTTGTCGCACTTGCTGGGTGGCGACGATCTTGCTCGCGCCGTGAGGCGTGACCGGGCTGTCCGGATATCCCGCGGCTCTGTCTTGGACGCTTCCTCCTAGTTCATTGGACAGTTTGGGGGCCCTTTCGGCACTCTGCGTCTGCAGGCCCCAGTCCCGCACATTTCCTGACCACCGTTGTGTACGACCAGATCACGAAGGACGCAGCCACGGGGTCAGGCCCCGTCACCCTTGATGCCGACCGGATCACCAAGGATGACATCAAGGGGGGCGAGTGGCTATTTGACCGGTAAGGCTCCTGAGGCGTGCTGCTCAGGAGCCCCCTTTGACACTCAAACCGCTCTACGTCAGCAGGTCCCAGTCCCGCACATTTCCCATCCACCGTAGTGTACGACCAGATCACCCGGACGCAACCACGGGGGCAGGCCTCAACACCCTTGATGCTGACCGGATTACCGAGGACGACATCAAGGGGGGCGAGTGGCTATATGACCGGTAAGGCTCCTGAGGCCTGATGCTCAGGAGCCCCCTTTGACGCTCGAGCGATCCCCCATTCCGTCCTTTCGGGCGCTGCCTCAGGAGGCCCTGGGGCCTCCTGAGACTCCATGCTGCGGTGTCGTGCTGCGGTCGGAGCCCCCGAGCGGGGGTCGACGGCTAAGAGACTCGTGCCCCTGAGGCGACGAGGCCTCGCTACCCAGCCCCGAGGCGCCTCTGGGAGGGCCGGAGCGTTCGGCTCCTTGCAAAATGTCAATCCGGAAAGGAAGAACTCAAGATCGGTAAAGCGAGAGAACAAAGAGAGAAAAAGTTCCCGCCCCTTTTTCTTTTAAACTTAGAGTTACGAAATCCTCGAACTTCCAACAGGTTCGAGCGCAAAAAGGACTCTCAAAGGTTGCAACTTGGAATACAAAAAGAGCGAGAAAACGGCCGCGTCCGGCTTTTTAGGGTAGTCCTCGTCTTCGTCTTCCCCCAGCGCTGAGCATAGGGCATCCACGTTGCATGGGCATAGCCATTGGTGGGCAGTGTTGACTTCTCCGACAGCGCGGAGCTGTGGCTACCACGTTGCGTGGGAGGAACCCCTCCGCGTCCTCGGGGGGCTCCGGGCATATACAGCCCACTCATTATTACGTGAGAGTGTCACGGGTTGGTCCCGGGGGTGTATAGGGAGCCCCATGCCTCGCGGACACGAAGCCCACTCCCAGCCCCCGGGTTTGTCGCTTCGAAGTAGGGTCTGCCCTGGGCGGGCCCTCGAGCATAGGGGGAGCCCCCTGCGCTCTCTGTTGGGAAGGCCCGCCCCAGAAGAAGGCCCTGGGCTCCTCGGGCGGTGTCCCAGCGCGCCTCGCTGGTGTCCCAGGCCGGGCGAGCCGGGCCTGGGGACATGGGCGAGTACATGGTCGCCCGCTAGCGATCGAACGAATCCCGTCCCGGAGACATGGGCGTATGTTCCACCCTCCGTCTCCAGGCGGGCGTCGTGCGCCCCGGAGGCACGGGCGTATGTTCCACCCTCTGTCTCCAGGTTGGGATCGTCTCGCCTGGAGACATGGGCGTGTGTTCCACCCTCCGTCCCCAAGCTGGGGCCACTCGACCCGGGGACGAGGACGCATGTTCCTGGTCATGTATCAGTTTAGCACGACTTCTTGTGATTGGACCTATAATTGTTGAAGACTTGTTGATGGTTGTGGTGTCCTCATCACCCCCGGTCCCCAGACCCAGACGCCTGCTCAAGGCAGCTCCCTACCAGTGGGCGTGCCTCGCGAGGGTCCCCGTGCAGGGCACCCTCACGAGGCCAGCCCCGCAAGCTGCCCCCGCGAGACTGCGCATACCAGCCCGCGCGGGAGCCGCCCGCGAAGTCGTGCATGCGCCTCTTGTCGCCGTGGTAGCCGGCGCTACTCCCTCCGTGACCCGGGCGCACGTCAACGTGGTTGTTGTAGAGTTGTACGAGCCCCCGGGTGCCAGCGTAGTCGAGCCTCCGGTCCTCCTCCCTGGTCCCGATGAGCGTGCCGAGAGGCACGAGGCAACGCCCCTCTCGCGCGGCCAGCGCCTCCCACCGGTCTCCGCCAACGCCTGCGGCCGGCTCCTGCGCCCCCGGCGGCTCGAGCCAAGTTCCCGATGAGTGCGGGCCCCCGCGGACGTCCTGAGCGCGCCCGGGGGTGCACGTGGCCTCGTTGATGCGGCGGTCGCGGGCGACGTGTTGGCGCTGTAGCTCGTGTGCCACAAAGAGCGCGACATGCCTGTGCGTTGGGTCTTGGCAGACTCGGAAGAGTGGCGGCGTGGCCCGAACGCGGGGAAGGGCTGGGGCGACGGGGGTGTGTCGTGTGGTTGGTGAAGGCGGCAGCCCCTAGCGCCCGTTGAGAGTCCGGCCGGTGACGGGGTGGCAGAACGACGAGGGGTGCCAGGGCCCGCCGGCGCCGGCCGCGCCACGCGAGCTGCCCGCCGCTCAGCGCGGGCTCGACGTCCTTTTGCCATGAGTGCGGCGAGCGGAGACGAGGCGAGGCATGAGGAAGATTTCGACACACCCCCTACCTGGCGCGCCAAATGTCGGATTTCGGGCTCCACAAAACCCTTAAGATTCGAACACAGGGGCGTGTGCGAAGATCCCCTGCAGCCTTGCCCTACCTAGCTCGCTACTCGATGGACGCAACGATGAACTCACACGATGACGAGGAAGAAGATGAACACGGTAGTTTACCCAGGTTTGGGCCGCTGCGAAGCGTAATACCCTACTCCTGCTTTGGTGGATTGCCTCTCGGGGAGGTATGGTGGATGAACTAGTACAGTGTTTCGGAGCCTCGTGAGGGCGCTCCTGAGGTGTTCTTGGCCCTCCGTCGACTTGGTGGTGGATGAGCGAGTCAACCCGTTTCGGATCCCCCTCTACGGTGTGGCCTAGCCTCTATATATAGCAGTGGCTCGGGTCCTCTTCCCTTATCACAATGGCGGGAAGGGATCCCACAACAGCCAATTTTGAAGGGGGACAGGAGTACATGCCCGCCCTGCCCAAAGGCGGTCTTCGCCTGCAAAGTAGTTGTCGATGATGCAGAGGTGGGCTCGGCGATGACATCCGCCCTGCGGGGCTCGTGGTCGTGGTCTTGTTGCACCGGAATGGAAACCTTTGGGGGGTGTTTTGGGAACCCGTGTACGTCCTTGCTCCCTTTGCACCAAAGGGGAAACTGCGCCGCCTGGCGCGCTGGCGCCCGCCTGTCCTTCCTTGCGTCATCTTTGACTCGTGAGGCCGGGCTCTGCATAGAGATCTCCGCCGCTCCGGAGGGGGCCTTGGGGGACCATCCCTTGCCGGTCTTGACGCCGCTCCTCCTCGCGAGCCTAGGGCCCTCGCGAGGGCCTTGTCTTGAGTGGGGCCGCGCCTGGCTGTGTTTGGTTGACGAAGTGGGCCATGCCCTGGGCCGCAAGCAGGCAGGTCTGGGTACCCCCGTTCCCAGAACGCCGACAGATATAACTAGACTCAAAATAGTTTTTTACTAGACTTGACTCGGCCAATGTTCGATCAATCAAGGGGGCTCCTAGGTCGGTACAGGCTCTGATACCAACTTGTAACGCCCAAGATGCGATCCTATCCTTATTTTGGCACGAGGGCCTCGACAGGGATAGAAGCGCATCTCGTCGTTTCGCAAGAATGGATATCATAACAAGTACATGTAAAGAAGAGATGAGTGTATGGAATTGGCTTACACTCGCCACAAGCTACATCAATATCACATCAAGACAACAACATATACAATCATCATACAGAAGAGCAGGGTCCGACTACGGACAAAATCAAACGAAAAAATGGCATCCATCCTTGCTATCCGAGGCTGCCGGCCTGGAACCCATCCTAGATCGATGAAGAAGAAGAAGGGCTTCAAATCAAACAAGCAACGCGCTCACGTCAAATCATCGCATTACCTGTACCTGCAATTGTTGTTGTAGGAATCTGTGAGCCACAGGGACTCAGCAATCTCATTTCCAAGGGTATCAAGACTATTAAAGCTTAATGGGTGAGGTATGGTTAAGTGGGGAGGCTGTAGCAAGCACTAAGCATTATTTGAGTGGCTAACTTACAAGTACAAGAATAAAGGGGGATGCTTATCGAATAAACGGACGTGAACTAGTAATGATCTCTAAGAGATCCTGAACACCTACTTACGAACAAACATAACCCCACCGTGTTCTCTCTTGGTTCAGAAATCACGAGAAGAGACAGTCACGGTTACACACATGGTTGGTGTATTTTATTTGAGTTTACTTCAAGTTTGCTATGATCGGGTGTTAAACAAAGTTTCCAAGTTGCCACGTAACCGCGGGCACGGCTTTCCAAAAGATTTAACCCTGAAGGCGTGCTCCAACTCATCCATCACAAAATAACCACACGCCGCGGGAATAACCTCGACCACGAATCCCGTGATTTCCTAGGCAATTCCGTTGGAAAACCACAACCTCGAGATAGCCTGAAGTATTCTCGGAATTCCTCGCACAAGACGTTCGAGAAAGGTAAAACAAATCTAGCAAGGCCGCCCGACTTGTCCACGAACCCGATAGGAGCCGCGTATCTCGTTCTTAGGACACGACCGGATTGTCCAAACTTCCGGTAGGCCAATCATAGAGTTGCCCCTGGCGGCCACCGGCGGTTGACAGGTTTGGACCAACACTCATGAGGAGCACTGGCCCGGGGGGTGATTAAAGATCCGCGGGTGCCGGCGGGTCCCTATGCATTTTATTAGTTATTAGGCAAATGGTAAAACCAATGTTGGGCCTTGCCAGACGAGTTTTATCCTAAAACGAAAATCAAGGGGGTCCCCAAAACAACCCCGGGCATGTTAGGAGCGCAAAATATGGAACATAACACCGGTACTCGAAACTAGTGCGGCAAAAGTGGAACAAAACACCGGGCAAAAGGCCAAGCCTTCCACCTTTTACCAAGTATATATGTGCATTAAATTAAATAGCAATAATATTGTGATATATCAAAAATATCCATGTTGCACATGGAAGAACTTGCACGTGCAACTAGCAACGCTATAAGAAGGGCTGAGCAAGCGGTAACATAGCCAAACAATGGTTTGCTGGGATGTGGAGGGTTAGAGGATTATCATGGCATTTTGGGAGGCTTGACAAACAAGTGGTAGGTAGCGTGACAAGCGATAGAAACGAGACATCTAGCATGGCAATGATAGTAATGGTATCCAAGGAAATGGTCATCTTGCCTGAGATCCCGCTTGGAAGAAGATCGGGTCCATGAAGAAGACGAGCCAACGTAGTCGAACGAATCCTCACATTCCGAACGCTTTTGGAACTCTATCGAGAGAAGCAATCCGGAAAACAACAATCAACACACGATAAACCCCACAACATATGCATGACATGATGCACAAACAAATATGATGCATGTCAAGTTTAAATATGCAAGGCATGGCAAAGCACAACAATCAACTTCTACACATTAAGTGAAGCTCAATATGCAACGGGTTGCATATTGACGAAACTCCAAATTCGAATCATTTAGTTCACTCTTGTTTATTTACTCGACAATATTAAATGTTTTTAAGCATGGCAAGAGGTGAAGCATAATTTAACTACACTATCTAGGCATCTTAAATGAGGTCGGAAACGACATATAGCATTTCCGAAATGACCCCATGTGTTAATTTCAAAATTGGTCCAGATCTGAACTAATCATGTTTTATATTTATTAAACAGGGAAATAAAATGCACAATGAGATTCTACTCGTCATTTTAGTCGATTTACATATATGGAACATTTAAAACGAAGCTACGGTCTAAAAGATATGACACACACAAGATTAACATGGCATGAATGCAAAATGCATGAAAATGTCAACCACAACATTTCAAATCATGAATGCAGCAAGATATTATGAAACTACATGAGATTCTAAGCAAGTTTCATGTATGGCATGTCCAAAACGGAGCTACGGTTCAACCACAATCACCAATACAAGTTTTAGTTCAAATCTGTCCAAAACAGCAACATAGCATATTGCACACATGAAAACAACAAGCTACAAGATTCTAAAATGCACAAACTAAGCATGGGCCAGTAGCATATAACACACACTTCATTTCATCTTCACATTTCACACTCAAAAGAGTCATGGATCACATGGTAGGAAGCTCACAACATGGCAATAAAATATAGCAGATTAGGACTTGGTGAAAATAACAGATTTTAGCATAGCAGATTTTCATGGAGGCATATTGGCAGCAGTAAAACTATATGCTACAGGTCATATATTGGCATGAAACTTAACAGCATGGTAGTAGACATGATGCACTACAATTTATTCCATGGTGGCAAGGTCTAATTATGCATAGAATCATGGATAGCATCATCACAACATGGCATTATGAAGAAAACAGATTCTCAGACTTAGTGAAAATTAGAGTAGACATGTGCAGCAGTTTTTAACAGATTGACATGTTGGACAATGAATATAACTATGATGCAAATCCTGTACATAGCATCAAAAGACACAACCTGGTAGACAACAACATGCTTAACAAAAGACTCCT
Organism: Elymus sibiricus; assembly: GCA_039707655.1. NCBI lineage: Eukaryota > Viridiplantae > Streptophyta > Magnoliopsida > Poales > Poaceae > Elymus > Elymus sibiricus. Next base: position 97,277,691 of record CM077663.1, on the reverse strand, counting down.
TGGGAGCAACCACCAAAGACTCCTATATCAATAGCAAATCGCATGGCAACATGGAAACAAAAAAACAGTTTTCAGACTTAGAAATATTTTGGACCCTCAAAACAGCAGTATTTTATAGCATGTTGGCAACAAGAAAATAACACCTACACATGGTTTATCATGGCAACCAAAAATACCAGGGCCTAGCACACATGTCCAAGGACATATCTCATGTTCGAAATTATTTCATATCATGCATGGATTAAATCACACGAAAATAACAAAAGCGCATCATAGCAAAATAACATGTGCACATAAATTGCTCAAATGACAAAACTAATTACGCAGATAAATTCTATGGATTTTTCTACCCCAAAATCATATATAATATGTGGGTTTTTATTAAAGAAACAATGACACACCAATTATGTGAGAATAGGACATAACCCATTTTAGCAAGTTATGTATGCAAAATAAATGCAACCAACACATCAAATATTTTTAGCATGCATGAAAAAGGCATATAAAAATGCTACACATTTTCCATACACAAGTTTTGTAACCGATGCACCGTTTAATAAATATGTGCAATGCAAAACATGGCTTTTACGCAAAATAAATAAAACAGCATGTTAAACAACTTTAAACATTTGTTCAAGAAGGATATAACTAATCTACACGAAATTCTACACGTCATTCATATATAAAACATATTTATCTGGCGCACGGTTTATTATTTATGAGCATTTTAAAAACATGCAATTTTCTGTAATTATAATGCCTGGGCTTAATTAGGAAATTCGTTCAGACGAAAAAAACGCAATGGGCCAAAACATGCAGTGGCGGCAGATACTATGTTGCGCATACGTGCGTCACATAAGCAACAGGGAGGAGGTTGACTGGTGCTCACCTCGCGGGCCGAGGCCCGGTCTGGCTGGGCCGTGGGGCCCACGCGACAGCTGGAGACGGTCAATGGGGCGGCGCGAGCGGGAGCTCCTCCTGCCGATCCCGATCGGGATCGAGGAAGGCAGAGGCGGCGGCGGGCTTGATGGCCGACGGGGCGATGCGGGCTTGGCAGGCGAGGCGGCGGGCGGACCTGGGGCGGCGGCCCCCATTCCCGGCGGTGAAGGCACGGCGCCGTCCGAGCTCGGGGCGCCGACGAGCTCGAGCGGCCGGCGCCATGGCTGCAAGGAAAGGGGGCAGGGCGGCCATGGCAGATGGCGGCGACTGGCGGCGACGAGGCGGCGGGGCTCGAGGTCGCTGGCGGGAGGAGGCCGGCTGCCGGCGGCTGGAGGCGACGGCGGCTCAGCGGCGGGGAGCGCGAGGCTGCTAGCTCGGGCGGCGCGGGGCTCGGCAGGCGGCGGCGCACGGGCTTCGCTCGGCCCGGATCGGCCCCAGGCGGGCCGGATCTGGGTCCGGGCGGGCCGCGGGGAGGGGAGGCTGCTAGAGACGCGACGTGGCCGCGTCCGGTTGGCCGGGGCGCGGCGACTGGCCAACGGGGTGCCGCCAAGTGGCACTGGAGGGCTGGCCGGAGCATAATTGGAGGTGGGCAGCGGCGACTGCACGGTGGAGGGCACGGATTTCAAGGGAGGAGGTGGAATAAGGCCAAAATGGAAGGGGGCGTCTATTTATAGAAGGGGAGCTAGGGTTTGGGTTTTTGCTCCGTTTTCGGACCATTCGATCTCGATCGGACGGTCCGAAAGCGGAGGGGCTAGCTGGGCTATGGTTGGATGTGTAGAGGGGTTTAGGTGGGGATGAAAGGGAGGTTTTTTGGCCCGTGGCATGTTTTCCAAATACCGCAAACGTCCGACGAATAAACCGATGACGGTGTCGCTACGGACGACCGTTCGGGTATCAAACGACCTCCGATTACGACGAAATTTGGCAGGCGGTCTACCTACACTATAACAAGACCGCACGCCAAGTTTTGACCCAATCCGAGAATATTTTATACGCACTTTTGAAAACAATATTTTAAAGATGTCGCGGGCGCGTGCGTGTGTGGTTGGTCTCGAAACGGTCAACGACACGAACGGAGAGAACCGGGAACTACTAACGGATGCAAGTTTTCAAAAACGAGTGACGATGCTATGCATATGATGCGAATGATGCGACGAAAGACAAAAGAATCACACGATGGCAACGGAATAAATCGGGAATCTTCTGGAGCGTCGGTCCCGGGCTGTTACACATCACCACCACCTACATCGTCACCTTTACCTTCTTAACCACCACCACCAAAGGAGACTTGAGCACATGGGTATGGGCACTCCCCTTGGCTTGATCCAAGCTTGGGGAGGTGCCCCGGTATCGTATCACCATCACTTTTATTCACCTTTACCTATTTTGGTTTTATCTTTAGTTTCCCTTTGCCTTAGTCGAATAAAAGTTTAGCGTGATCTATTTTCGTGTGTTAGTTTCGTGGTTTACCTATCTATGTAATCGAGTGAAAGTTATATAATAAAGTTTAGTTTGAGTTTTTGCTTCTCTACTTTCTGGTTGCAATCAAATAAAAGAAAGACAAATAAATGAAAAGAATCATATGCTAATCTTATGGTGAGTAATGACATCACATAAGGAAAAGTATAACTAGTAAAATTTATTGGAGATTGACAAACATAGCATTGGTCAATGATGCAATTCATGAAAGAATTAATAAGGGAAGAGAAGATTCACATGCAAATACACTATCTTGGACATCTTTTATGATTGTGAGCCCCCATCATATATTATATGTCAAAATGTTGACGTTGGACGAGGAAGACAACGTAATGATGTATGTTTGTTCATATCCACATAGAAGTTATATTTTCATAGATCCTTTAACATGTGGTGCTTGCCCAATATCTTTGCTAGCCAAAAATTCCGCACTAAGTAGAGATACTACTTGTGCATTCAAAAACCCAAACCCAAACTCTTTCCTTGAGTGTCCACCATACCTACCTATGGATCGAGAAAGATCCTTCAAGTAAGTTGTCATCAGTGCAACAAGGCAATAATAATTTCTTCTAAAAGTGTTTTGATCAATTAGTGTAAGAGAAAATTGAGCGCTATACGAACTTATGATGGCAAAGTAATAAAAGCGACGACTGCATTATAAAGGTTGCTATCATAGGGGGCAATATAGCGTGACGTTCTTTTACATTAAGGGATTGGGCATACAAATCAATAAGCGCATGACAACCTCTGCTTCCCTCTGCGAAGGGCCTATCTTTTACTTTTATGCACTTACTTTTATGCAAGAGTCAAAGTATTCTTCTCTATTCCTTTTTACTTTTTCCTTTTGCAAGCATCATGTGGTGAGGAAAGATCTAGGCACATATATCCAGTTGGATATGGGTGGACATGAGTTATTATTGTTGACATCACCCTTGAGGTGAGTGAGTTGGGAGGCGAAACTATAAGCCCCTATCTTCCTACGTGTCCGGTTGAAACTTTTTGTTCATGGGTATGCCGTGAGCGTTAGCAATCATAGAAGACTAAATGATAGCTGAGTATGTGGACTTGCCAAAAGGCTCCGACATGAGACCCTTCCTGAAAATATGATGAATTGTAGTTGCAAAGTTGACTGAGAACATATTTTGTTGGTATCCAATAAGGTTTATGCTTCATACTTCTATGATGTGATGAATTGTTACTTGTTCATGAGAAGTCTTATGATAAAAATGTATTGAAATAAGTTCTTATGTTAGAGTTTGTTGTTGTTATGTTAATAAGCATGATGCTTCTATGTCCGTATTTTGTTTTTATTAACACCTCTCTCTCAAACCATGTGGACATGCTTTTCAATATCGGCTTTCGCTTGAGGACAAGCGAGGTCTAAGCTTGGGGGAGTTGATACGTCCATTTTGCATCATGATTTCCTACTGTTATTTACTTTGTTTTGTTGAATAATAATGCTTTGGGGAGTGATTCTAATGCCTTTTCTCTCATAATATGCAAGGTTTACACAAAGAGGGAGAATACTGGCAGCTGGAATTCTGGACCCAAGAAAAGCACGTCAGAGATACCTATTCTGCACAACTCCAATGAAGCTGAAAATTTACGGAGATTATTTTTGTATTTAATAAAAATTACTGGAGCTGAAAACTACCGGAGGAGGGCCCCCAGGTGTCCAGCCTGGCCCGCTTCCGGTGCCCATCTTCTGGTATAAATTCCCAAAAAACCTAAAAAAATTAAGAGAAGGACTTTCGGGACGAAGCGCCGCCGCCTCGAGGCGGAACTTGGGCAGGAGCACTTTTGCCCTCCGGTGGAGCGATTCCGCCGGGGGAACTTCCCTCCCAGAGGGGGAAATCGAAGCTATCGTCATCACCAACACCCCTCTCATCTTTGGGAGGCCAATCTTCATCAACATCTTCAACAACACCATCTCCTCTCAAACCCTAGTTCATCTCTTGTGTTCAATCTTTGTACCGGAACCTCAGATTGGTACCTGTGGGTGACTAGTAGTGTTGATTACCTTGCGTAGTTGATTACTATATGGTTTATTTGGTGGAAGATCATATGTTCAGATCCATTATGTTATTCATTACTCCTCTGATCTTGAGCATGATTATTATTTGTCAGTAGTTACCTTTGTTCTTCAGGTCACGGGAGAAGTCATGTTGCGAGTAATCACGTGAAGTTGATATGTGTTCGATATTTTGATGATATGTATGTTGTGATTCCCTTAGTGGTGTCATGTGAACGTAGACTACATGACACTTCACCATTCATGGGCCTAAGGGAATGCATTGTGGAGTAGTTATTAAATGATGGGTTGCTAGAGTGACAGAAGCTTAAACCCTAGTTTATGCGCTACTTCGTAAGGGGCTGATTTGGATCTACATGTTTAATGCTATGGTTAGACTTTGTCTTAATACTTTTCTCGTAGTTCCGGATGCTTGCGAGGGGGTTAATCATAAGTAGGTTGTTAGTTCAAGTAAGAACAGCACCTTACCACCGGTCCACCCACATATCAAATTATCAAAGTAGTGAACACGAATCAAACCAACATGATAAAAGTGCCTAGACGAAATTCCCGTGTACCCTCAAGAACACTTTGCCTAATACTAGTGATTGTTCTGGCCTGTCCTTTGCCTCAAAAGGATTGGGCTACCTTGCTGCACCTTGTTTACCATTACCGTTACTTGCTCGTTACAAATTACCTTGCTATCAAACTATCTGTTACCTACAATTTCAGTGCTTGCAGAGATTACCTTGTCGAAAACCACTTGTCATTTCCTTCTGCTCCTCATTGGGTTCGACACTCTTACTTATCGAAAGGACTACGATTGATCCCCTATACTTGTGGGTCATCAGTAGGCAGTAGCTATATGGCTTCCTCTCTCTCTTTTGATTCTCAATACAATGGTCTCTTGGAGATCTATTTGATGTAATGACTTTTTGCGGTGTGTTTGTTGGGATCCGATGAATTTTGAGTTCATGATCAGTTTCTATCCATGAATATTATTTGAGTCTTCTTTGATCTCTTATATGCATGATTACTTATAGCCTCATATTTCTTCTTCGAATCTTTGGTTTAGTTAGGCCAACTAGATCGATTTTTCTTGCCATGGGAAGAGGTGCTTTGTGATGGGTTCGATTTTGCGGTGTCCTTTCCCAGTGACAGAAGGGGCAGCGAGGCACGCATGTATCGTTGCTATTAAGGAGAACAAGATGGGTTCTATTCCTACATGAATAGATCTTGTCTACATCATGTCATCATTCTTATTGTATTACTCTATTTTTCCATGAACTTAATACACTAGATGCATGCTGGATAGCGGTCGATGTGTGGAGTAATAGTAGTAGATGCAGAATCGTTTCGGTCTACTTATCTTGGATGTGATGCCTATATAATGATCATTGCCTTGGATATCGTCATGATTATTTGATATTCTATCAATTGCCCAACTGTAAAAAAATTACCCACCGTGTGCTATACTCATGAGAGAAGCCACTAGTGAAACCTACGGCCCCCGAGTCTACTTTTCCAACATATTGCTTTCCAATCTATCTTTTTGCTGTGTTTGTTTCAGATCTATTAATCCAAAAACCCAAAAATACCTTGCTGCACTTTTTATTTGCCTCTTTTATTTTGTGTTCTTGTGAGATCTATTTGCCCAACCTATTACAATCTAATCTATCTTTTTACCGTTGAGAGATGGACAACCTCTCTTACGCGTCGGGTTGCAAGTATTTGTTCTTTGTGTGCAGGTACCGTTTACATAGCGTTGCGTGGTCTTCCTCCTTGGATTGATACCTTGGTTTCATAACTGAGGGAAATACTTACCGTACCTATGCTGCATCATCCCTTCCTCTTTGGGGAAATACCGACGCAGTCTCAAGCCACGTCAGTCCTTGAGTAGGTAAATGATAAAAGAAATAATTTATGAAGTGTGAAGGCTAGTTTAGTATATAGGTTTGATCAATGTTACTTCTAATCACTTTTTCTAACATCATAAACAACAACTCTTTTCTCATAGAACTTCTCATGATCAAGTAACAAACTATTCACATGTTAAAGTATAGACCATAAACTTTCTTGAAAACTAGCAAACTATGTTTTCAGTCATCTAACAATTACAATTCATCTTATTTTCAGGAAGGGTCTATGTAAGAGCTTTGATTTAGCAAATTCCACATACTCAACTATCATTTAGTCTTTCTGACACTCAAAGCTATTTTTAGAACAAGCAGTTTCAGTCAAAGACATAGGAAGATAGGGGCTCAATGTTCTGCCTCCCAACTTATTTACCTCAGGGATAACGTCAACAATAATTAATCATGATCACCTATATCCAATTGGATATATGGTCTTGGATCTTTCCTCACCACATGATGCTTGCCAACTAAAGAATTAATAGATTGGAATAGGGATGAACATTATTGACTCTTGCATAAAAGTAAATATAGAAAAGTAAATACATAAAAGTAAAAGATGGGCCCATCACAGAGGGAAGCAGAGGTTGTCATGCGCTTTTTATTTTTGGATGTGCAATCTCTTAATGAAAAGGAATGTCACTTTATATTGCCCCTTGTGATGGCAACCTTTATTATGCAGTCTGTCACCTTTATTTCTTCACCATCACAAGTTCGTACAAAGCTTATTTTCCCTTCCAATAAAAGATCATATATATTTAGGAGCAATTTTTATTGCTTTTTGCACCAATGACAACTTACTTGAAGGGTCTTATTCAATCCATAGGTAGATATGGTGGACTATCATGGAAAGAAACTGGGTTTAAGGATTTTTGGATGCACAAGTAGTATCTCTACTTAGTATGAATTTTTGGCTAGCAAAAGATCCTAAGCAAGCACCACATGTTAGAGGATCCATGACAATATAACTTCTATGTGAATATAAACAAACATAACCATTATGTTGTCTTCCTTGTCCAACGTCAACTACTTGATCAAGTTTGAAAATAATTAACAGGGGCTCACAATCATAGAAGATGTCCAAGATAGTATATTTATATGTGGAATCTCTCCCCCTTCAATATTCTTTCATGAATTGTTCAAGTGACCAATGCTATGTTTGCTAACCTCCAATAATTTTATTGCTTATACTCTAGTATGTTAAGTCACTACTCCCCATGGGACAAGCATATGAAGCATATATAATTTCACATTTTATGACATTCAATTCATTCAACATTTTCTCTTAGGATATAAGTGAAGCACAAGAGTGATCATCAAACCACTCCCAAAAAGATATAAGTGAAGTTCATAGAGTATTCTTCGTTGAATATAGATAGAGTATTCTTCATTGAATATAGAGAGACCAATATCCAAGCACAAAATATATAAGTGAATCACACAAAGCATTCCATAAAGCCATACTCAAAGGATTTAAGTGAAACACATGAAGCATTCTATAAAGCCATACTCAAAAGATTTAAGTGAAGCGCATGAAGTATTCTATAAATAAGCCAAGGATTATCTCATACCAGCATGGTGTATAAAATAAAAGGGGGAAATAAAGATTTAAGTGAGGCGCATGAAGTATTCTATAAATAAGCCAAGGATTATCTCATACCAGCATGGTGTATAAAATAAAAGGGAAAATAAACACAAAAGATGCTCCAAGAATGGCACATGTGAACGAATAAAACTTATGATCATCATAGGCTAACCGATAATTGTTGACGAATAGAGGAGGGATCGTAGCATCCCCAAGCTTAGATGCTTGAGACTTCTTGAAGTATTAACTTGGGGATCCTTCGGCATCCCCAAGCTTGAGCTTTTGTATCTTGTTCAATCCTCTCATATCCCGGTTTCACCTAAGTCTCAAAAACTTCATACACATAAAACTTGAAAAGAACTCGTGAGATAGGTTAGTACATATAAAAATAAATCAACACTTCATGTACTTCCAAGACAAGTTGCATAATAATGTTCAAACATTAGTTACTGTATACTATCATTTCCACAATTTGTATCTACCAATATAAGCCATGAAAACTCTAGGATAAGTAGATAACAAAACTATGACAACAATCTGTCCAGACAAAACAGTTTGTTGTAATTCATTTATAAAGTGTACTTATGTAACTCAAACAATTTTGAAAATTTAGGACAAGCTAAATAATCTATATGACAGTACCGTGTAAATTTTTTAGAAACTTTCCACGTTCAGTAAAGTATGAAAATTCAAACACTACAGCAAAAGTTTCCGTTCTTACATAGTCGTGCATCAAACATGCAATTGAGACATCTTAGGGCAATTCTTGAAACCTTTTATTGAAAAACATGATTATTAATAACATCTAACAGAGAACAACAAAATAAAATAATGCTCCAAGTAAAACACATATTATGTGATGAATAAAAATATAGCTCCAAGTAAGGTATATTGATAGTGTTGAAGACGAAAGAGGGGATGCCTTCTGCTTAAACGCTTGAGTCTTCCTTGTATATTTGCTTGAGGGTGCCTTGGGCATCCCCAAACTTAGGGTCTTGCCACTTCTTATTCTCCTCATATCAGTATCTCGCCCAAAACTTGAAAACTTCAATCACACAAAACTTAACAAAAACCTCATGAGATCCGTTAGTATAATTGGCAAATCGTAAACTTAACCCTTTATCCAATTTTTATTTTTAAATACCGCCTCCCTGGGGAAAGAAGAATAGTAAAAAAAGATATGGAGTGCACTAGATTTTTTTTGCATTATTTCCTTCCTCTAGGTACTGTTATAAATTGATTAATATTTAATTATTGTATAAGGTACTGTATTGTAAGTTATCCATGGCTTATACCCCCCGATATAATCCATGGCATCATCAAAACAAGCAAACTATGCAAGCAAAAACAGAATCTGTCAAAAAAAGAATAGTTTGAAATGATCAGTAGAGAAACTATACTTTCGTAACTCCAAACATTCTGAAAAATGAGTACAACCTGGGGAATTTGTACACCAATATTGTGTAAAACATTCAGATCAAAAATACATTCGAGTAAATTCAGAGAAATTCTACACTGGATGCAAAAGTTTTGGTTTTTGCACAGGATCAAATCTACTATCATCCAAATTATCCCAAAGGCTTTACTTGGCACATTATTGAAATAAAAGACACAAAACATGATTACTACAATAGATTAATCATGTGAACACACAAAAATAGAAAGGATAAGTGTTGGTTTGTCTCCCAACAAGCACTTTTCTTTAAAGCCTTTTAGCTAGGCATGATGATTTCAATGATGCTCACATAAGAGCAGTAGAAGAAACATGCAAAAGAGCATCATGAATATTATGACAAACACATTATTTTTATGGTACAGTGGTATATGAAAGTAGATAATTATTTTTATGAGAAACTTCCATGAAAAATTCTACATTGTTTCCATGAGCATGACCACAAGTGTTCAAGGTCAACCCTCACTTCTCCAATGCATAACTTTCCAATCGCTTCTCTTATAAAAGGCAAGTAATTTTTTTTTATTTTTTTTTATTTTTTTTGTTTCACCCACAACTAAAGAAATAAAACAAGAAAACATAAATAAAAGGAAAACAAAATCTACTTAGTGATAAAAGCAAACAAGCATACACGGAAATATTAACCCCACGCTATTGCTCCCAGCAACGGCGCTAGAAAAGAGCTTGATAATCCCTAAGTGCAAGGAATCATCGTAGCACTTTCCAAAGATGGAAGTGATAAGTATGAAGTGTCGGATCCACAAGGAGCTAAAGGTAAGATCAATATTCTCTCAAGTCCTATCTGCCACTGATACGACTCTACATACACCGAATGTTTGCTTCTATTTAGTAACGAGAAATAAAATTGCGTTGCGGGTATAAAGAGGCTAGCCTTGCATGATATTGGAGAACAAAAATATGAAAATAGTTGCTGCCTAAATAAAGTTATAATATATTACAATATATAACAAATAGCAAGTGTGGAATAATGATGGTATGGTGTGGAGAGTCATCCTAGGCAATTGATAACAAGATCGGTAATCATTATTGCAATTTTATATGAGGGAGAGGCATGAGCTAACATACTTTACGTACTTGGATCATATGAACTTATGATTGGACCTCCAGCAAGCATCCACAACTACTAGAAATCATTAAGGTAAACCCAACTGTAGCATTAACAGTTCAAGTCCCCTTTACTCCCATACGCAACAACCCTCTTACTCGGGTTTGTGTTTCAGTCACTCACCAACCCACTATAGCGAATCATGAACATATTGCAACACCCTACAGCGGAAATCCTCCACATGTGCGCGGCATGGGAGGCACCATAGGAGAGCACCAATATAAAACATACAACTCAAACCAATCAAAATCATCAATCAACCCAAGGGACAAAAGAAATCTACTCAATCATCATAAGATGGCAACAATCATCGGATAATAATATGTGGCACAAAACACCATGTTCAAGTAGGGGATTACAGCGGGGTGTGGGGGAGTGGACCGTCGTAGATAGATGAGGGAAGGTGATGGCGGCGAAGTTGTTGCTGTAGATTGTCGTCACCATGGTTGCCTCGGCGGCGTTCCGGTGCCACCGGGAGAGAGGGGGAGAGAGTCTCCCCCTTAGTCTTCCTCCTCCGTGGCCTCTCCCTAGATGGGGAGAGGTTCTCCCCTCTGGTCCTTGGCCTCCATGGCTTCCAGAGGGGCGAGAGCCCCTCTGAGATTGGATCTATCTCTCTGTTTTCTCTCCAGATTGGTTTTTCTTTGATACAAAGAGCGGCGGCAGCAGAGCGGAGAGTATCTCCTAATTTTTATGGTTTCTCTATTTATAGGATTTTTTGGCGTTGGAATAATGCAAAACGGAGTTACGAGGGGTCCACAAGCTAACAGGGCCCTTTGACCCCGTGGGCGCGCCCTGTTGGGTCGTGGCCAACTAGACCCCCCCTCCGGTGGTTCTTCTTTCCAATGTTTCTCATATGTTCCAGAAAAAATCACCAAAAAGTTTCGGGCGATTCCGAGAACTTCCATTTTCTGCACAAAAAACGACACCACGGTAATTCTGTTGAAAACAACGTCAGTCCAGGTTAGTTCTAATTAAATAATAAAAATTGCATCAAAGCCATATAACAATATTGTAATCACAGGTGAATACGGCATGAATACTTCATAAATTATGGATACGTTGGAGACATATCAACCGTCCTCCCCATGCGAGGGCCCCTAAATCATCCACGAGGTCCACAACAACAAAACTGGTCGAATCACATCACAACCTTGGAATGCCAAGCATCTTCATTTATTTTATTACATACTTTTTGCACAAAAGAAACTGCATATATGCGTACCATGTATACTTAGCTCAAACAAAATGAGGTTGGAAAATAAGGAGGTCCCCCGTGACCTCTTACTATTTTTCTTTTCCCTTTTAAAGTTTGATATCATAAACATGACCAACTGCTATTCAGCACAAAATACAACCATGAACCCCTTGGGATATACAAATCGCGGAAGAACAAGTGTATCTCTTTGTGGATGGACTCATGGGCTGCGTCGCTATATGTGGACCTCCCCATAGCTCCACTTGAAGGTTGCATCATACGTTCCTGACTTCGTGCTTTTTGATCCGGACTATTGCAGACGCTTCTTCTGTCGACCTCCCATAGCTTCACGCTTGATGAGTGATATTTGTGCACTCATTTCACCCTTGTTTAAACTGAGATATTTCACTAAAAGAGAGATACTCGCTCTGATATTGCCAGTAATGACTAATGAATGCAAAGGATTCCACAAATCCTCTCTTTAATATTTTTCCATAGGAAATGGGATAAAAAGGGAAGAAATCACGTGGAGGGATGGAAAGGAAGGAAAATGGAGTAAGAAACAATCATCGGTAGGTGCCAAAAGCTAACCAGAACAAAACACGACATTTCATACGGGCGCAAGTGCCCATATGAGCGGTCGTTTGGCTTGGAAACCGAGGAAGGTCGTCTACCTGAAAAACTTTTATAAAGGGGACCTCGTCAAAATGTCAAAGAGAATAGCATCGAGCACAACCATAACCTCTTCATCATCTTTATCATCCGCAAACCCTATCCGCCGCCATTTTCATCTCCATAACCATCTCCACCACCATAGTGCTCTCTTATCTAGTTCATACTTGTAATCATGCATCATACAAGGCATCCATTGTAAGACATATTGCAATAAATCACTCCAAAATGTGTTCTTCAATGTTTTCTTCATGCGATCTGATCTCCATGTGCGAGTAGTCCGGTAAGGTATGGGTTGAGGCATGAGCCTTGCAACCCCAGGTATTTGCTGAGGGGATCAATGGAAGTCTTTCACATAACGTCCCGCATGTGTGAAATAAAATTGTTTCGTGACGTGTCTCTTGTCTTGTCCGCGATCTTCACCCCTGCAGGTACCCAGGATCATGGAGATTGAGCACCGGTGAGGCTAGGATCAAGGGGACCTTGAAGTGTTATACCGAACACTGGTGACAGTAAGGTTTAGTAGGGTAACCTGGATCATATCCTTGGGGACACATGAGGTGTAGTAATTGAACACCCAATGCTTTTGTCTGATATTATTATCTTAATTATTGGGGCAACCCCTGCAAGACGGGTAGGGCCTTCGATAGGACAACCGATTCTTGATGCAGGACTCATGTCGGTCAAGATGTTATTTTGACACATCCCCCACTCTGATATGAAACGAGCACATCTTGATGGGTGACTTCCCAAGCACAAACTAATATCCTTTTTGGTCCCAACGCAAATACATGGTTGTAAGCTTTAAAACCACATACACGTACCTATTTTTATTATAAGTGTTTGAATCACATCTTGCTTGTTGATCCGGTCAAAAGCTGGATTTGACAATTTGGCAAAAGCTTGCTAGAGACCATTGCTTCAAGGGGATCTTCCTCTCGTGAGTTCGATACCCAGGTCACCTCTGGGGAAATAGGTGTGGGATACCCTTTCTTGATCCAACACCGGGTCAATAAAAATGAGATATCAAACCCTTTTTTCTGGCGTCGTTGTTGGGTAGGAGTTTAGTATTCCTAGTCTTCGTGTTTAGAGTTTTTGTTAAAGTTATTTTTCAGTTTTTGTTTTTTTACTTTTCTGTTTTTAGTTTAAGTTTTATTTTTGTTGCAAGTCTTTTCAGATGAAAAACCAAAAAGTTACTATGGCTCGTAATCTTGGGAGTTTTGCTACTCCTAGCAACAATTTCATGTGTAAACCAATACCATATCCTGATGTTCCAGCTGTAGAATATGAGATCAAACTGAACCTAGTTTCCATAGTTCAACATGACCAATTTGGAGGCTCTGCTTCTCAAGATGGAGGTATGCATTTACATAACTTCACTGAATTGTGCAACATGACACGCATAAAGGATTATGACCTAGATGACCTGAAACTTCATTTATTTCCTTTCTCTTTCAGAGGAAAATCTAAGGAATGGATTTTAGCTTTGCCTAAAGGCACTATTACTTGTTGGGATGCTTGTTGCGATAAATTTTTATCTAAGTTTTGTCCACTTGCAAAAAATATGCAATTACGTTCTCAGATTGCTAGTTTCAAACAAGAGGAACGTGAGCCACTAGCACTTGTGTGGAATAGAATGAAAGACGCTATAAGAAACTACCTCAATCATGGAATGGAGGTGTGGTTAATCCTTCATATGTTTTTATAATGGCTTGAATCACATGTCAAAAACTATGCTTGATACAGCTACAGGAGGAACAATCATGGGAAAGCCCATAGAAGATGTCAAGAAGCTACTAGATGATATGCAAGAGAACCATGCCCAATGGCATGTTGAGAGAACCACCACCAAGAAGGTGAATACTATAGAAGAAGATAGCTCAGAGTTGACAAACCAAGCTTGAAGAACTTATCTCCTTGATGAAAGGTAAAGAAAAGGTAAACGTTAATGCCATCACTAACAAAGATACTAGCGATGTGAATTTTATTGCTCGTAATAGATATAACCCCAATTGGAAAAATAATGGCTATGCTCCTAAACTTCCTCATCCTAATAATGGAGGAGCATCCAATAATTTGAATGGAGCTGGTAGCAATAGAAATACTCTTGAAGAAACTCTTAAAAGTTTTATTGCTAGCCAGACTGAGCAGAATGAGAACTTCAAGAATATCTTGAAGAATCATGATAACTTGCTTGGTCAATTGACCGATAAGGTTGTTGGACTAACAAATCATGTGTAGATACCTGAAGCCAGATCCAATAATATGGAATCACAAGTGGTTAAAATAGCTGAGAGCCAAACCTTGATTTTGGCCAAGTTTGCAAGTAAACTGGAGCCTAACCCGGTTGAAGAAGTTAAAATGGTAAGAAGCAACGTAGAGAAAGTTGATGTACTTGACATAAGCCATGTGCCAGAGTATAGCTACACCGTTGCAGATTTTGTTAAGATGATATCCATGAAGTATCCACTACCGGAGGTAACTAATGATGGGGCATATAATGTCTTTGTTGAACAAGCTGCAGCCAAGGTACCTGAACTTGATGATGAAAGGAAAATGATATTCAGTAAGTTACTAGCTAAGCAAGAGGATGCTTTTGAACCTACTATAGAGAATGAGATAGGATTTAATAGATTCGGTGCTTTATGTGATATAGGGCCAAGTGTTTCCACTATCCCCAAATTTGTTTATGGTAGTCTCAATCTTGGCCCTTATGCTAATACCGAGATTCTATTAAACATGGCTAATTCTACTTTTACTCAGGCAACAGGCATTAAGCATGGAGTTATAGTTCATATTAATGATTGCCCTTCATGATTGATCTTGTCATAGTAGATATGCCTGAAGATCCAATTGCTCCTATAATTCTCGGTAGACCTTTTCCAAGGACTATTAAAGCTGTGATAAATGTGTTTGAGGGGAATGTTCGATTTGATTTACCAGCCAAAGATTCCTTTGTAGGACATTTCCCCAGGAAAAAGAAAATGAAGACCTACACAGGAGGTGGAATCATTTTGAATGCGAGAAGCTATGGTCTCGGTGTTCTAGCTCCACCTTGATCACCACTACAGTCGAGCTATCCGACCGAAAACAAGCGCTTCATTGGCGGCAACCCACGCGAATAAAGTAGACAAGTTAGTTATTATTTTTTTTTAATAAAAGAGTGATTGAAGTTCCATATAAAGAAGTGAGTTTGGAAGAGTTGTTCTAATGAAGGCTTCGCTTTGTGCAAAATTATTTATAAGTTGAATCGGTGTTTGAATGCCTGGAAATATGTCTATGTATTGCTATGGAACTAACCCAATGAGAAAACAAAGAAAAAGAGAAGTTTCGAAAGAAACAAACCAAAAGACGGCCTATCACACGACCGCAGTGGTTATCTGGGCGGTCGTTTGACCTGCAGGAGGTTCCAACGCAAAACTACCAGAGACATCATAGAAGAATATGACGTAACATGCGAGCACGAGCGCTCGTTTGTGCGGTCGTTTCATTTCTTAGCAGAAATCAGCGAGGAGTCCAGAACGTTCGACGGGGTTCCAAATCGGCGCATGCTCCTGTCCGAGCGGTCGTTTGACATCTTAGACCAGGAGAAGAAAAAGAACAAAGCGAACGTTGGCGTTCAAAACGAACGCTGGCCTAGAAATGGTTGTTTCATCTACGCTCAGGCACAGGTAAGCTAAACCGGTTTGCAGCATTCCATGCGAGCGCTTGCATTTGTATGAGCGGCCGTTTCGTGTGCCGTTGACTCCAATAAGCCCGAGGAAGGAGGTAAATCATCCCCATCTCTCTCTTTTCTTCTTCTTCTTCCTCCAAACCTCTCCAACCCTAGCAAAACTTCGCCTGATCACTCTACTCGTTCGTTTTCGGTTTGAATCCTTTCGTGTGGTCGATCTATGGTACGTTTGTCCTCCGATACCCAAGTTATTTTTCTCGAATCCACGTTCTACATACCTAACATTGCCATGTCTAGGATATGCATATTTTTATCCAAAATTGAGTTTGCCATGGATTTGTTGATGTTTTTAGAGGAGTATGATGTTGTGAGTACCGTATGATCATTATTATATTATTATATTGGACTAAAAAATTGTTTTGTAGATGTTTACATGGAGGTCTTCTCGCATACGCAGTGGTTCGAGTTCATCCACCGCATCACCACAACAAGTTTTCACTCACGGGATCATCTTCACCGACAGTGGTGCGAGGAAGATGGGCGAACGTCACAGAAGGAGAGGCAACTCTTGCCGGAAGACGTCCCCAGCGTAACACCTCACGGCGCATTTAATGTGTTTGTCCTAACCGGTCAGAGTTAGGTATTTAGCGTTGTAGCCACTATCTGTATAGTGTATTGACTATTTTGCCATTATGGTGACCTCTTCACCTATACAAGGAGGGCCATGGCTACCTTTACAAAGGTGGGCTATTTGCCCATTTGCATGCAGTAGCTGCACTTCCGCGCACTCTTGCTGGCAAACCGCGCTCCTTGTAAACTTGGGATCACATAATCAATCTACTAAAGCAGGAGTAGGGTTTTACACCTCGCGGTGGCTCGAACCTTGGTAAAGTCGCTTGTGTGATTGATGTTTCCGCTCTCTATGCACGTAGATTCCCACAGTTGAACCGCAAAGGGACATTGTCGGTCCCATAGATTGTCGTACCTTGACACACATGTATGATCCAGGGCCGGCCCTGCGGGGGGACGGGAGGGGCGGCCGCCCCGGGCCCCCGATGGCATACTTCTCTGATGTGTACGAGATTTTAGCCTTAAATAACGGATGGATTAGTTACTTCTCGGCTTGTCGCAACGTAGTACGATAGCACACCGTGCGCAGTCTCTTCGGCTTCTACTCTATCTCTTCCTGGAGATTGGCGACAAATCAGGTAGGTCCACGGCGCCTCGTCCGCTTAGTCTAATTGTGATTTCCTGCTGTTTGCGCGATTAATGGAAGACCATAATGCAGTTTTTAATATTCTCATCTACCTCCTCTATAGTGCAAATCACGTCTCTCGTTTACAACTTTTCCGATCATTCATTTGCTCGTGAAGGTAAGGTCTTGCGTGAAGGTCATCCTTCTACATCGCTCTATCATGCACTCCAATTGCTCGTGTTGATTAGACTTAGAAAAAGAGGAACCCAGATTCTTGTCCATGACCTGCTGTTGACACCCGATTTTGGCATGGTCGAAAACATAATTAAGAAGGCCTCAAATGGAAAAGTGCTCAAAGTGAGAAAGTTCCGTATCATCGAAAGGAGAAACTTTGATATTTGGGCCATAGCCATCCGATCTCATCTCTAAGGCCGAAGTTGTGTTCGAAGTACTGAGATTTTGTATGCAGAACACTATTGGGCTAATTACGCCCCCAAGACGACCTCATATGAGAAAATGTTCAACACGGATTGTCTTCATCTCGTCGAAACATATTTTGATATAAAGATCGTCTCAATCGGAGGCCGTATGCAACCTGTGGAGCCAAAACAAGATCAGCAACAGAAGCTGCAGAGTCATTTCGTATCCACCGAGTTTTTTGACTCGGTGACACCGAGTTGACTCGGTAATTCCGAGAAAAATCATTCGGAAATTCCGAGTGAGATGCAGAAGATTACAGAAAGTTGGCAACGTTAACTCGGTGGGACCGAGAAAAATCACTTGGTGGCTCCGAGTTGGTCCGAAAAATTGCCAAAGTTTCCTCTCCGAGTTAGGTTAGGGTTTTTGACGTTTTGGCAGGATTTTTTAGTCCTTTTCTTGTACGGGAAGTCCAGCCACCTCATATATATGTTAGAGGTGACGGCCGATTGAACAACACACAATCGCAAAACACATCTACTACTTTTTCATCTACGTTTTTGTCTCTCCCTCGTTTTTGCTTCCTCGTTCTTCGTCGTTCTTCGTATTGGAGAGCTGCGAATCCCGAGGCCCTAGGGGCGAGCGAATCGACCTAGGGCAGCCCATTGCCGCCGCACTCCCTGACGGGGTCCCTCCCGGGCGTGCGGGGTTTCGGGTCCTCAAAAGCTCTCGCCGGTCGTCTTGCGAATCGCGCTTCCGGTTAGACTCCTTCAACGTGAGCTGCGGTGCATCACCCCCGACGTCGAGGGTACACGTGACGTGTTCGTGTGCAAACACACTTTTTGGCGACTCCGCTGGGGAGAAAGCTTTAAACGGTCTCCAGCCCGTTCTTGCTACGAAGAGATCATCATCTAGGGTTTGCAATCTACAAAGGTAATATGAATACCCAACTCACTTATGTAGATGCAAATAATTCATATGGCGTTGCTAGATCGTTCAATGAGTATACTGTGACACCCCTGGATTATCAGCTACAGTAACCTAGGTGATCAAGCTACAGTGATCACCAGATTAAGCTAATCCATTTTTCTAAACAGTGCTTGATCACAATGGTTAAATAAATCAATTCAAAATTCTCTCTGAAAATCAATTCAAATTCAAGTGCAAAGTAAAGTTGCCCAAAAAATTCTGGGAAAATATTCATATTGTTGGCAATATTCCAAAACAAATGTTGTTAAGGAAAACAACATCACCATCAACTTGGTTTGGGCCAGAGCATTTAAACCAAGCCAAATCAGCATTAAAATTGCTTAATTTCATTTTGAAAATTCCAAATCAAACTCAAATTTGAATTCAAATATAAGTCAAATTATTAATTTTCTCAAATCATGAAAAGTAAAGTGTTCATATTTTTGCAAATAATCAATAGGTAATTATCATGAAGGAACCAACATTTTATAAAGTATTTAAGTGCACTAAAATAATTAAAACAGAAGCCCAAATAATATCTTAAATGCCATTTACATTATGGAAAATACCAAATCGTTTCCAATGCCTCTCAAACTTTTGTGGCATTGCTGAAAAATGCAATACAAATACTGGACCAAATATCACATTTTACAAAAGTGCTATAGTGCTCCAATTAAAATAAAACAGAAAAGAAAAGGAGAAAACAGAAAGGGAAAATAAGAAAAAGAAAATGAAAAGGCCCCCTGGCCAACTGGGCCAACCGGCCCAGCCGGTCCACCCCAGCCTCCTCCACCTGCTCCCTCCCTCGTGTCATCTCTCCCGTGGCCGAGCGGCCGCCGGCCGGCCACCACTCGCCACGGCGACGGGAGCAGTTGGGGCGAGGGGATAAGCTCACCCCGAGCCTCCCCCTGGTCGCCTCGCCCGCACTCCCCCCCCCCCTCTGGTCACCTCTCCTTCCTCCCCTTGCTCTCTCTGTCGTCCCTTCCCGCCTCTCCAGAGCGCTCCCATGGCTGCGCCCAGCTGAGCTCGCGGCCACTCTCCCTCTCGCTCCCCTCCGACCAGCTCTGGAGCTCCGCCTCTTCGTCCTCGACCCCCTGGAACTTTGGATCGAGCCGGAGCGCGACGTAGCCGCCGCCTGGGGTCGTCTTCTACCTCGGGACAGTGAGATCGCCGCCGTCGATCTGCTCCCCTCCGTCAACCCACGCTACATCGGGCCTTCTCTGCACTCTCGGTGAGCTCCTCCCTTTCCTCCTCATCTCCTCGTAGCCCTCGTAGTCCACCACAGCGAGCCCCCGACGGAGCCGAGCTCTGCCCGCTGCCATAGCCGACGTAGAGCTCGCCACAGAGCCGCTCGAGCCATTCCACGGCAACCAGCGAGCTCCTGCTGGCCCGTAGACCCCATCCCACGCAAAGGCCCCTCCGTTTGGCCTCTGTACGCGCGTGCACGAACTTGCCCGAGCGCCGCCGCCGCCACCTTCGACCTGGCGCTCGCCTCCGATCGCCCCAGCCGCTCCGCCGCTGGAGAGGTCGCCGGCGTCGCTCCGGCCGCCGCGCTGACCTGTCGCCGGTGGGTCCCGGCCCTGTGTCACTGACTGCGGGCCCCGTGAACCCCCTGTTGACCCGTTGACCCCGTCAACGTCTACGTGGCCGCCCCTGTCTCGCTGACATGCGGGCCCCACCCCTTTAAACGATTTAAAATAACAAATAAAATATTAATTAGTTAATTAGCTAATTAGTATACTAATCTCTCACTGACTAGTAGGCCCCACCCGCTAATTAACCCATTTAATTAAGTTAAAACCCCCTAGCCCACTGACGACCGGGTCCCACCCCTCTAATTAATCCCTCTGAATAGTGTAGAGGCTGACAAGTGGGACCGGCCCACTGTGCAAGTGGATAAGCCCGGCCCAGTCAGCTTGCTGACTGGGCAGCTGGCCCACATGTCAGCCTCTGATGAATGGGCCTTTGACCCAGTCAATGGGCCCACTGGTCTGGTCAATTGGGTACAAAACTGGGTGCACATAGCAATTTAGTATTTAACTAATTCGAATTAAATTAATTCTGGAAAATTTAGAAAATCAATAAAACTTTAGAAAATCATAACTTTTAAACCGTAACTCCGATGAAAATAATTTATATATGAAAGTTGATCAGAAAAATACCATGAATCCAAAAATGCCATCCATTCATCTATCACATGCCTCTAGCTATCTGAACACGCAACTTTTTGCCTGTTTCGGATAGGTGAATAGTGCATGACTTTAATAAAATAATTCCAAATAAATTCCTAAATTAGCTAGAGCACTTAGATAGGCAGTATATCACCCTAGCACTGCTTTTAGATATGTCATGCACCCCTGTGGCATCACTGCCGTGTAATTAGTATTTCATTCCCCCTCCGGTCATCCGTCTAACAAATGTCCGGATCCGGGAAAACTTTCCCGGATGGGTTCCCCCTTCATCGGTGACGTGCCACCCTACGTTAGACCACACCCGGCACTGCGTATTACCATGCTATGCTTTGTGTTACATTGTTTGCCTTGTATTTATCTGTTTCTTCCCCCTCTTCTCTCTCGGTAGAGTCCGGTGTCGACGTAGTCCTCGAGACCGACGCAGCTCCGGAGATCGGCTACACTGTTGACGACCCTGCTTTTGCCGCAGAGCAGCAAGGCAAGCAAAATCCCCATTCCGATATCACCCATCTCTTTCCCTCTTATGCTTGCATTAGATTTTGCTACTGTATTAGTTAGCTCCTATTCTGATGCATAGCCTGTTTTTGATGAACTGCTACTACACCTGTTATCATATCAAATGCTTAGTATAGGTGGATCAATGAACCCCTGAGACCCCCCTGAGTCCGAGTTGCCCCTGCTTGTTCATCGACGACTCGACGACTCGAAGACCCGAAGACTCGGTCAACCGACCGACAAGCCAGACCTTCACATCACCGCACACCCCTTTAGTATGGCACTGCAGAGCTACCATCGAGTGCCGAGGGTGATACCTCACTTAGCACTTCCGATGTTAATTCTGTAGCATAGCTAATCAATCGTGGGTATCGAGGGTGATTCCTCCTTCCCATTTATCGATAGCGACTCTTGCCATACACATACCTCGAGTGGGATCCATCGAGGGTGATTCCTCGGATCCCACTTGGTGTATAGACACACAGTTACTTGGACTTGACAATTATTACATGTGAAAGGCGGGACTGGAGGGACAGGCGGTACCACCCTGGTCGAGGTGGACCTGAGTTCCCGACAGCCCTGAGACGGATCGGCCCCAAGGGTACCCGTGTGAGATTTGGTGGGATGCGCCACAAGGCATCCGAGAGACATTGGTGGGGTGCGCCGGTAAGGCACCCGAGTGTTCTTGGCGGGGCGACGAACTGCACTTTTGGTTCGAGCTTGCCCCGCACCAATAAAATTGCTAATGGGTTGGGTACTTGATCTGAGTTAGGTCGTTGGCCTTAATACGCACTAACCTTCGCGTGGGAAAAGTTATGGGCATCTCAGCGTCGTTGTATCAGCCGAAGCTCTTCGGACGTCAGCAATGGAGCGGCGCGCGTCGGATTGGACTGGACGGTGCAGCTCTTGGACTGGAGTGTACTAGGTCTGCTTCCGGCCGCGTACGCACCGTGCAGGTGTGCAAAGGGTGATTGGGCCCATGACCCCTGAGCGCATAGGATTTAGACCGGCGGGCTGGCCTCTTCGTTGAGTCTAGGTGGGGCAACGACGTGCTGATATCCCGAGGCCGGGCATTACCCAGGAAAGTGTGTCCGGCCGGAGGTGACTCAGGCGCGTTGGGGAATATGTGGTGCACCCCTGCAGGGAAGAACAAACTATTCGAATAGCCGTGTCCACGGTAACAGGACGACTTGGTGTAGTGCCTTGACCTTATACAACTTTAATCATAAATTTAATTAAAATGAATTGTGGCTCCGGGATTGCTTCCTCGCAGGGGAGTCGAGGAAGGATCTCTGGGCGTGTTACTTAAATTATAATTGCTCAACAATATGATTATATATATGAGATGCAGGTCTACTCTCTTCTCATGCTGCAAGATGCTGAAGATGCTAGTCTTCGATAGGACTAGGTCTTCCCCCCTTATTCTTGCTTTCTGCAGTTAGTCCAGATATACCCCATTCACTTGATAATGAAGCATATCTAGCATAGTTCTGATGTAAGTCTTGCGAGTACTTTGGATGAGTACTCATGCTGCTTTGCTCTATCTTTTCCCCTTGGATACGATTCCGCGTTCAGACGATGGAGCCCAGGAGATGGAGTACGCCGGAGACGTCTACTACACCACCGCTGGAGCCTACTGCTACGTGGAGAACGCCGACGGTCAGGAGTAGTTAGGAGGTTCCCAGGTAGGAGGCCTCGCCTCTTTCGATCCGTTGTTTATGTTTGTGCTCGCCTTCTTAAGACAAAACTTGTCTAACTTATGTCTGTACTCAGATATTTTTGCTTTCGCTGACTTGTGCTTGTGTCGAGCTTTATATTCGAGCCCTCGAGGCCCCTGGCTTGTAATATTAAGCTGTATGACCTTATATTTGTGTCTTTTGTCATGTTGTGGTATCAATCAGTGAGTCCCTAATCTTGGTCGTACGCACTGTGTGCATGATTAGCATACGGACAAGAATGGGGGCGTCACAAGTTGGTATCAGAGCCAACTGCCTGTAGGTAGCCCCCTTTCCAACTCCTTGGCCAAAGTTGAGTCTAGTACTTGAAAAGCTTTTACTAACATGGCTGTGTGGCTTACGTGCCCACGTCGCCATTGGGTGGTATTAGGATCTTTTATTCCTCTTCTATACTCTGGGACTCTGATCTCTCTTCTTTTCGGGTTAAAGATTTTACTAAGCTCTGACTCTAGGTTCTCGTAACTACTTCTCCCGGAGAGCCCTCATACCAGAAGATCACCTGCTTCGTCAGAAGATTCTGAAGATACCATTTTAATGTTTTCCGAGACTTTGTGCTCATCGGCTTTGCAATCCCCTACCACCGATAAGTCCCTATGGATGACTAATTGCACTTGTCATTCATACAACATTTTCTCATTGCTCTTGTTGTTACAAGATGCCCCGAAGTACTCTTCATTGCCCCGATAACCCTTTGAGTTTACTACCTCATAGTTCTTTTCCGTATGGAAGCCTTACGGGTAATTCCTCACAATTGTCGAGGATCCGTTCATCCCAGTTGATCATATGTCTCGCAAAAATTCTTCGGAATGCTTTTCGATCTTTCGAAAATCCTCTGCAGGCTGTTGCTCTTGAAATTCTTGCCAGCTTGCATTATGGTTAATTCCATGTGTCTAGCAATGTTCATTAAAATCCTTTAAGATTGTCATTCTGATCATGTTGATTCAGCATGTGTACAAATGCACGCAGTCATCAGGTGATCCGTTTAAAATTATCTTTCCGGCTCAGACGTCCTTCCGGACATGGGTTGGTTCTCGGCAAGTCAAACCTTTATTGGTTGTCCGACTAAGTCTTTTCAACTTATCCATCCTTGATCAGAGCGTCTACTTCTGATCCTTCATTTTGGAAATCATAATTCCTTTGTACTTAAGCATCAGATTATTCAGGTGTTTCTTGAATCCGATGCCTCTGCATTCCTTATTCCTCTGATTGAGTACCGATACTCACCCCTGCTCCGTTGTGGATCGCTCAATCCATTGTTGGATTATTATCCGACAGTATCCTTCATATTCAATCACCTTGTGGGATCTTCCCCTGATACACAACGCTTTTGGTAAATTGTAACCTCTGCTTTTGTCAACCATGCTTTACTTTCGAGCTTGTGTTAATTACTCTTGAAGCTTGTGGCATATGTTCCTAAGGTACCCCGATGGGTTGAACCTATGCCCTCCCTAATCCGTGAGAACTCGAAAGTGTTCACGGGTCATACTCTTATGGAGTTTTGCCAGCTAAATTTTCAACGCTACAACATCGTCCAAAGCAAGAAATGAATGAAATGTTATACATAGATGAAGTGGGAGTCGACCTTGAACTTGTGTTCATGCCCATGGAAACGATGTAGACCGTCTCGGAAGCTTCTTGCAAAGCGATTATCCATTTGTGTAATTCTTTCGGTATCCATAACTCGACCCTTTGCAGTTGTGGTTCCGACCGTACTGTCCTTATCCAATGTATCTGAAAAGAAATCCATTCCAGTGCCTCGTCAATTTTTGACAAAATTAAAGTTTCTTCTGTCACAGGTCAATGACCCACTTCAGCTCCTATCTTGTTCTACCTTCGAGTTTTACCCTCTGGTATCTCGAGGATATCACGTCTATGCACTACATATTATCAACTTTGATGAGGTAATAATTTTCCTTGTCTTAATCACTCCACGGGTTCTGGGATTGTTGTCAACCGAGAACACCGATTGGAAAATTTATTCCACACTGCAATTCAATACCCCTTGTAATTGTTGCTGGGAATATCATGTCAATCTGGTCATTCCTAGATTATCGACTACATCCTTGTCTCAATATCTTTGACTGCGATACCTCGTCCTTCTCTGGTACGCAGATCCTTCTGAGTGTGATCATTCCTTACGTCGAGCTTTCAGCATCATGTTGTTTGTCTCGAAAAGCAACCCCGATATTGAGCTTGCATCTTATCTATTGTTCCTATAACCTCCCACGTTGTCATGCCCCTACTTGACATCACCGTTGTGCGGTTACATTCTCTTGATGACTCTCAACAAAAGGTGTCGTGATCATCGTCCACAGTTTGGCTTCGTCTGAGACGTCAACGGAGTTCTCGATGAGAAATACCTTCCTTGCCCACGATGATTTTTGTTATCATCGACAACCTCCTTGATTTTCTTTCATCGCAAATTTGTCCATGATATGGATGCAACTTGCTATCCAGCTTGTGTTGTATTCTACCCTGAAGTATTACTGTCTTTTGTGTCGAGAATGCTGTGAGGATTGCTCCACCTCTTAGAAATTCTTGGCATAGTGATAAATTGTCGCTAAGTACATCAGCCACATCACCATCTCTTTCGTGGTTCATGATGAACATTTAAGCTAGTATTGGAAACCTTGAAAGCACTATCTTTGTGCCTAGTTCACGAAGAATATGTTTGATAGAAGAAGTGTCCTTCTATAAGTTCACGTGCATTTTTGCCACCGTGCTTGTGGGAAAATTTTGTCTCGCTTCCTCTGGGATCGTTCCAATTCATTCAGGCATGTGCGAAGTATTCTATGGTTTGGTAGAATTGCTACCTTCACTCCATATGTATTTCCTAGCACGCCAGGCCACTAATTGATTTGATTTGTCCTAGTCCAGACTTGCACATGGGACTTTGATATCCTCTATGATGGTCCCCAATCCGAACTTGATTGCCCTCCATTCTAGAAACTTCCATGTGGGCACGAATGTCTTGACCTTGTGTTCAGATGTCTTGTAGTCTGGCTAATGATTTAAGTCTTGCTTCTGTCGTTCATTCCGAGATTCTTGCAACATCATCTCGTAAGTCTGTGTTGCATCCTTTTCTCCTCAGGCCTTCTTTGCCTGAGATATCCTGACACCAACCAGATCTGAATCTCGGACAGATATGGTGGTTGGAACATTATCAGGAGTTATAACTTGGTCTTTGTTACTCGGTAAGGTGATGTTGTAACCCGCACACCTGGCCGGAAGACCTATTGTTATAATGTTTTGTTCAGCAAGGGTTGCCATCCTTCCATATGAGAATTATAAGACTTATTTTATAAGTTGTTCCTACTGGATCCTTGTGTAACCAAAGTATAACCCTTACCTGGTGACCATGTCTTTGCTATCTCGAAGCATGTCTGTGGTACACCGATCCTCAAAACAGGAACATTGGAGGCATAATGCTAAATGTTTCTTGATCAATTACCCAGACACCAATGTATGGGTAAACTTCATAAATTCCTTGCTCCTTTGTCTTAATGGTTACCTATCTGGAGCCTTGTCAGGATTGTCTCACTCTGTTTGTTCTTGGAAAGGATATACACCTAATGCTCGTGTATACACATTTTCCTTTCCATTGGTCTGTTTAATGTGATAATCACATTTTCCTTTCCATTGGTCTGTTTAACCTTTCTTGAGATTATATGATCTAAGCAGTAATAATTCTCTGCTTAGGTAAACACCTCGGTGTACAACTCTGTCAGTAAGGTTCTGTTACTATTGTTGATAACATTCCGGTAACCGCCGGTGGACGAGAACTTTGCCTATTGGTCCGCCTCGTTTCAACGAGCAGGAAGATGGTTCTCTTCGTTCCCCGCCCTTGGTGCCGATGTTGTGTCGACATAACTAACAGACTTTTCTCTGACATGTCTTGCTACCATGTCCGTACAGTATATCACCGCTTTTCCTACTCTTGACCCACATGTTGGGTCCATAACCCTCAGTTCCACAGGATCGAAACCTGACTCTCCGATACCTCTTTGATTCCAAAGTACCCTTTGCACATGGCTTCGTATGTAATTCCCGAGTCCGACCAAGAGATGATCTATTCTGGTGTCAGCCGCAATAGTTATTCTCGTTGCTCTGAGCCCTTTTCACCTTCTCATCAGGCATCGAATGATTGCCTACACTTTTGAAACTTTGGCACCATCGCATTTTGCTCTCAATAAATTCCTTGAGAAACAACTCGAGGAATAACTCATGAATTTTCCTTGAGTTCACCGTCAGATGCCCAACTTTGTGGAGATACGTTCTTCCAGAATTTTCCCTCCTTGTCGCATACGTAGGACGATGGAGATTCCGAAGAAGGGATGACGACTTCATCAGGATGACCTGGAACAGAGAATTGAAAACTTCAACATAAGGGAACCAGCCTCTTCGATGAGAGCAACCTAGAACAAGAAGACTCGTTAGAATTTCGTGACCAAACTTTGCCCCCTTACCTCTACCTCTTAATTCTCGGGACGAGAATTCTTGTTAGTAGGGGAGAGTTGTGACACCCCTGGATTATCAGCTACAGTAACCTAGGTGATCAAGCTACAGTGATCACCAGATTAAGCTAATCCATTTTTCTAAACAGTGCTTGATCACAATGGTTAAATAAATCAATTCAAAATTCTCTCTGAAAATCAATTCAAATTCAAGTGCAAAGTAAAGTTGCCCAAAAATTTCTGGGAAAATATTCATATTGTTGGCAATATTCCAAAACAAATGTTGTTAAGGAAAACAACATCACCATCAACTTGGTTTGGGCCAGAGCATTTAAACCAAGCCAAATCAGCATTAAAATTGCTTAATTTCATTTTGAAAATTCCAAATCAAACTCAAATTTGAATTCAAATATAAGTCAAATTATTAATTTTCTCAAATCATGAAAAGTAAAGTGTTCATATTTTTGCAAATAATCAATAGGTAATTATCATGAAGGAACCAACATTTTATAAAGTATTTAAGTGCACTAAAATAATTAAAATAGAAGCCCAAATAATATCTTAAATGCCATTTACATTATGGAAAATACCAAATCGTTTCCAATGCCTCTCAAACTTTTGTGGCATTGCTGAAAAATGCAATACAAATACTGGACCAAATATCACATTTTACAAAAGTGCTATAGTGCTCCAATTAAAATAAAACAGAAAAGAAAAGGAGAAAATAGAAAGGGAAAATAAGAAAAAGAAAATGAAAAGGCCCCCTGGCCAACTGGGCCAACCGGCCCAGCCGGCCCACCCCAGCCTCCTCCACCTGCTCCCTCTCTCGTGTCATCTCTCCCGTGGCCGAGCGGCCGCCGGCCGGCCACCACTCGCCACGGCGACGGGAGCAGTTGGGGCGAGGGGATAAGCTCGCCCCGAGCCTCCCCCTGGTCGCCTCGCCCGCACCCCCCCCCTCTGGTCACCTCTCCTTCCTCCCCTCGCTCTCTCTGTCGTCCCTTCCCGCCTCTCCAGAGTGCTCCCATGGCTGCGCCCAGCTGAGCTCGCGACCACTCTCCCTCTCGCTCCCCTCCGACCAGCTCTGGAGCTCCGCCTCTTCGTCCTCGACCCCCTGGAGCTTTGGATCGAGCCGGAGCGCGACGTAGCCGCCGCCTGGGGTCGTCTTCTACCTCGGGACAGTGAGATCGCCGCCGTCGATCTGCTCCCCTCCGTCAACCGACGCTACATCGGGCCTTCTCTGCACTCTCAGTGAGCTCCTCCCTTTCCTCCTCATCTCCTCGTAGCCCTCGTAGTCCACCACAGTGAGCCCCCGACGGAGCCGAGCTGTGCCCGCCGCCATAGCCGACGTAGAGCTCGCCACAGAGCCGCTCGAGCCATTCCACGGCAACCAGCGAGCTCCTGCTGGCCCGTAGACCCCATCCCACGCAAAGGCCCCTTTGTTTGCCCTCTGTACGCGCGTGCACGAACTTGCCCGAGCGCCGCCGCCGCCACCTTCGACCTGGCGCTCGCCTCCGATCGCCCCTGCCGCTCGCACCACCCCCATTCGACGCGGCGTCGTCCCGCCGTTCGAACGCACCCGGCCACGCTACTCCCCGTGCCCTATGGACGAATCCCGATCGACTCCCGAGCCGCTCCGCCGCTGGAGAGGTCGCCGGCGTCACTCCGGTCGCCGCGCTGACCTGTCGCCGGTGGGTCCCGGCCCTGTGTCACTGACTGCGGGCCCCGTGAACCCCCTGTTGACCCGTTGACCCCGTCAACGTCTACGTGGCCGCCCCTGTCTCGCTGACATGCGGGCCCCACCCCTTTAAACGATTTAAAATAACAAATAAAATGTTAATTAGTTAATTAGCTAATTAGTACACTAATCTCTCACTGACCAGTAGGCCCCACCCGCTAATTAACCCATTTAATTAAGTTAGAACCCCCTTGCCCACTGACGACCGGGTCCCACCCCTCTAATTAATCCCTCTGAATAGTGTAGAGGCTGACAAGTGGGGCCGGCCCACTGTGCAAGTGGATAAGCCCGGCCCAGTCAGCTTGCAGACTGGGCAGCTGTCCCACATGTCAGCCTCTGATGAATGGGCCTTTGACCCAGTCAATGGGCCCACTGGTCAGCCTCTGTTCTGGTCAGTTGGGTACAAAACTGGGTGCACATAGCAATTTAGTATTTAACTAATTCGAATTAAATTAATTCTAGAAAATTCAGAAAATCAATAAAACTTTAGAAAATCATAACTTTTAAACCGTAACTCCGATGAAAATAATTTATATATGAAAGTTGATCAGAAAAATACCACAAATCCAAAAATGCCATCCATTCATCTGTCACATGCCTCTAGCTATCTGAACACACAACTTTTTGCCTGTTTCAGATAGGTGAATAGTGCATGACTTTAATAAAATAATTCCAAATAAATTCCTAAATTAGCTAGAGCACTTAGATAGGCAGTATATCACCCTAGCACTGCTTTTAGATATGTCATGCACCCCTGTGGCATCACTGCCGTGTAATTAGTATTTCATTCCCCCTCCGGTCATCCGTCTGACAAATGTCCGGATCCGGGAAAACTTTCCCGGATGGGTTCCCCCTAATTCGGTGATGTGCCACCCTACGTTAGACCACACCCGGCACTGCGTATTACCATGCTATGCTTTGTGTTACATTGTTTTCCTTGTATTTATCTGTTTCTTCCCCCTCTTCTCTCTCGGTAGAGTCCGGTGCCGACGTAGTCCTCGAGACCGACGCAGCTCCGGAGACCGGCTACACTGTTGACGACCCTGCTTTTGCCGCAGAGCAGCAAGGCAAGCAAAATCCCCTTGAGCATTCCGATATCACCCATCTTTTTCCCTCTTATGCTTGCATTAGATTTTGCTACTGTATTAGTTAGCTCCTATTCTGATGCATAGCCTATTTTTGATGAACTGCTACTACACCTGTTATCATATCAAATGCTTAGTATAGGTGGATCAATGAACCCCTGAGACCCCCCTGAGTCCCAGTTGCCCCTGCTTGTTCATCGACGACTCGACGACTCGACGACTCGAAGACCCGAAGACTCGGTCAACCAACCGACAAGCCAGACCTTCACATCACCGCACACCCCTTTAGTATGGCACTACAGAGCTACCATCGAGTGCCGAGGGTGATACCTCACTTAGCACTTCCGATGTTAATTCTGTAGCGTAGCTAATCGATCGTGGGTATCGAGGGTGATTCCTCCTTCCCATTTATCGATAGCGACTCTTGCCATACACATACCTCGAGTGGGATCCATCGAGGGTGATTCCTCGGATCCCACTTGGTGTATAGACACACAGTTACTTGGACTTGACAATTATTACATGTGAAAGGCGGGACTGGAGGGACAGGCGGTACCACCCTGGTCGAGGTGGACCTGAGTTCCCGACAGCCCTGAGATGGGTCGGTCCCAAGGGTACCCGTGTGAGATTTGGTGGGATGCGCCGCAAGGCATCCGAGAGACATTGGTGGGGTGCGCCGGTAAGGCACCCGAGTGTTCTTGGCGGGGCGACGAACTGCACTTTTGGTTCGAGCTTGCCCCGCACCAATAAAATTGCTAATGGGTTGGGTACTTGATCTGAGTTAGGTCGTTGGCCTTAATACGCACTAACCTTTGCGTGGGAAAAGTTATGGGCATCTCAGCGTCGTTGTATCAGCCGAAGCTCTTCGGACGTCAGCAATGGAGCGGCGCGCGCCGGATTGGACTGGACGGTGCAGCTCTTGGACTGGAGTGTACTAGGTCTGCTTCCGGCCGCGTACGCACCGTGCAGGTGTGCAAAGGGTGATTGGGCCCATGACCCCTGAGCGCATAGGATTTAGACCGGCGGGCTGGCCTCTTCGTTGAGTCTAGGTGGGGCGACGACGTGCTGATATCCCGAGGCCGGGCATTACCCAGGAAAGTGTGTCCGGCCGGAGGTGACTCAGGCGCGTTGGGGAATATGTGGTGCACCCCTGCAGGGAAGAACAAACTATTCGAATAGCCGTGTCCACGGTAACAGGACGACTTGGTGTAGTGCCTTGACCTTATACAACTTTAATCATAAATTTAATTAAAATGAATTGTGGCTCCGGGATTGCTTCCTCGCAGGGGAGTCGAGGAAGGATCTCTGGGCGTGTTACTTAAATTATAATTGCTCAACAATATGATTATATATATGAGATGCAGGTCTACTCTCTTCTCATGCTGCAAGATGCTGAAGATGCTAGTCTTCGATAGGACTAGGTCTTCCCCCCTTATTCTTGCTTTCTGCAGTCAGTCCAGATATACCCCATTCACTTGATAATGAAGCATATCTAGCATAGTTCTGATGTAAGTCTTGCGAGTACTTTGGATGAGTACTCATGCTGCTTTGCTCTATCTTTTCCCCTTCGATACGATTCCGCGTTCAGACGATGGAGCCCAGGAGATGGAGTACGCCGGAGACGTCTACTACACCACCGCTGGAGCCTGCTGCTACGTGGAGAACGCCGACGGTCAGGAGTAGTTAGGAGGTTCCCAGGCAGGAGGCCTCGCCACTTTCGATCCGTTGTTTATGTTTGTGCTCGCCTTCTTAAGGCAAAACTTGTCTAACTTATGTCTGTACTCAGATATTTTTGCTTTCGCTGACTTGTGCTTGTGTCGAGCTTTATATTCGAGCCCTCGAGGCTCCTGGCTTGTAATATTAAGCTGTATGACCTTATATTTGTGTCTTTTGTCGTGTTGTGGTATCAATCAGTGAGTCCCTAATCTTGGTCGTACGCACTGTGTGCATGATTAGCGTACGGACAAGAATGGGGGCGTCACATATACTCTATCGGCTAGCCCTTGTTATTTCAAACATGCATCTAATTACGTGCAAAGGCCGATTCAAAGTAATTTACATGCTTCAACTTCTTATGATACTAGTAACATGCACCATATGTATTCCAACTCTCATGCATCGGCAACCCCAAAAATCGTTATGCCGATGAACAACATGATGAGTTTGGTCAATCAAGTTGAAACACCTAGTGTAGGAACTTCCAATAGCATGCGAGAAAGTGTTTCACCTTTTTATTCATCGGCAACTACTTTACAATATACTAGTTCAACAATGCCGATGGATGGGAGAATTGGCCATGCTACTACTAGCTATTCGGCCAGTTACTCTCAACCGCCATATGCTACACCTCATGTTAGTAATTTGTCGGCACCATATACGGCTGTAGATGCTCATAATTCGGATCCGCACCTTCTTGGTCATAGCCGAATATGTGAAAACTTTACAGGAGTGCACATGCCTTCACCTAATGTTGTAGCATATAATGCATCCTCTACGCAATTGCAGAATTTCGGCAACACGTCAATGCCGAAAGAATCTGAAAGTATCATGGAGCATTCCCTTACAGAACGGGAAGTGGCTAAGTTAAAAAGGGATATAGCCCAAAATAACAAGATTAGTGCTCTTTGCCTTGAAGAACATGATAAGGGGCTCGTTCCTGATTATAATGCAATAAAAGCTAGAGTTCTACAAGCAGATGAATCTTTGCCAATTGATAGAATTAGTGAGCAAGAATATGGTTCTACAACAATGCATATGTCTTCGCCTAGTACAACATCATATTATACACCCCCTACAGAATTGCAAAGTTTCGGCATCCCCCATGTGTCAGCGCCGAAAGAGTGTAAAAGTTTTGGGGGGCAATCATATCCGGAGTGGGCTGAAATTGAGAACAAACTTAAAGCCGGTTTTACCGCTCGCAGCCAGAAACAAACAGAAAAAGAATTGGCTCAAAGAAAAGAAGCATTGCCAATTGCTAGAATCAATGAAAATAAGGATGATTCGGAACATGAAAGTGCTTCGGTTGAAAAAGCCGAATCAAGTAGTATATATTCCGGATCCATCAAATCCAAGGAGGCAAGTATTATTGAGAAAGAGCATGGAAAGCATAGCAAAACTGTCATGCTTGATTTTTCTGAAGTTAATGGAACCTACTTCCTGCCCTATGAGTTCCGGGCCACATCAATTGACAAGCCTCAAGGACAAGAACTAGTAGCCGAACAAAGTTCAGTTGACAAGGATCTTCAAAGTAATGATGCACGGAATCAAGAAAAAGATAATGAAAAGGCTTTGGGGAGCCATCCAAAGACGAAGCAAGATATTGTTCAAGTCATACATCCATCATGCTCCCCCAACATATTTGAAGAGGTATGTCTAGCAAGTAATTTACCTGTTTTCAGATTTGGTCACAACTTTATTGTTGATGTATATATTAGAAAAATCATCATAAGTAATTTTGAAAGACCAATGAAGAAGGGTAATTTACTTGTTAGCAATGAAATTGTTATAGAGCATATCGGTCAAGCCATTGCACCATTGAGAAAGACCGATAGTGACTTATTGTTGCAGCCAAGGCTTTCCCCATTGCTTTATCTAAAGTTCATATATAATTCGGTAGCTTTGCTTATCTCTTACTTGGCTTACACTTGGTCTCAATTGGGTCATGTATGTTCTAACTATTTCCGTTTCAGAAATTTAAAGCCAAGGTTAAAATATGTTGAGAAAACCGATGCTAATATTTTATCTTATCAAATGACATCGGAAAAAGAATGCAAAAGAAAAATCATAGCCGAATGGGGGGATGCCAAATCTGAACCATTCGTTTGCTTACTTCCAAAGCCGTTCTCATACCAAGATCGGCTAGAAGATAAAAGGTATACCTTCAATTCAAACATGTGTGATCAAATCTTTGATTTGTTGTTGAGAAATAATTATATTAGAATTCTTGATCATCATGTCAAGCCATCAATCCAAGGACGAATGTATTGTAAGTTGCATGATTCGTCCAAGCATAATTTTGAGGATTGCAACATGTTTCGTCAAATAGTTAAATCGGCCATTGATAAAGGACGATTAAAAATTGTTGAAACACCAAGGGATGATCAGTCTATTCCGATTAGTCCCAATGGCAAACGATTTTTGCATCGGCTGATTCAAGCTGATACATTTAAACACGAGAAGTTAAAAACTGCAAATGATGTGATCAAGCTTTCAAGTAAAGAAGTTGTTCAACAACAAAATGAAAACATTCTTGAGGGTGAGAATTCCATTGAAGATACAATGAAGACGCCAAGTACTAGGGGGCAACAAGAAAATCCAAAGGTTGATGCGAGCATAACCAAAGAAAGCAAAGGCCGAGGCAAGCACAAAGGTAAAAAGCCGAAAGTCACTTTCGCGCAGCTATTGGAAAAATATCAAAAGATAAGTGAGGATAAGAGTGCTTGTCGGCCAAGTAATTCAAAAACATCAAGATCACCCCCTAGGCGCAATTCTGCAGACTGGTATTGGCAAAGGGCAAATTTCAATGCATCGTATTCATATCCATATTTTGGGCCGCCAATGCCAATGTCGTGGATGCCTCCCTATGCTCATGTAGATCCATATCCATCATGGGACAGGTATGATACAAGGGCACACTCTCCATCTTATTTTAGACCATCTCACCAATATTATGCAGCTCCGAGAAGATCAACATTTGAACAATCACATGTGAAAGACCGTTTCAATAATAAGGAATCGGTCCGGACCCCATGGACGAAGAAAGAGGTGGTCAAGCAAGTATACCAGGTCAAGAAAGATGGTCGTAAGTGTGCTACTTCAGATTTGATCTCAAATAACAAAGAGCCAATTAAAGTGTTGACATTGGCTACAAAAGGCAAAGAAGTGGAGCAATCAATTGTTAAAAATGAAAGTGCCAAATCTGAAGAAAAGAAGTTGAAGGTGCACAAGGCCAAAAAAGAATTGCCATTCGTCAAAACAGAATCACAGTCGAGATGCCCACTCGTCTTATCGTATTGGCAAAAAAAGGAATTACAAAATCTTAGTGCACAAGAGCTGAAAAAGAAGAACATGGCATGGGTTCCCAAGAGGATCAGTCAAAATAAAAATGATGTGCAACCTTCTATTGCAACAAGTGTTACAAAAGTGAAGAAAGAGAGGGATGGAAGCCAAAAGCAATTAAGCCGAAGGTTTGCATCACCCCATCAAAATCTTCGGTTAGCACATCATCCATATTCACCAAACATGCCATTGATGTCTTTGCCATGGAATTCATCCCCAGGTACGATCGGTCACCCTCCATGGGCTTATTTAGATCCGTGGATGCAATATAATTTCTTATATCATGAAAGGGTATTACCAAATCACTATATATTTGATTAGCTACAAGTTTGTTGCTGATCCAAAAGAGCCAAAATACTTGATTTGTTATTTATTTGTTTATTTCGGCTAGACCTAATTTTGGTAGATGAAGTTTACAAGGACCCTATGGTTATGGTCGGTATTTATCTATCGTCCTAAGAATATGTCAATGCATGGCCTGTGTAGTATTCTAACATCGTCCTTTGTTCGATTGGAGAGAGAGACAAGGTGATACACACATTGAGGCTTTTGGTGATTTGTTATTAGTGGTACAACAAATATCCAGAGTTTTTCAATGTTTTGACGAATCACTTAATGTTTATCTTGATAACTGTCTAGATATAATTTCTACTTTGGATTCTTTTAGCATTGCTCATATATCTAGACATGACAATTGAAGAGCAAATGATTTGGCACAACAAGCATCCGGTTACCATGTGGATCATGGCATGTTTCATATTTCTCAAAAGCCGATGTCTAGCTTTGCCAATATGGAAGAGGCCGAACCAGAACACACCACTTCGGCCACTAACAAAGAATCTAGTGCAGGTGAAAATCTAGACTGGAGGAAGCCCATTATTGATTACTTGCGTGATCCGAGTAAAAGGGTGGACAGGGCTGTTCGGCGTATGGCTTTCAAATATACGATGAGAGACGATGAACTTTACCGCCGAACGGTTGATGATATTCTTTTAAAATACTTGGACGAGGACCAAGCAAGAGTTGCTATGGGAGAGGTCCATGAAGGAATTTGTGGCACTCATCAGTCGGCCCCCAAATTGAAATGGTTATTGCAGCGTGCTGGGTTTTATTGGCCGACGATGATTAATGATTGTTTCAGGTATTATAAAGGATGTGAAGCTTGTAAAAAGTTTGGTGATATTCAATTGGCTCCCGCTGCTATGTTACATCCTATTATCAAGCCGTGGCCTTTTAGAGGTTGGGGATTAGACTTTATTGGAGAGATTCATCCTTCTTCTTCAAAGGGGCATCAATTTGTGTTGGTGGCCACTGATTATTTCACTAAATGGTCTGAAGCAATACCTCTCAAAAACATGACACATACGGAGGTAATTCAATTCATAACCGAGCACATTATTCATAGATTCGGCATTCCTCAAACATTAACTACGGATCAAGGTTCATCATTCATGTCACACCAAGTTAGAGAATTTGCCGAATCTTATAAGATAAAGTTGCTCAATTCCTCTCCGTATTATGCCCGAGCTAATGGACAAGCTTAGTCTAGAAATAAAATATTAATCAAGCTCATCAAGAAGAAGATTGAGGATAATCCAAGGAAATGGCATGAGCTGTTGTCTGAAGCTTTATGGGCGCATAGAATCTCAAAGCACGGTGCTACAAAGGCCATCGAGAGAGATAATTTGAGGGTAGCAAGAGCTTACAATAAGAAGGTCAAGTTGAAGAATTTTCAAGTTGGCGATCTCGTGTGGAAGGTGATCCTACCAATTGGTTCAAAAGACAGAAAATTCGGGAAGTGGTCCCCAAGTTGGGAAGGTCCTTTTAAGATTACAAGAGTAGTTCCCGGAAATTCATATTTGGTGGAATCCATAGAAGGGACACTGCTACCTCGAGCTCTCAATGTTAAATATTTAAAGAAGTATCATCCAAGTGTGTGGCAAGAAGCCTAGATAGGCAACGGCCGATATATAACTATCGCCCTAAGCACATATAATTGGCCGATATATAATTATCCCCCAAAGCACATCCAAAATGGCCGATGGAGTGTTGACATCGTCCTTAGAACAAACTCTAAACAAGTTATTTTTCGGCACGCAAGCTTCGCCGAAAAACAGGGGGGCATGCATGTGTTGACACCCGATTTTGGCATGGTCGAAAACATAATTAAGAAAGCCTCAAATGGAAAAGTGCTCAAAGTGAGAAAGTTCCGTATCGTCGAAAGGAGAAACTTTGATATTTGGGCCATAGCCATCCGATCTCATCTCTAAGGCCGAAGTTGTGTTCGAAGTACTGAGATTTTGTATGCAGAACACTATTCGGCTGATTACGCCCCCAAGACGACCTCATATGAGAAAATGTTCAACACGGATTGTCTTCGTCTCGTCGAAACGATCGATTTTGATATAAAGATCGTCTCAATCGAAGGTCGTATGCAACCTGTGGAGCCAAAACAAGATCAGCAACAGAAGTTGCAGAGTCATTTCGGATCCACCGAGTTTTTTGACTCGGTGACACCGAGTTGACTCGGTAATTCCGAGAAAAATCATTCGGAAATTCCGAGTGTGATGCAGAAGATTACAGAAAGTTGGCAACGTTAACTCGGTGGGACCGAGAAAAATCACTTGGTGGCTCCGAGTTGGTCCGGAAAATTGCCAAAGTTTCCTGTCCGAGTTAGGTTAGGGTTTTTGACGTTTTGGCAGGATTTTTTAGTCCTTTTCTTGTACGGGAAGTCCAACCGCCTCATATATATGTTAGAGGTGACGGCCGATTGAACAACACACAATCGCAAAACACATCTACTACTTTTTCATCTACGTTTTTGTCTCTCCCTCGTTTTTGCTTCCTCGTTCTTCGTCGTTCTTCGTATTGGAGAGATGCGAATCCCGAGGCCCTAGGGGCGAGCGAATCGACCTAGGGCAGCCCATTGTCGCCGCACTCCCTGACGGGGTCCCTCCCGGGCGTGCGGGGTTTCGGGTCCTCAAAAGCTCTCGCCGGTCGTCTTGCGAATCGCGCTTCCGGTGAGACTCCTTCGACATGAGCTGCGGTGCATCACCCCCGATGTCGTGGGTACACGTGACGTGTTCGTGTGCGAACACCTGCAAGCAGCAACAAGATCTTGCAATTTCTAATTTGCTATCCATCCACATGACCACTGATCAGGCTCCTTGTTCCATGCTCTCTTTGCATTTTTTAATATAATCAACATTGTTTTTAATTTCTTCTATCATATGTTTGTCTGCTAATTTCATGCTTTGCTCCAGTAATTAACAAGACATCTCTTAATTTACCAAGATATCATCTAGAACGTATAAATCTGCTAATGACTTGATGGGTTCATAGAAATGAGCTATTGACACCCTTTTTATAACAACAACAACTTGTAATTCTGAAGAATTAACTTTAGTTACTACTAAAAACAACCTGTGAAAAAATAATGATGATAATAATTTGAGTGGACACGAAATTGTACCAAATTTACCTAATATTTGAAATATAAGTGTCGATGGATAAGTGCGAACAACTACTACCTTCAATGTTGATGACATCATTTTTTGATACTCTAGATCAAAGTGCAACATAGATTACAGTGTACGGAGTTTTTTTTGCAAAAGAATAGTAATATGAATACTCATATGTATATGTGGCGTTAGGGCCCCTCTGTGTTACCTTGCCCCAGGCCCTTGAAATCTCGGGACCGGCCCTAGTATGATTTTGTATAAAGCGGAATGAAGCTTTCGGTTGAGTTGATTCTTGGTAGCATCATATGAATATATCATCTATATATACATGCATTATTCCCATTGCAACGCACGGTCATCTCTACTCCTAAAGGGGGAGTTGGTAGCTTCCGTTCTGGGTTTATTTTCGTCTGGTTTATTTTCGTCCGTTTTTTCCCGTCTCACCCACCACCACCCCTCCCGCTAAACAACGAAAAAAACACGGCCACACCTCTCTCTATCCACCCCTTCCCGACGAAAACCGCGCATGCATGTACGCACGCCACAGGTTCCTCATCCTCCCCACGATCGCCCCAATGTCGCATGTAGGCCATGGCGGCGGTCCCTGAGATGCCTTGTCGATCCTTCTCCACGCGCCACCGCCTCCCTTGCAAGGACGCCCCGCCATCGGTCTCAATCGGAGCCATGATGGTCGTGGCCACCCCACCAGCTGATGCTCCAGATCCATCCTTGAGATCCGGCCATGGCAGAGGAAGGCGGTGCGGTGGAGGACGGGGAGGCCAGCCCTGGCGGATGGTGATGAAGCCGGTTGTGGCTATTGTTAGGGGGGAAGGCGGAGAGGTAGGAGGGGGCCGCGGCACCCATACACTGCATGCATCACCGGCGTTGCCCGCGACGACTTCTTCTACCGCGTCTACCTCCTCGAACCCACCTCCGAGGTCAGCCTCTAGATTTGATCCCTCCTCCCCAAGTGTGAATCGAGAGGTCGATGCGTTATGAGAGGGGTTTGGTTTGCTCAACGATTGGATTATTTGCTCTGCACTTCTGCTTATGCCAAGTTATCTGAATCTCGTTGGTGATCTAGAGGATCGACCACTTGAGCATCCACTTTGGGTTTCAGAGATCAACCCGTGAGGGTAGTACCTGAATACATGTATTTTGATTCGAAAAGATTGACAAATTGTTTGAAATTGGTTCATGGTTTTTTCACACCATTGCAGCATATGTGCCACATGTCAGCGTCCTGTATGGGGATCTATAACAGACGAGGAGAAGGAAGCAACAAGGAAGAAGGTAGAGGAGATGGACACCTAATCTGCAAGTTCCTGAATTTCAATGATTACTGCATCCTGCAGTGTTAATATTGGGTGCAGTAATTTTGCAACTCCGGAAGAGCTTCTGTGGTAGGGCGTCACCTGCGGCATCACTTGCATTGATCTCTCTCCGATCGCCGTCCTGAGGATGCGCGACCGACCGGCGGAGCAGCGCACTAGTGATAAGTTCACCGATTTGGTTGACTCACTATTCCCTTCCTCTATCCACGCGATGTTGCCCATTGTCACTAGGTTGTTAATTCATCAGGCCCCTTATTGCGACTACATAGTCTGTTCATCCCACATGCCTTCTTAGGAGAAACCATGTACTGAAAGCACGCAATTCTTTGTTTACATTTTATTTGTTTCTTCCTGTTGCATGTATGATTTGCTTCGGAGATATTCTGACTACTTGCATTAATTCTAGATCCTACTTGCACAGTTGCCTGCAGTTTGTGTTGAGAAACATCTGCTAATTAAGTCTACATTAATACTTGCAAGTTCTATTTGTTGATTGTGCCATGATAGCTTTAGGCCTTTAGTTGTACAAAATTGCCAAAGTAGGTGACAACCACCTGCAACTCGATCCTTGTTTTACTCGACATTGACAAGCTAAATTAAATGCGGAGCCAAGATCAATTGTTGTAAGCCTTTTATTGACTAAGAGTGAGGGGTTGTATAAAGTAACATTACTGCACTATGAGTATGCCCTTAGTTAGCTCTGATTTGCCCTTTTCTGTAACACTAGCTTATAGAAGGATGAATGGTGGCAAATAGGATTACCTCAGTAGTCAGTAGTCAGTAGTCAGTAGTCAGTAGTCAGCACCACTATCTGAGATTGCACATTTAGGACCATGGTGGCACACGGAAAAGGAAGCTTGGTCTGAAACAAATTGCCAAATGCTAGGATCAATATTTCTTTTCTAGAGCATCTCCTTCTCAGGAAAGTTGTTGTCGAGAACTTAATTGATGTGTTCCTTCTGTTTAGAAACTCGATATAGACCTTGATAGCTAGAATATGATGTTTTAGTATGGTGTATTTGTAAGGTACAAGCCATTCATAATTATTGGTAGTAACATGTGTGTATGTGTATTTTAAACTTACCGATGATAATAATCTTTCATAAATATGGGGGTATGCAGATAATTTGTTCTTTCTTCACTCCATTGACAACAGGATAATGATATTTTTGTGTGTCACAGTGTTACACAATTTATCAACGGGAACACAGACTCTTATCTGATGATGTACACCAGCTTTAATGTGATAGAGGACCATGGTGGTCGATGGATTCTGCACCCGGTAGTAGACTAAGAAAGGAACATTGTTTCCGTAACACAATGATACTCCGAGCACCCCTGCACTATGTGAGATTTAGAAGGTATTCAAATTAGTGTTTGTTGATAACTGCAAATTCCGTTTGTCTGACTTTCATATTTTTCTATCCGTGTCAACGTACTAATCCTTTGTTCTTTGATGTGCTCTTGGTACTGTCGGTGGATGCATCCATGTGCTAATCTGCTGGCACCGAGCAGGCGGAGCCAAACGACTTGCGAGCGCCAGTCGTCTGGTAGTGGACAACGACACTAGGTTTGTTAATTACTCAGCAAGTCAGATCTCTTTTTTGATTGGTTTGGAGTGGCTTATCAGGCCTGCCGCGTAATCATAGATTTATCTTTTGATTTATGCCTGTGGACAGAAACACCCTTTCTAAAGTTTTCTAGGGGTTGCACTGATGCATAGCTTGTTCAGTGATACCAACCCCTTCGAGCGCCCTCAACCCTTTGTCAACACTTCTTCAGTTTCTCACCACAAGTGAGTCCTCTTTGCACCAGCATTATTGTTAATCAATGTACGTGCTGGTAATCAGAGTTTAGATACATGCTACTAATGCTAGCACACTGCCCATGTGGACAGAGTGGCGGTCGAATGATATAGTAAAAGAAAACTGATTTGGCATAAGATATAGAACTTATTATGGACAAAGAAAGATGCATAATTTTCCTAATCTGTTTATTATTGTCGTTCCATGCATCGTTCAGGGTAAAAATGCCCAGAACATGAGTTTTTTCCTTGCATACTTATCCATGCCTGATGGCACTACACCACATTAGCGTACTTTAAGTTTGTCCTTGCATTATTTCTTATTTAGGGTAAAAAGGTCCGGAAAAAAGAAATGATGAATTGTAGTGTAGTCATTCTTGTAGTCAAAGATTACGTTTAAAATTGATCATCACTTGGGATGCTGCCAACTTGCAGGGTCAATGAGACATTAAATTGCCATATTGCTTTTCCCTCTTATTCACATGTTATGAATATATCTTTAACAGTAGAATTTAATATTTGTGTTTTCACAAGTAGGAAGAGACATGGTCAGATCGCTCACCAGTGATGAAGGCGTTAGGTGGTTGTAGCCGCCGCGCTAAATGTTGGTGTAGTGCCAAATAAGAATATATGCTGCAAAATTCATGAGCTAGACATTATGGTACAATGGAAATTTGAGGATTCTTGCCTGTCATACCCGTCAGTAGCCTATATCACACTGCAAAATTCCATGAACATTTGGTCCACTTTTTTTGTTATATTGTGCCTAACTAAGCGTGGATGTAGGTGGAAGTGGACGTCGCAGCCGTCACCACAGATGTATGGGTTGCGCCCCAACCTGCGAGGACGTGGTAGGTATGCCAAAACTTATGAGGACACGGGAGCCGCGCTGCAGCATGAGTGTTTTTTTTCTGATTTCTTTAGGTATGTGAAGTTGCTTTAATATTCACATATATGCTGCAATTTTGACATCGAAGAACCAACAGTGGAGTTATATGAATTTTCATGCGAGTTGTACCATTCTTTTTAGTACTGACTAATTCCCATGAGTACTAATGGTGAAATATTCAGGCGTAAGTATTTGATGAGATTCTTATCGCTGGCAATCTTCATGAACCTATCAAGGAGAACATTGCAATACTAATTGCTGCACGAGTGTTCTCATCCCCGACTAGCAAGAAGAGAGTACGATTGTTCAATTAATGCTCACCGTTGTAAGCTTGATTTACGAGGAGCTTCTCGGTGTTGTACATGTAGGATGTGGAAAATACAAATAAAATATATTTATTCATTCTTGTACTGTACCTCCAATTCATCTCCCACGGTTCAGTAAATTTCAGCTATATGCTTAAATATTAGGAAGCCATCATCTTCAAAAACATATTGTTACCTATTTAAAACATATTTTCTTCCTTTGTGTTTCCGACAAATTATTTGAAAAAACACACGTACAATAGAAGTTGCAGAACCTGTATTGGACCATGCTCATTTGCTCTTTGCATTTTTTTCAAAGAAATAATACCCCAGGTTCCTAGGCATTTAGAATTATGACTTGGTGTGCTATTACATTTCCCAGAACCGGACGCTATATTTTCTATGGGAATTCATTGACAAAGTTCCTTACAAAAAGTTGTATCTTCGAAATGGACAAACTGCTTTATGTAATTCTACCATCCATTCTGATTTTGAAGCAAATATACATGTTATGAAATGCCTTCCAAGTCAACCACATAGCCCTTTTTTTAATAAATGGTGGGAATTAGTTTGTCATTTTTTTTTCAAGGGACGTTGCGTTTTTTTTCCAGTAAGCAAATAAACAGTGTGATGAACTTAACAACTCTCTATCCTTATTTGTTATTTCTCTTACTCATAGTGTGTTTCCCCTTTTATTCATGTAACGATGGTGAACTTAGACTTTGTGTAATGTGAGCCATTCTGTTTCCTTGAACTTATGATGTTGACAGACTATCCTTATTTCTCCAGAAATCTTGCAGGCGATACTCACACCATCCGATTCCTTGAAACATGAAGTGTTTTTCACATCTGTTACAATCCAAGGTTTGTTAGTTAATCGTATTATGTATATTCATAAGTAGTATAAAGTTTCTCCAAAATTGTTAATATGATTTTGGATGATATATTATAATGCTGACAGGGAGGTCATTGGTGCTCATTAAAATAGCAGTATGAAATAAGCCTGCATATATTTGTTGATTTTCAATTTAAGCCTTTCAACTCAACTAAAATTATTATTTGTACATTATTTACTGACTTTTACCTCCTTTTTGCAGGCTATCCGGAACAATTGCAGGTTTTAATCAGGAGGTCCTCAATAGGTGGACTCGCTCAAAATGGAGAAGCATGCCGGTAGCTTTTCTGTTGGTTGTATCAAGCACTTAAGTTCGTAGCAATTCCTAACGCCAATATCTTTGGGATGCCTCTTAACATTTTAGAAAACTATTTTTTTCTGCCTGATGTGGCGTGCTGTCCACAGTCGTCCTGGCCCCATTTCCTCCTCACATATGGTCTGGGTTTCGGATAGCCTAGACATATGGAGACAATTTGGGGTTCCGACTCTGTATGCGCGCG
Source organism: Elymus sibiricus (assembly GCA_039707655.1). Taxonomy (NCBI): domain Eukaryota; kingdom Viridiplantae; phylum Streptophyta; class Magnoliopsida; order Poales; family Poaceae; genus Elymus; species Elymus sibiricus. Next base: position 97,233,121 of record CM077663.1, on the reverse strand, counting down.
TGTGTGTGTTGCTAATAGAATAATGAACAACTGGTAAGACTAATATTATAGACCTTCTTCTCCCCAATCATACCGTATATTATTTGACTTTTGTGCTGATATAGGAAAAATATGTTGTAAAATTGTGAGTTGTGACCTATATTTTCTGAGCAAGTTTTAGCCTTGTTATTGGCAATTGATGCTGCATGTCATTCATCCTTTCACCTTTATATTTGATGTCAATGTTTGAGTGTATGTCTAATTAGGGTTTCTCTGAGGTTGGTGATCGAATAGGAGGTTGCTCGCTTCCCTTTTATTTCATAGCTCATATTACAACACACACATTTCCTTTGAGTCTTATGTCAAAATCCTTTTGAGTCGATACACCAAATATGAAGTTACACAACTCAAACAAAACTGGAAAATTATTATAAAAATACAAATAAATGGCAATAAAAATTCAAAAAATAAATGTTATCAAAGATTGATATATCTAGCTGTCACAAGAGAGGTAGGAGTAGCATGTTTTAGAAGATGTGTTTTGATGCAGTAGTTTCTAAATGTAATAGTTTGCCAGCCAATTGCATATTGCAATGAAGTTTCTGGTTGTAACATCTTGGAACATTTGTTTAAATGGGAAAAATCGTCCATGTGTTGATTTTAATTAATAGATAATAACAATGCACATGCTTTCGTGAGACAATCAATCTTGAGAATAAAAAAAGGGCATTTAAGTGTTATTATCATTTGTAATGTAGTGCACAATAAAGTTTCAATGTTTGTGTCACCTTTATTTTGTGCAACAGGTGTATAGGGCCGATTTTTTTTTTATCAAAATACATTGCAAGCTAAGTAGATTCCAATTATTATTTTCGTTTGTTATTGGTTATCTTTCTATCTATATATAATTTGACATGCAACCGGTACGAATTTTTAAAAGCCGTGGCAACGCACCGGCAGTCTACTAGCTGTCGTTTAAACGAAAAAACTGAGACGAGCGACGAAATGGGCCGGCCGTCTAGCGAGGAGGGTTCTATATCTTCTTGATAGCGAAGAAGCCCGTGAAGCGAGCGACATCCGAACGCCGGCGGCCAAACCCTAGTATACCGACTCCTCGCCCCCCTCCCCCCGCCGCCGCACTCGTCTCTCCCGTTTGCTCCATGCTCTAATTCGAGCCCCCTCTCTCCTGCGCGCGTGCGCCGGCGACGTCCTCCGTTCACCTGTTGCTCAATGCCCTCCGTTCCCCGGTGCCCGGCTCACTGCTGATTGAGGACCTGTTCGGGAGTGGCTCAAACCGAGCTCTTCGTTTCCTCTACAGCGCGGACCGGAGTTTTGAGATTGGAGAGGTTCCGAACAGGCTGCTCTCTCTCTCTCTCTCTCTCTCTCTCTCTCTCTCTCTCTCTCTCCTGCGTGCGCGCGCGCCGCCGTCTTCCGTTCGTCTGTCGCTCCATGGCATCTGAACCCTAACCCTACTCAGCCTTCCATGCGCTAATTGAGTACTCTCTCTCTTATCTCCCGTGTGCGCACCGCCGCCGCCCTCCATTCCCCTCTTGCGCCACGATCCCTCAACCCTAAGCCCTCTGTGATCTTCTTCTCACAGCCCTATCATGGCATCTTATAGGCTTCGCCACTCCACCTACAACGGGCGGGATACCTACGTCCTGACGCATGACGGCTGTCCACTTCCCATAGTTGCATTCTGCAATTATCTGCTCTTAACAACATCCGGTTTCAAGCCAGCTTTTTCTCTAAAAAATGACCGAGAAGTAACTCTAGGGGAGGTGGTTGAGATGTTTAAAGGTTTAATCACCAATAGAGTGAGTCAAGACAAAGATAAGCTAGTTGGCAAAGAAAAGACAGCAAAGACATTTCAAATTATGGTAGTTACGCGTGGCGTGGATACTCTCCAGGGAAAATGTGGTCTTCAGCCTTCTTTTGGTAAGAGGTAAATGTGCAATACTTAGGTCACATCTTGATATAGTTCAGCTTCCTATAGAACTGTGTATAGTATGATGTTGTCTTCTTCTAACAACATTTTTGGATTTATGAGTCCAACAATTCTGTTACATTTTAAATAGAGAACTAATTTTTCCGTTGAAACCGTGGAGTTCGATTAATTTCATATTTTGGGCCTCTGACTTATAAGTTACATTTTACTGCCTGAGATATACTTTAACCCAGAATATGTATTTATTCTGTTCGCGAACATATTAAGAATGTGATGAGCTTGTTTGATTCTTGTCTCTTAGAATGAAGTGACTTATGTGTGAATCTAGAAGTGACTTATGTGTGAACATTTATATGGAACCGAGGGAGTACTTATGTGTGAATCTAGATGTGCATTAGTTATTGCACATCTAAGTGACTCAATCAAACTAAGAAGGAAAAGAAAAATACCCGCATGAATCTCCGCGTAAAATTAATGGCATAGGACTTGGATGTGCTTTGGCAAAACTGTATTACTAAATTTCTCTACTAATTTCTGATTTGGCAGCACAAGGCATTTTGATACGCCCGACGACCCGGACCAGGCGGGCACCATAGATCAAGATTACATCTTTAACCTTTGCGGTCTTCTTGGAACTGATCTCCACCATGGGTTTTTGGCCGATCCGCAGGTATGGTGATGTCTTCTCCTAACAACATTTTTGGATTTATGAGTCCAACACTTCTGTTACATTTGAAATAGAGAACTAATTTTTCCGTCGAAACCGTGGAGTTCGATTAATTTCATATTTTAGGCCTCTGACTTATAAGTTACATTTTACTGCCTGAGATATATACTTTAACCCAGAATATGTATTTATTCTGTTCGCGAACATATTAAGAATGTGATAGCTTGTTTGGTTCTTGTCTCTTAGAATGAAGTTTATTCTACTCGGTACAGCTGTTTTAATCCTAAGTTATTACTTGTTTAGATTATATTTTTTTTTACCAATATGCTGTCATAAACTCTCATGTTTTTTTTCTCCTCCCTTGTCTTCTCTTCCAACATTAGTCTCTTGTCTTGTCAAATCCTGCTCTGTTACTAACCTTACAGTTCTATAGGAAGCTGAATTATATCAAGCATTAACTACTGCCACACCTGATGACTATCAAAAGGATTTGATAAGTGCGTTCAAGGCAACCGTAGGTCAACTCACCAGTTATGGACTAGATGAGTTGATTAAGAATACTGAAGAGGAAGCTTTAGCTTTTTTATTTCGAAGAGATTGTCTACGGATTGTCTACAAGGTATGAATGAAGAATTAGAATAGAACCAAATGTTCTGTTGTACTTCTTAGCTCTCAATTGTTTGTTTATTTTTTCTGTAGCATCATGGAGAATTATTCGAGTTGGAAACCAGTAATGGTAATTGGAACAAGCTGGAAAGTAAAATGTGGAGAACAATCAGTTTGGTACGCCTACATTTTAATCTTGTAGCCATATATGTTGATTTTTTTTAACGTTGAACAACAGTTTGTTCATGTATTTTGGAGTATATAATGTACAACCCCTTTTGAAGGCAAATCTAGATTCACACATAAGTACACCCTCAGTTCCATATAAATTATAGAATGTACATCTTTGAATACAATTTAACTTGTTTCATATATCACATTTGCTAGTCTGGTGAAGATGCGTTTTTCAAAGCAGATTTTAGCCCAACAGATGAGCAGCCTAATTCACATGTAAGTATATGTTGACCTTACATATATGAAGTCCTGATTTGTTATTTCCCTTGATAATTTGAATGATTTGCAACAGGTAGAACGCGTACGCCTATTTATTGCTCAATGGACTCAAGAGGAGAATGCAAGGAAACTAGAGAGTGATGCCTTTCTAGCTGCTCTTCAACTTACTAGTGAGGATAGTCTTTCTCTTAAGGGAAACACTAGTAAGCCTAGGTATCTACTACTATAGCCGGTTCAATTGTCTTGTTTTTTGTATGAATTATACAATGTCATTGAATAATTTCTATTGGTGTTATGAATAGAAAAAAGAAAGCTGCTGATAGAACATTGCAGGAAAGGTTGGTCTATAACTTTGATTTCTTGCTCTGAAGCAAAATAAACTTCACTTTTGGATTGACTAATAATGGCAACAATGCAACATGTAACTTGCAGGAGCGAGCCGGATGAGAAAGCAGTGAAGTTGAGACTGAAGAATCCTCCTAGTGGCTCTACAGATTCTAATGAACAGATACGGTTAGTCGACTGCTTCTATTGTCGTTGTCTTCAGTTAAAGCAAACAGGCTAGTCACTTCTGGAGTGGCTAATAATGGTCAATTACTGTAATAATAATGGTAATATGTAATTTGCAGCGATGCCGAGGCTGCTGTGAAATCAACTGGAGGTAATGCTTCACAGACTCATTCCAGTGGTTCTAATGAGCAGACATGGTTAGTTGACTACTTCTATTGTCGTTATTTGTCTTTAGGTAAAGCAAAAACAGGCTAGTCACTTCTGGAGTGGCTAATAATGGTCAATTATCGTACTAATAATGGTAATATGTAATTTGCAGTGATTCTAAGGCTGATGTGAAATCAACCGGAAGTAATGCTTCACAGACTCATTCCAGTGGTTCTAAAGTTGACAGTGATGGGTTTGATTGGGTTAGAGCTCGTTTCATGGATTTCTTTAAAGGGTAATTATATTTATCTATGTTGCACCAACTACATTTATTCTTTTTAATATACGTTAAAATGGAATAAAGCTCTGTTGCAAATGTGGTATTCTGTCTAATGCAAACAGTCTGTTTGTGAATGCTCCAGGTTCATTGATCATGATGATGACTTTCCATCTGGAGTAAAAAACAAAGCATTTTACATCAGAAAACTAGCAGAGATGCTGTTTATACCAAAAAATCAAAGGTCAAATAGACTCGTGGTTGATTTTTCGCACATCATGGAATTCAATGAAATCCTTGGAATTGCTATTCTCAATGACCGGACAAGGTATTGGCTTTATTTAACTCACTTCATATTGCAAGGGCTGCTGATTAATTAATCAAGTGTATGAGCCTGGTGATTACAAATGTGCTTGTTTCTGAATGTGTTTTCAGGTTAAACCATATCTTGACACAGGTGGTTATTGATGTGTGCGTGGAAAATGGCTGGGATATAAACAGAGCAAAAAAACTGCGGCTGTGCATTCATAATTTGCCTCCTGCTGGAAGGTAAATTTAGGATTAGGAGAGTAAAACATGTTATTTTTGTTTTGATGGCAATAGTATGATGTGGATGATACTTATATGCAGCATTCTCCATTTGGAGAACTTTCTCAAATCAAACAATGTGAAGCTTTCTCAGCTATATGAATATTATGATGGGACAAGATTAGTGAAAGATTGCACCACCACATATGTGGGAAGGATCACTGTAAAGGGATATGTTGACTATATCATTGAGAACCACAAAGAGAACAAATCATGGAATGGAGACTGGAAACTCATAGATATGATAGTGAAGAATGGAAAGTTTGAGATCCTGAAGCCTGCTGAAAGCGTTGCAACCAGGAATAGCATGTATAGGGACTTCATGAAGCTCATTGACCTTCTTTTCCATCAGTACGAGATCGACGGTCTGTCCCCAACATACTTCAGCATATTTCAACAGGACGTGATGAAGCTCATTGATATTTGTGATAAAGACCCTAAAAAGTTTAAGGTAGTTCAGAGGTATTTTTCCCATGGCCCTGCGTTCAAGGCGCCTCTTGTCCTATCTACGCTACTGCATGAAATGGTCAAGAACATTCAAGCACAACGTATCAGAAATCCAGTTACTAAGACACTCCAGGTTTTTGACAAATTGAGGGAGCCGACTGTTGACTGGCGGCCGACTGCAAAAGCAACCTGGGGCTTCAAGGATGTCTATTTGTATGACAATGCCCTTGAAGGTAGATATGCCGATGTGTCGCATTTCACATTTTCGGAATATCTGCGGAATGTGGACGAACATTTAACTGATCACACAAGGGTATGCCATTGTCCTGCCATATATATGTCTGAACTAGTCTTTAGGGACAATGATATAATATTATTTTTATACCCCATTCATAACTTTCTAAGACCAATATTCAGTTTTCTCATGCACGAGCCTCAAACAGTGTGCTGATGTGCTGTTAGCACTTTCAGGTCTTCCTAAATTTCATTATATAACCTCTTAAAGTGCTCCCTCTCTTTCTTACTAGGACGAGAATGGGAAGCAGTTAATTAATGATCCTGTTCACATCATTCTGATGTTAGGGAAAGCATTTGCAAAAGAGATTTCAGGTTTAGTATATCATATGATGACTGACCTGACAGATGCACCGTAAGTTATTTTGTCTACTTTGCTCTATATTTAGAATGTATTTAATGGTATTGATGTTCTTATGTAGATATTCCAGCGCATGGCGTCACTATGAGAAGTCTGAGTGAGTTTGTCTGCACTTCATTAATGTTTGATAAATTCTTTCGCCATTCCAAAATTTCCTGATCTTCCGTGAAAAACTTGAATATATTACTGCCTCTTTCTTCCAATGAATCTGCATTTTATCCTTAAACTATAAGTGTTACTGTAAACTGTAACCGTAAAAAAACGTATAATATTCGTAGTATTTCTTCTTTTCAGTTTGTAACAGATATATTTGTCTAATTGTTACTTCTAACTTCTGTTGATAGGTGCGGTGATGTGCCAGATAATGCTTCTTCTGGAATTGGAATGGCAAAGGTTCTTCAGTCTGCAGGTAACACAATGCACATTCACATAATCATGTCTTCTCTATGCCCAAGATAAATTGTAATGTCTTAATTTCTTGCTTGCCCTTTGTCCCAGGTGTAAGTTCTGCATCCGGTTCAGGTCATGAGGATAATCCGCGGCCAGATGGTAATGCACATTAACGCCTCTTGTATATACCATTATCTGGATTTTTTAGACCCTTGTTTCCTTTTTGTTGCTGACCAGCAAAATGCTCGTCGAAGTGAAATTGCAGGTGCAGATGATGTTCCGGTTGCAGGTAACACAAATGCACATGAATACATTCTTTTAGACGAAAAGGATCACTCTGAGCTCCATCACATCAAACATGCAAATTGTAATGTCTTAATTTCTTGCTTGCCCTCTGTCCCAGGTGGAAGTTCTGTTTCTGGTTCAGGTCACAAGGATATTCTGTGGTCAGATGGTAATGCTGCTGCTGGAATAGGAGTGGCAAAGAGTCCTGCAGGTAACACAGTGCACATGAACATAATTATGTCTTATCTATGCCCAAGATAGACCACAGTGTCTTAATTTCTTGCTTGCCCTTTGTCCCAGGTGTAAGTTCTGCATTTGGTTCAGGTCATGAGGATAATCTGCGGCCAGATGGTAATGCACATTAACACCTCTTGTATATACCATTATCTGGATTTTTTAGACCATTGTTTCCTTTTTGTTGCAGACCAGCAAAATGCTCGTCGAAGTGAAATTGCAGGTGCAGATGATGTTCCGGCTGCAGGTAACACAAATGCACATGAATACATTCTTTTAGACGAAGAGGATCACTCCGAGCTCCATTACATCAAACATGCAAATGCTTGCCTGTGCCCAATGTAATCACCTGTCTTTAATACCATGTTGTATTCTATTTCAGTTCAAGGACTTGATCCTGGAAGCGAAGATGCAGTTAGTCTGTAGCCAGGAGGTAACTTGGTGCAGATTAATGCCTACTGCATATCCCCCATTGCTATGTGGATTCTTTTGATATCCTTGTTTCTCTTCTGTTGCAGGTGATGGAAACACGTGTCTGATGCTGTGATGATACAAGTAGAGCCAGATATTTTCAATGTAGCAAATAGTTATCATTTTGACCAACTAGGATGTACACAGTTTGCTCCTTTTTTGCATATTTTGGTTGGATTTTAAATAGGCCTGATGTGCGTAGGTATCTAGTATCACCTTAACATAGAAGTAGATTTTCTTGTTTTGCATACGCTGTTGTTTGTTCACGAATGGTTTGTCCTACGCCCAATGTAGTTTGACTTATTTTTTGCCTCATCAAAACATAATATATACTTCTCCGTGTCAAAATATTTGAAGTTCTACATCTTTGTTCCAAGTCGAACTTTCTAAGTTTGCCCAAACTTGTAGAAAAATGTAAACATCAAATATATAGTATGAAATATACTTTATGATTAATCTAATGAAACTAATTTTGTGTTGTAGAAGCTGGTATACTTATCTATAGATTCGGTCAAACTTAAATAAGTTTAACTTGGACCATAGAACTTCAAATATGTTGCCAACATAAAATGCTGGTTACAATGGTGGAATGATTGTCGGCTGAACTTATATGCAGGAATACCCCCGTTAGCCGGCTTTTGTAGCAAATTCTATGTGTTCTTTGCCGCTTTGAGTTGTAGGGCTTACTTCCTAGTGCAAATTCTATGTGTTCTTTGCCGCTTTGAGTTGTGGGGCTTACTTCTTGTGCAAATTCTATGTGTTCTTTGCCGCTTTGAGTTGTGGGGCTTACTTGCTAGCCCCAGTGGGGGTAGTGACTAGCGTTATACTCTCTCTGTTCTTTTTATAAGACGTTTTGGACAGGTGACATTAAACTGTTTTGGGTGTTGTCTGAATTGTCCAAATGTCTTATGAAATTGAACAGAGGGAGTAGGTCGTTGGGCGGCCGGAAGATTGCCATGAACAGAGGGAGTAGGTCGTCGGGGGGCGGAAGATTGCTAATTTTTTTTAAATAATACATTTTTTAAAAAAAATTACAGAAATAATATACGAATTTGAAAATTTTCAAAAATAGAATCCAGTCGGCTGGAGCTAAGCCGACTGGATTCAGTCGTCTGCGGCTAAGCCGACTGGGCCCACCATAGCCGACTGCATGCCCCCCCGCCGACTGCATGCCCCCCCCAGCCGACTGGGGCTCCTGTCGGCTACGGCTAAGCCGACTGGCCAGTCGGCTGGGGCTAAGCCGACTGGAATTTTTTTTTACCCCCCTTTCGGTGATGCCGGTGATGCCCGCCGCCGCCATCCGGCTCATCTGACCTTCTGCGGCCACCATCCACAATGCTTTCGGTGGTGAGTGTGACTGGCAGTGCTACTTTCGGTGGTGAGTTTGACTGGCAGTGTTGCTTTCGGTGGTGAGTTTGACTGGAAGTGTTGCTTTCGGTGGTGAGTGTGACTGAAAAACAGCAGCGCACTGAACCTCGACGGTTATTTAAAAAGAGCTCTTCTCTGCCTCTTGTCCTCACAATACTTCTCCTCACTTCCTCTTCTCCTCACTACTTGTTGTGGTAGCATTAACAAATCCGCAGTGATGGGTGATCCTCGTCCATTTTCACGAGAGGCATCTTGTGATGTCTTGATGGGTGCGGTTTCCATGAAGTCCGGGCTTCATGGAACTCCAGGTGTATCTTTCGATGAATTAGTTAGCAGTGAGAGTAACTTGCGGAGGTTTAGACAAACAGCTTGTCATAGTAGAAACACAGCGGACATTCGACTAGAACTTTTTCGGTTGCGTGCAAGGTGGGAAAGACTTTGTGAACTAATATATGAATCAGCGCGATTCACACGATCATTTGATGATTTAGATCATCATGTGATAGATTTGCCAGTTGATGAATATATTGCGTTTCAAAAGGTAATTTAAATTTCGTATTTGATTTACATATTTAATATGTTTGTCGTTTTAATTCATTTTTGTTCATTTTGGTAATTGTAGAGATACAATGTGGACGCTAAAGAAATGAACCACGATGTCAGTATGTTGGCATGGTTCAAGCTTTTATTTGGGTCCGTTCCGCCGCCGAAATATGTATCAACTCATGATGGCTCAAGCTCGAAGAAGAAGAAATGCAGCGATGCATCACCAAAGCCCGGTGATGATGGTTACTCTTCCAGCGATGAGTTTATGTCAGCCAATAAAAAATCTAAGTCGAAGAAACATGTTAGTGAGAATAGTGATGATGACTTTATGTAGTGTTAGCGAGAAGCACGATGATGTCTTCATGTAGTTTGTATGCAGTATTATTTATGGTCAGTCGTACCGTTTAATTCAGATGTACTTGTATCTTAATTATCTGCAGCAGTCTCTCCGGAAATGTAACTCGATTAACAAAGCGAATGAACAGAAATATGTCTCTCGCATACATAGGTAGAATATGTCTCTCGCATACATAGGCAGATATATGTCTATCGCATACATAGCTAGATATAAGTGACACACAATCATCAGCCACCTCGTCCGCCACGTCGTTGAGGTGGTGTCTCCGGCGTCGGCCACATATACCTGTGGGGTGGCCGGATGATACGGGGAGGAAGCTCGGACCCGTCCAGGTCATACTGTGTTTCCTGTGTGGGAGGTGGTGCAGGAGTCGAATACATGTCCACCCACTCGTTGTGCTGCGACAAGTATTCCTGTGTGTTATGCCCATCGTCAGGCTCACTCTCCCACCTGGATTCGGACATAGACGCGTCATGTCCGGACATAGACGCCATATATCCGTAGCCTGCTGCGGGAGGGATGGAACATAAGTACTGACGAAATACGTAGTCGCAATCGATATTGGAAAGAATTAATATGAAGAAACATACCTGTAGGGGGGGGTTGCATCACGTAGCCTGGCGTGGGACCCTGCTGCTGTGGTCCTGGCCGAAACACGTAGCCTGACGTGGGATCCTGCTGCTGATGCCACGCCGAACTACCAGCCTGGTCAGGACGTGGTGGCCTGGGCGTCCACTGCTCTGCTAGACGTGGACGCGGGTCATGTCGGTGATGCGTGGGGTCTACCTGACCAGTCGAGTGACGCGGGGGGCGTTGTACGGGCTGCTGATGAAGAACGTCCGAAGTGCGTCTGCACGTGATAGCCCGATACACAGCTCGTAGCCTCCCCTCAATGCGCGCCATAAAGTTCTGCACCTGAGGCCGAGCAACGAGTAGTGGTGCATCCGAAAGTGAACGCCGATAGTTGGACACCTCCTCGCCAAGTCCGATAGTCAACTCAGCCTGAAATTGTCACGACGATTATTAAGTATGCACGGCAAAGTATGTAACAACTAGATGCATTACACAAAGAGAATATATCTTACCGCCAATTGCCTAGAGCCCGAAATATCATAGCTCGGGTACATATCGGACACACTAGGGGCAGGTAACTCATCTGGGTGAGTGTGTTGAACGATGCATAACCGTGTTCTGCTCATGTACCGCTGCAAATAGAGATCGAATTCATCGAGATCAAACTCGACATTCTCCTGCCACACAAGTGTGTTCGCGGTCTCCCATTGTGTAACGTACGGCTGAACACGTTGTAGCCACTCAGCAGCAGTCCTGTGAATCCCCTTCCTTGTGATCCTAAAATTATGGTGTTAAACAATTAAGTAATGCTTCACTATGGACAATTGTGAAAGACAATTCAATATTGAATAACAAGACAATACCTGTGGATGTGTGCTGGCACCGGGTGCTCTGTAGGGGGAGGCACCTCCAACTGTTGAAGACCAAATTGCCTCATAACCCTCTGCTGGGCCATCTCCTCGACGAAGACGTCGAATATGATCTTCGCTTTCGTCATCCAGTAATCACTATCTCTGAAGCATAGCTCAGACATACCGCCGGGGTATCTTGCATTCATGACTCCTTGCGTGTACGGCTGCCAGATCACCCCAGTGTACAAATCAAACTGCTCGTTTAATGCCCTGTATGCTCGCCTAGTCTGATCACTAGCATAGCGTCTCTGCGGCAAACACAAGTTAGTTTAAGCCATAGTGTACACAAAGAAGAAAATTATAACACGGGACATACCTTGCGACGTGTCCAACACAGACCGAAAGTAGGCATATCGATGCCTTCAGCATCGAACATTACGGGCATAGGCTCTTGAATACGTACGTCCGGTCGTCCTATAGAGAACCTCTCCCACGACCACAGTTGTAGAAATAGAGGGCATCCAAGAAGAGCTGACGTGGGTGCCGTCAGCTGGCAGGCGTTGCACATACCTCGATATGTAGCCGCTAAGACCGCCGAACCCCAACTCCTCTGTGTGATCTGAGCCAGCGTCTGAGCTCTCGCGATCTCTAGTGCAATAGGGATGTAGAGCGCGCTTATAGTGGTGACATGGTTCTCTGTGAACATCACCTTACCGAGAAGCCACAGTATATATGCCTCCAGGCTGCGAGTGATCTGTGTCGCATTCAACGGGACCTGCGGATACCCCGGGAACTTCTGGATCTGTATTGAGCAAAGATAAAGCATTAGTACATAGCGACAACTGAAAGATATGAGGCAGGGGAACTAACCTGGAAATGGAGCAACCAATCATACTTAGGTCCGTGATGCTCCGATGCCAGAGCCGGAGCACCGTCATAAAGACCCGCGAAACGTTGTGCAAAATCTTCCTGCCAACGAGCCGGTGCCTCCAACGGTCCGATGGCATGACCTGCCAACGGTAGTCCCAGCAAAAGTGACACATCCTGCAGAGTAGGAGCCATCTCTCCCCAGCGGAAGTGAAACGTGTGGGTCTCAGGCCTCCACCGGTCCACTAAGCACGTGAGCAAAGAGGTGTCGATGGCGACGCGTCTGGAGGTATCCGTGCGCTCAACCAGCCGCGCGAAAGGTAATAGGCCAGCCCATTTCAACCTGCATGTTAGGGCAATTCAGTTAGTGCGTCCCATCAATATACGTGATTGAAACAAATAAATAAAGCACGTACCGTTCAACCCATCCCTCGTGTATCATCCAGTCTTCCCTTTGAGTGCGAGTGCACAGGGGCTCAAGCTGGCGCTCATAACCTATCGCCGCACGATGTTTACTATCAATTTCCGGATTAAGCAACGACATTTCTGTCATTCCTGCACATACAAATTTCAAACATATTGCCACAATTAATACAAATTTCAAACTTAGTGGCATATTTAATACAAAGTTCAACATAGTTCCACACTAAATACAAATTTAGAACTTAGTGTCACACTTAATACAAATTTAGAACTTAGTGTCACACTTAATACAAATTTAGAAGTTAATGCCACACTGAATACAAATTTAGAACTTAGTGCAGCCTAGGTTCTTCCTCTCCCTCTTCCTCCTCTTCCTCCTCTTCCTCCTCTGCTTCCTCGTCCCCGGTTGCCTCGTCCACGCCCAGTACCACTGGCAGTGCCGAAAGTGGGACAATTAGTGTCCCTATGGCCAATTTCATTGCATAAAATGCATTGCATAGTGGGGCCTCCCGCTTCAGATTCATCCATATCATTCCGGATGCGATGACATTGTCGTCTGCCTCTACTTGTTCGCATATTCTCTGGGTCTGGAATGTACCGCCTTTCATCAGGATTAACGGTGCTGAAGTTACCCATTGAGCGAAATCCCAGCAACTCACCTGTCCAAGTATTGAGGACGGACTCTTTCAGAAAATATGGAGTCACAAACGAGATTGCGTCCATTCCAAGCTGCCCGCAAGCAGCAAGTACATGGGAGCATGGTAGGTGAAGCAACTTCGGTTTGTTGCATGTGCACTCACATGTTGGCCAGACTTCATTTCCAATTTTCACCTCATGCGTCCTCAGCTCATTTGCACAGCCGAATTTGTTGTTAGCTAAGCGGACCTCAAACCTTCTTTCTTGATTACCAATGGGGACTACAGTGTGTGACCTGGCTTTTTCCATCTTTTCTTCCATGTACTTCATAATCCTTTCACAGTAACGTGTGTTTGGGTTGTTCAACATATGTTGCTCTGCCTTTTGACGTCTATCTCTGAAGTACTTCACGGTGCCATAGAAAATACCCTCAACGATGGCTGTAAGTGGCAATGCCCGGTTTCCTCTGAGGACAAAGTTGTATGTTTCTGCGAGGTTGGTAGTCATGACACCGTACCTTGCTCCATGTGTGTCATGCAGCAAAGACCACCTCTCCAGAGGCTCATGCTCTATCCACTGCTCGAAGGTTTTAATCGACCTCCCGAGCCTTCTCCTAGTACCAGGTGGGTCAAATCCTGGCAAGTCACAAAGCCCAACGGACTCCTCCTCCACGGCAGCTGGTCCTGTTGCTAACTGTGCTGCTACTGCTTCAACATGTGCCCTGACCGCTGCATCTCTTGCAGCTTTCCTGTCCCTAACGTGTCTCCGCGTGCACACATTAAGTCTGTCACGTATCAAATTGTACTTCCATAGCTGGTTCTGCTTGCATAGTTTTTTGAATAGATTCATCAGGCTCTTATTTCTGAACTGCGAGAAGAAATTAGCCCCCAGATGGCGCATGCACCAACGGCTCTGCAAGTCCTGCCATGGAGTTTGTTCCTCAGGGCCAGGGTTTGTCAGTGTCTTTATCGCACTGAGTATACCAGCATGTCTGTCATGAAGGATGCACACATTGGGCTTATCCTTCACAACTGATATTTTCAGTTGCCTGAAGAACCATGTCCAACTTCCAATGTTCTCACTCTCAACAAAAGCAAATGCCAGTGGGACTATTTGATTTTGGCCGTCTTGACCAATGGCTGTCAGGATCTGACCCTTGTACTTGCCAGTCAGAAAAGTGCCATCTACACATATCACCGGTCGACAGTGCCTGAAAGCTTCGATGCATACACCGAAAGAGAAGAACAGTCGATGCAGCACCCTCACAGTTGGGAACTCTGGCATGAAGAGGTCTTCGATGTCGACATAGGTGCCCGGATTCCTGTCCTTCAGCGTCTGGAGGAGCCGGACAACTGAGTCATATGCATCGAAATAAGAACCAAATCTGCTCTCAAGCGCCTTTTGCTTAGCCCTCCAAGCCTTGCCGTAAGAAATTCTGTACCTGAACCTGACGAATACTTTTGTCTGGATAGCCTTAACTTCCATCGCTTTGCTCTCCACTATCTCACTGTAAAACAACCTCGCAATAAGCGTGGATGAAAGGTTGGGATGATCTTGAGGGATGCAGGGAATAAGACATGTGTGATGAACTAGGTCACTGATCACCCAACTTGTGCCATACTTAGGGAGATAGCCGTGCACCCTGGCAGGACAACCTGCATTCTTGTATACCATTGTCAAGTATTGCTGACTGGACACCTCAGCTATGAAAACCCTTTGCGTGGACATTGCCCAATTTATTATTGCGTCCTTCAGAGCTTCTTTGTTGGGATACATAGCACCGGTCGCAATGTTGTTTTGGTGATATTGCCAGGCAGAATCATGACCATCGTTCACGGTCATTGCAGATGAGAAGTCATGATTCCAAGAAGCAGGAATCGGGACCTCCTCTGCATTTTCTTCTTCATCTGACTCGTCAGAATTATCTGCATGACCACTTTCAATATCGGTGTCTTCTTCTTCCATGATGTTCTGCATGTGCCCATCTACCTCGTCCGCGTCCGCCTCGCCACTGTAATAACCATCGCCATTTCCTCCTTCTACCTGACTACTCTGCCCTTGTTCATAACCATCATCTCCATCATTTGACACAGATAACATCATCCCGTCACTGCTTTGCCCAGGATCGTTACCACCCTGGCCTTCAGGCGCAATTACCTCCTTCAGAACGGGAAGCACTAAGGCACAAGGATTGCATCCCCTTGTTTCGCAACCTTGTAACCAGCGCATCCACTGAGAATCCCTCTCTACTGGCCTCAAATAGAAGAAGACATTCGAACTTGACCGGGTCCACAATGCATGAACACCCACGGTCTGTGTTTCAGTATTCAACCCTAAACATGCTGTCACCCATTCTTTCAACTGACTAAGAGACCATGTTTGAGGGTCGGTCAGTGCCACCTCTATGTGCTCAAATTCACTCAGATCAACCCCAATCTCATTTGTTTGGACATTACCAGGACCGTAGAAAAATATGAACTTCACTATATCAGACATCTCGGCTCACCTATAATTTTTTTTAACATGGACAGACAACTGTTAAACAACATGACAAACTACATATATTCACACTCCTAAATATTTGACAAGTACATAGATTAGGGAATATTAACGAAGCTAAATATTGAAACAACTTAATATATTATGGATATTACCGGAGCAACTAAAAATACTGACATACCTAAATATTTGACAGACCTAAATATTTGACATGCACATATAACACGGGATATTACCGGAGCAACTAAAAATACTGACAGACCTAAATATTTGACATGCACATATAACACGGGATATTACCGGAGCAACTAAAAATATTGACAGACCTAAATATTTGACATGCACATATAACACGGAATATTACCGGAGCAACTAAAAATACTAACAGACCTAAATATTTGACATGCACATATAACACGAAATATTACCGGAGCAACTAAAAATACTAACAGACCTAAATATTTGACATGCACATATAACACGAAATATTACCCGGAGCAACTAAAAATACTGACATTAATTTTTCAAAATATGTACAACTCAGAGAAATTTTTTGACGACATAGGTATACCTTCGACGCGTGTGCCACTACTTCTTGCTTCTCTCTTCAACTCAGCCGCACCTCCTCCTCCTGCTCACCACCTCTTCCTCCCCAGCAGCAACTCCTCCTCACCACCACCTCTACCATGGTTCAACCACCTCAACCATGCCTCCTCCTCACCTCACTTGAACGAGAAAAAAAACTATCCTATTGGAAAAAAAAATACCGTAGGCCACCGGAGTTGGCTATGATCTACTCTTTCTGTGGGTTGGATGCAAAAATGGATGGACCAGCGAGGAGATCGACGGGGGGTTACGAGAGACTGAGAGAGAGAGCAAGAAGAGGAAGAACGAGAGCTCACGGGCGCAAGAGGAAGGAGATAAGGAGAAGAAGGGAAGGAGAAAAGGAGGAGGGAAGGAGAGGAGGCGTGGGTGGGCAGCCAGGCCCCTGTCGGCCACGCCCCGGCCGATTGGACGGCCTGTCGGCTGCGCCGGGGCCGACTGGAACCCTGTCGTCTGGGCCGCAGCCGACTGCAGCGCGCCAGGCCGACTGGCGAATCCAACGCGACGGTCGACGTGTTCGGGCAAATCAGAAGCTGCCACGTGTCCTGTCGGCTTAGCCGTAGCCGACTGAACCTGCCACGTGGCCTATCGGCTTAGCTCCAGCCGACTGGATTCTATTTTTGAAAATTTTCAAATTCGTGTATTATTTCTGTAATTTTTTTTAAAAATTGTATTATTTAAAAAAAATTAGCCGGAAGATTGCCATGAGTAAGGTTGGGAGACCGAATTCAATTTTTTGAATTGCCCACTGTCGAACCCCTAGCGGAGTAGCGGGGCCTTGTACCAATCTCAACAAACCTATGGTGGTAGTGTACCATCGTGTGGCGGCCCTCCAGAGCCGACGCGACTCCCAGAGCGTGAGTGAGCTGAAGTGCGAGCTTCCTGATAATTTCATAAAAAGAGCATGTCGAACAACAAGCACTAAAAATGCAGCCTTGCCCAAAAACGGTCTTTTAGGTCACATGGGGCAAAAAAAAAAAAACATCCAACAGACAGGTTTATGGTGGCCAAAAAAATTTAGTCCCTATCCAAAAAATTGCTACTGATGCAAATATACATCACCATCGCAGCTGACCAAAAACCTATTCGGCTACGGCCGGAACCCCAAGTGCCCAAAGTGAAACTTCATGCCGCAAACTCGGCTCCCACCACGATCGCCGCTCGCCAATTCTCACCGTGGCTGCAGCCACTTAGAGCATCTCCACTCCCCCCCCCAACATGCCCCCCCAAGGCCTTTTTTTATCGCCGGCGCGCGAAAATCGGCCCAGTCGCGTCCCAGAAGCCCAATTTTCGCCGGTTAGGGCCGAAATTGGCGCCGGCGAACCCGAGCCGAACCCGGCGCGCTGGGGGGCGCCGGGGGAAACGTTTTTTGACGCGAAAACGGTGGGTCCTCCGAGTCAGTGACCCGCGGCGCTTCGTCGTCCTCATTGCCTCGGTTTCCCGCGGGGAATCAATGCAAGGCTGCCCGGCGGTCAGCCTTCCATTGATGCCTCACGGGGCGGCGCGTTCACGGGCGGCGCAGTCAGGCCGGGCGACGCGCGTCCACACCTTTCCACGCGGCCGCACGTACCCGCCCGCTCGCCGCTATAAAAGCTGACCTCCCCGCCGGTAGCCCGCCACTACTCATCACAACTCTCCTCCCTCTCTCGCCGCCGACGCCCTCAGCCTCCCTCTCCCCGGCGACCTTCTCTTTTTCTCCCACTCCCCCCCGATGGCAGCGCGCTACCCAGGCGACGGAGCGCCCGCCAACGGCTTCGGTCGCCGCCACCTCCACGAGGACGAGACCCGCCTCCTGTACGAGGCGGACTACCCGGCGCCGCCGGACATGCGGGTGCCGGGCGCGTGGAGGCTCAGCGCCGGCGGAGTCCCGGTGCCACCGGTGCCAACCAAAGCCGAGCGGCGCGCCGAAATCGCAAGGAGGTGCGCCAGCAGCCGAGGTACGCCGCCGACAACAACACGCTGTGGACGGCGTACTTCGAGCGCCGCCGCGAGGAGCAGATCGCCTCCACCAACGGCGGCCCGGCACGCGGGCGCCACAACTCCGAGGGGCGACGCCTATGGTGGGGCGTCCCCGGGCGCACGCTCGACGCCGTCCTCGAGCACATCGAGGGCGGCTACTCGCCGCGGCTTGAGTACCCCGAGCCGCCCTCCTCGCGCCGGAGGGGCTCCTCGTGGCAGCCGAGGCGAATGGCCACGCCGTCGTCCGGCTCCCACTCCTCCGGCGCCCGAACGCCGCTCGTCGCCGTGAAGCCCGAGCCAGGCGAGACGCCTCTCCGTCGTAGCGGGCGCAGCGGTGGCAGCGGCATCACCATCAACGAGGGCCGCCGCCGTCAGCCTTCCCCCCTTCCCGCGGCCACCTTCGTCTTGTCAGGCCCAAGACAGAGCCTGATACGGTGGCGGCGGCCATAAAACAGGAGCACCTCGCCATGGTCACCGCCGACGAGACCGCCCTCAAATGGGCGTGCGACGATTACGTCCGCGAGGAGATGGAACGCCAGCGGCGCACCTTCGAGGAAATCGCCGCGCGTCGCCGCGGCCGCGAGGACGGCGTCGTCATCCTCGACAGCGACGACGAGGAGACGCCGGGGCCCTCCAACCCCGAGCTGCATCGCCATGGCGACCCAGGGCAGGGGTGCAGCAGGGACGGCGATGGCGCGCAGGACGGCGACGACGACGGTGGTGACGACGACGACGGTGGTGACGACGACGACGACGACGGCGACTACACGGCCTTCTACATGCTGCTCGGCATGTAGAAGACGGCGCGGCGGCGGCGACGACGTAGACTTTATCTAGTTTTTTTTGTCTATTTTGTAAAAAAACGTTTGAATTTAGTCGTAATTTGGCCGAAACTTGGCATGTTTTCGCCATTTGTTTGCATTCAAATTGTCGTGGGGGCGGCGACTGGGAACCGGTTGCCCCCCACGCCGATTTTTCCGTCGGTTGACCCCCAGGCGGTGCTATTTTCGCCCGTGGGGGCACCTAACGGCTGGAGATGCTCTTAGTATGCCACCCTGGTCCTGTTCCTGCCGATCGAGACTCCACCACGATTCCCTCTGTCACAACCGTGGCTTGGAATGCCAACGCCGATTTCAGTCTTTTTTCCTTCCCACCAGTCGTCCGAAATGGTCGCCACCACACCACTGTCAGCCGTCAAGGTTGATTAGCGGTCAAGAGACCTCCAATCGACCAGCGTGACCACCGTCGAGCTGTGAATCCATTTTGAGCTCTCGGCGCTTAGGCAACACGAAGCTGTCGGAGTTGGCAACACCCCCCCTTGGCCCATCTCCCTTCCTAGGCGATTCAGCGGTTGTGTGGGTCCCGGCGAGCAACGTCGGCTGGAATTCAGCTCACTGTCCCATCGACTATCGAATCCACCTCTCGTCCTTCCATGGGATCCGTACGAGGACACCAGAGCTAAATTTTGGGGCACTAGTTTTAGATCAGATGGAAAAGTAGAAAAAACTCTCGAAGACGTGAAACCTTCTCTCTTCGCACCTAAAATCAGTTTTAGGGCATCAAAATCTTTGACTGTTATTGGAGGTGCTCTAAGTACTAGTTTCACTCGATTGGTCTGAGGTACCAGAGATATTATAAAGTGATGGAAATTATTGGAAGTAATCAAGAGAGAGCATCAAGAGAATAAATATAGATGTAAAAGTGAACTATGTATCGGTCATGGCATGACAAGGAAGTTGGAGTGTTCTGTATCCTTAAGTGAAAACCTTGTGGGTTGTCTGGCCTGGGGCGCGCGTTGGTTAACTCCTCCCAATCTCCTTCCTAGGGGCTTGCGATGAGTGTTTTGCTTTGAGAGAGCTAATAGAGTACACAATAAGTATATGAGTTCCTTGTGTTTAAGGTGAGTTTGTGGACCATAAGCACTTCCCATCCTTTCTGCATTTTGCTAGCCTCTTCGGTACTGTGTGTTGTCTGTTCTCACCTTGAGAGTTGGCACATACTTCGTCGGTGCATCCAAACCCCTTCATATGATACACTCTATCACACATAAGCCGCACTATATCTTCCTCAAAACAGCCACCATACCTACCTATCATTGACATTTTCATAGCCATTCCGAGATATATTGCCATTGTCGGAATCGGGGCTCCGGAGAACCAAGAAGGTTCGAACTCTGGGATGCGCTAGTTCCCTCGCCCTGCTCTACCTCACAACCTCATGACGATGCCCCGGCGTGCTCGAGCTAGGGAGGGAGAACAACGGACACGACAGTTTACGCATGTTCAGGCCACCTTGCGGTGTAAAACCCTACTCCTGCTTGTTTTTATTTCTCCATGATGAAAGGGAATACAGAGGTGGGTTCTGGCTAGCTCGGAGTCGACCCCCCTCTACGGCCGCAACCTGCCCTCTCTTATGCTGGCCACGGTCCTCTTCCCCGAAAACACAAGGCGGGAAGGGTTGCCACATCGACCGGTTTGAAGGGGGACAAGACTGCAGCTTATCCTAACAAAAGTGGTCTTCGCCTGCAAAAGCCTCCTGCCGTGACGCGCTGGTGGGCTCGGTGATGACTTCCGTCCTGGCGAGCCCCCGGCCTCGGTCCTCTTGCACCAAACATGAAACCTTTGGGAGTTGCTTTGGGAACCGGCGAGCTGGCCCTGCTTTCTTAACACAAAAGAGGAAAGCCTCCTCATCCGCGCCTACTGGCACGGTCCTTGGCGCCGCTCGGCGTGGCGCGCGTTACCCATGTGACGGTGTAGGATCGCACGGCTCCTCCGAGCCGCCCCTGGTTGGTCGGCCCCACCAAGGCTTCGGGGGCAGCTTCGGGAGGCGACCCCGTGAGACACCTGGCGATGCTTGCTGATGTGCTCCTCGCGAGCCGGGGGCCCTCGCGAGGGTCTTTGTGACGCCCCCATTCTCGACCGTACGCTAACCATACACGCAATGCGTACGACCAAGATTAGGGACTCACTGATTGATATCACAACACAACACTAGACACAAATATAAAGTCATACAGCTTCATATTACAAGCCAGGGGCCTCGAGGGCTCGAATACAAAGCTCGACAAAGCACGAGTCAGCGGAAGCAAATATATCTGAGTACAGACATAAGTTAGACAAGTTTTGCCTTAAGAAGGCTAGCACAAACATAAGCAGCGGATCGAAAGAGGCGAGGCCTCCTGCCTGGGAACCTCCTAACTACTCCTGAGCGACGGCGTCCTCCACGTAGTAGAAGGCTCCAGCGGTGGTGTAGTAGTCGTCTCCGGCGTACTCCATCTCCTGGGCTCTAACGTCTGAACGCAGAATCGTATCGAAGGGGGAAAGAGGAAGCAAAGCAGCAGTGAGTACTCATCCAAAGTACTCGCAAGACTGACATCAGAACTATGCTAAGTATGCATCATTATCAAGGGGAGGGGTTATAACTGGACTGACTGCAGAAAGCAAGAATAGGGAGAAGGCCTAGTCCTATCGAAGACTAGCATCTTCAGCATCTTCAACATCTTGCAGCATTAGAAGAGAGTAGACCTGTATCTCATATATATAGTCATATTGTTGTAGCAATTTTATTAAGTAACCTCGCCCAGAGATCCTTCCTCGACTCCCTGCGAGGAAGCAATCTCGGAGCCACAATTCATTTCAAATTAAAATTACAATTATAGTTGTATAAGGTCGAGGCACAACTCCAAGTCGTCCTGTTACCATGGACACGGCTATTCGAATAGATTATTCATCCCTACAGGGGTGCACCACATATTACCCAACACGCCTGAGTCACCTCCGGCCGGACACACTTTCCTGGGTCATGCCCGGCCTCGGGATATCAGCACGTCGTCGCCCCACCTAGGCTCAACGAAGAGGCCAGCCCGCCGGTCTAAATCCTATGCGCGCCGGGGTCATGGGCCCAATCAACCTTTGCGCTCCTGCACGATGCGTACGCGGCCGGAAGCAGACCTAGTACACTCCAGTCCAAGAGCTGCACCGTCCAGTCCAATCCGGCGCGCGCCGCTCCATTGCTGACGTCCGAAGAGCTTCGGCAGATACAACGACGCTGAGTGCCCATAACTTGCCCACGTGATGGTTAGTGCGTATTAAGGCCAACGACCTAACTCAGATCAAGTACCCAACCCATTAGCATTTTATTAATGCGGGGCAATCGCGACCCTCAAAGTGCGGTCCCGTCACCCCGACTCGAGGATGTGTGGCAAA
The DNA here is from genome assembly GCA_039707655.1 of Elymus sibiricus. Lineage (NCBI taxonomy): Eukaryota > Viridiplantae > Streptophyta > Magnoliopsida > Poales > Poaceae > Elymus > Elymus sibiricus. The sequence goes on along the minus strand of CM077663.1, from coordinate 97,210,576 downwards.
GGCCTCTCTCGCCAGTCCACGCCTCAACATAACCCGGATGCCTTACCGGCGCATCCCACCACATCTCACACGGGTACCCTTGGGGCCGACCCGTCTCAGAACTGTCGGGAACTCAGGTCCACCTCAACCAGGGTGGTACCGCCTGTCCCTCCAGTCCCGCCTTCCACATGTAATAAATGTCAAGTCAAAGTAACTGTGTGGTTATACACCAAGTGGATATCCGAGGAATCACCCTCGATGGATACCACTCGAGGTATGTGTATGACAAGAGTCGCTATCGATAAATGGGAAGGAGGAATCACCCTCGATACCCACGATCGATTAGCTACGCTACAGAATTAACATCGGGAGTGCTAAGTGAGGTATCACCCTCGGCACTCGATAGTAGCTCTGCAGTGCCATACTTAAGGGGTGTGCGGTGATGTGAGGGGCCTGGCTCGTCGGTCGGTTGACCGAGTCTTCGAGTCTTCGAGTCGTCGATGAAGAAGCAGGGGCAACTGGGACAAAGGGGCTCACTGGGGATTCATTGTCCAACCTATACTAAGCAGTTGATATGATTGCGGGTATAGTAATAGTTTATCAAAAACAGGCTATGCATCGGAATAGGAGCTATGCTAATACAGTAGCAAAATTCTAATGCAAGAATAAGAGAGAAGGGAATAGGCGATATCGGAATGCTCAAGGGGGTTTTGCTTGCCTTGCTGCTCTGCGGCAAAAGGCTGAACGTCAACGGCGTAGTCGTACCCGGCAGCACCGTCAGTCTCGAAGGCTACCGGAGAGAAGAGGGGGAAGAAACAATAAATATAAAGCAGACAATCGTAACACAAAGTATGACATGGCGATACACAGTGACGGTTGTGTCCTAACGCAGTGTTACACGATACCGAGAAAGGGGGAACCCATCCGGGAAAGTTTTCCCGGTTCCGGACAAATGTCTCACAGATGACCGGAGGGGGGGGGAATGTTCCAGGTTTGCGGTGTTAGAGGCATGTGACAGCTAGGATGCAGTGCAGGGTTGCCTAAAATCATGTCTAAACCATTTTAGCTATTTTAGGATTAAAGTTGGAATTAATAGTCGGTAGTTATACACTATTCATCTGCCGGAAACAGGCGAAAAGTTGCGGGTTCACCTACGTAGAGGGTCCCGACATGGAAACAGGTAGCCCGGTTAGATTCGTGGGATTTTTTTGATCAACTTTCATGTATAAATTATTTTCATCCGAGTTACGGTTTATTTTATATGAATTTTCAAAGTTTTAAACATTTCCTGGAATTTCTGGAATTATTTAAATTCGAATTATCCAGAATAGTAAATGATGACGTCATCATGACATCACCATGATGTCAGCAGGTCAACGCTGGCTGACCAGAGTCAAACCTGTCCAGTGGGACCCACATGTCATAGACTCATTGTTCCAGGGTTTTAAATTTAACCTAAACAGATTAATTAGCAGGTGGGGCCCATTGTCAGTGAGTCATCTAGTTAAACCAGTTTTATCAGATTAATTTAATAGCCTAATTAACTTAATTAACTAATGGGGCCCACATGTCATAGACACAGGGGACTTGGGCCCCACATGTCAGTGACTGGGCTGTGCCCAGTCAGCCAGTTGACCAAGTCAACTGGTCAACTGGGTCGCCCTGGCCCACTGGCCAGTGACCCTGACCGTGGCCCCGGCCTGGCCAGGTCAGCGGCGGCCGGCGACTAGCCGCCGGCGACCAAAAACTACGGCGGAGGCACGGGGGTGGCTCGGGTTTCCTCTACAGCGCACCAAATCGAGCGCGGTTTGGTCCTACGGGTTCCTGGCGACGAGCCGCAGCGAATGGGGGCAACAGTGGGACCGGAGGTGGCCGGAGCTGAGCAAGGTTTCAACAATGGCGGCGGCGGCATTCGGCCATCACGGGCGCGAGCAAACCATCGATCAAAACGGGCACAGCTAGTGCGGGATGGGCTCTACGCATGCTTAGCAAGCAAACGGACTCGGTTGCGGGACCAAACGACCACCGAATGGTCGCCGGCGTTGAGCATCCGCGGCGGCGGGATCGGGTGCACGTCGGGGACGGCCCTAGAGGTAACTAACAGCGATGGGAGAGAGAGGGGGGAAGCGGAGGCTCACTGGGCTCCTGCAGGTGTGCTCAGCGGGCTCGGGGAGGGCTCGGTGTGGCCGGAAACGACGATGAACGGCGGCGGGGATCCGAAGAAGAAGACGACTCGGGGCGAGGCTGCAGCGTCTTCGGGCTCCAATGGTGGGGTGTGGTCGACGTAGCGGTCCGCGGCGGTCCTTCCTGGCACCGTGGCGTCGCGTGGGAGGCACGGTGGCCGCGGCTACGAGCCGGCCATGGCGATGGCGGCGCGGGGCCGAGCGAGGAGGAGGAGATCTGGCGGGGGAGGGGGCGAAAGGGCGACGGCTAGGGTTCGACCGCGAGGGAGAGGAGGCTGGGCGCGGCCTTATCCACCGGAGGGGGCCGCGGATGGACGACGCGTGCGCCCACCGGCGTCTCTGCGGCTGCGGCGGTGACACAGGGGAGGGAGCAGGTGGGGAGGTAGGTGAAGGCTTGGCCGGGCCGGCCTGGTGGGCCGAGGCCCAGTAGGCCGGGGGGTCTTTTCCTTTTCTTTTTAGTTTTTGTTTTGTTTTGTTTTGATTTATTAATTCTGTTTTGTAATAATTTTGCACCAACAGACTTTTGTAAAAATGTGGAACTTGGTCCATTATTTAACTTGCTATTTATAGCACAGCCACAAAAAGTTTGATGAGCATTGGAATTTGATTGAGTTTTATATGAATTAAAAGGCATTCAAATAATTGATTTGGCCTCGGTCATAATTGTTTTTAAGGCACTTAACCACCTCAAATAATGTTGTTTCTAATTTAATAAATACTAGGTGAATATTTGCCACCCAGACATGATTTTAATTTTCAGGTTTGCGCATTTCTTATTTCAACCTTTAATTGAATATTGAAGTTCAAAAGTGAATTTGAAATGAGACATGATTCCAATTGTGATCAAACATTGTTTAGCAACATCATTAGCTTAACCTCATGGATTACTGTAGCTTAATTACATAGATTATTGTAGCAGAGATCCAGGGTGTCACAACTCTCCCCTACTAACAAGAATTCTCGTCCCGAGAATTAAGGGGTAGACGTAAGGGGGAAAGCTTGGTTACGAAAATCTAACGAGTCTTCTCATTCTTGGCTGCTCTCATCGAAGAGGTTGATCCCCTTATGCTGAAGTCTTCAATTCTCTGTCCCAGGTCATCCTTTCTTCGGGATCTTCATCGTCCTATGAATGCGATAAAAGGGAAAATTCTGAAAAGACGTATCTCCACAAAGTTGGATATCTGACAGTGAACACAAGGAAGAAGACATGAATTATTTCTCGAGTCGTAACTCAAGGAATTCATTGAGAGCAAGATGCGATGGTACAAAAGTTTCAAACGGGTAGGCAATCATTCGATGCCTAATCAAGGATGAAAGGGTTCAGAGCAACAAATTAAATATTGCGTCTGATACTAGATTAGATCTTCCATTGGACGGTGGCTCGGGAATTTCTTACGAAGTCAAGTGCAATAGATACCTTGGAATCAAAGTGGTACAGGAGAGTCAGGTTTCGATCCTGTGGAACTATGGGTTAAGGGCCCATCACGTGGATTAAGAGTAGGAAGAGAGGTGACATCTTGCACGGTCATGTTAGCAAGATATGTCAGAGGATAACCTATCATTTATGTCAGCAACATCATCGGTACCAAGGGCGGGGAACGAAGAGAACCATCTTCCTGTTCGTTGAAACGAGGCAGACCAATAGGCAAAGTTCTCGTCCACCGGCGGTTACCGGAATGTTATCAACAATAGTAACATGGCCTTACTGACAGTATTGATCACCGAGGTGTTTACCTAAGCAGAGAATTATTACTGCTTAGATCATATAATCTCAAGAAAGGTTAAACAGACCAATGGAAAGGAAAATGTGATTATTAGTTCAACCAGACCAATGGAAAGGAAAATGTGATTATACTCAAGTGTTAGGAGTATATCTTTCCCAAGGAAAAACAGAGCATGATATACATGACAAAATAGCAAGTAGATAACCATTTAGGTAAAAGGGGCGAGGAAAACCCATGACATGTCCATACAATGGGGTTTTGAATAAATGATCAAGAAACAATTAGCATTGAGCTTACATTATTCCTTTTGATGATCGATATACCACATCCATGCTTCGGGATAGCAATGATATGGTGCTTTCGAGTAAAGGATGGAGCTTGGACACACAAAGAATCCAGTAGGAACAACTTATAAATTAAGTCTTATAATTTCTCCATGGAAGAATGGCAATCCTTGCTGAACAAAGCATTACAACAATAGGTCATCCGGCCAGGTGTGCTAGCTACAACATCACCTTACCGAGTAATGAAGGCCAAAGTTATAATTCTTGAAAATGTTCCAACCATCATATTTGTCCGAGATCCAGATCTGGTTGGTGTCAGGATACTTCAGACAAAGAAGGCCTGAGGAGAGAAGGATGCAACACAGACTTACGAGATGATGTTGCAAGAATCTCGGAATGAACGACAGAAGCAAGACTTGAATCATTAGCCAGACTACAAGACATCTGAACACAAGGTCAAGACATTAGTGCCCACATGGAAGTTTCTAGAATGGAATGCAATCAAGTCCTGATTGGGGGCCATCACAGAGGATATCAAAGTTCCATGTGTAAGTCTGGACTAGGACAAATCAACTCAATCAGTGGACTGGCGTGCTAGGAAATACATATGGAGTGAAGGTAGCAAATCTATCAAACCATAGAATACTTCGCACATGCAAGAATGAATTGGAACGATTCCAGAGGAAGCGAAGCAAAACTTTCTCATAATCACAATGGCAAGATGCACGTGAACTTAGAGAAAAACACTTCTTTTAACAAACATATTCTATATGAACTAGGCACAAAGATAATGCTTTCAAGGTTTCCAAAACTAGCTTAAATGTTCATCATGAACCACGAAAGAGATGAGGATGTGGCTGATAGGCTTAGCAACAATTCGTCGAGAATTCCAAATGGATGGATTTCCACAATTATGCGAACCAGGAGATGACATTTGTTAGCTCAAATGATACAATGTTGTATGATCGAGGAAAACATACATCATTAATCATTAGTTGGCAAGTGCGTCCGAAATGTGACCTTAGGCAGCAAGATCAATGCTAGAGTGACGATTCAATAACCAACAGCCTAAGAACGAACTGTCGATCGTTAACTTCAAAGCAATAGGGTTGCTAGAAGTTAGAATCAAAGCAGCATCGTTTGATGGTGAGAAGTATCACTACGCCAAGAATTTCTAAGAGGTGGAGCAATCCTCACAACATTCTCGACACAAAAGACAGTAATACTTCAGGGTAGAATATAACACAAGCTGGATAGCAAGTTGCATCCATATCATGGACAAATTTGTGATGATAGGAAGTCAAGGAGGTTGTCGATGATAACAAAAATCATCGAGGGCAAGGAAGGTATTTCTCATCAAGAACTCAGTTGACGTCTCAGAAGAAGTCAAATTGTGGACGACGATCACGACACCTTTTGTGGAGAGTTTTCAAGAGAATGCAACCGAACAGCGATGGCGTCAAATAAGGGAATGACAACGTGGAAGGTTATAGGAACAACAGATAAGATGCAAGCTCAATATCGGGGTTGCTTTTCAAGACAAGCAACAAGATGTTGAAAGCTCGACGTAAGCAATGCTCACACTCTGAAGAATTTGCGCACCAGAGAAGGGCGAGGTAGCACAGTCAAAGATAGCAAGACAAGGATGTAGCCGATAGTATAGGAATGACCAGCTTGACTTTGGTATTCCCAGTAACAATTACAAGGGGTATTGAATTGCAGTGTGGAATAATTTTTCCAATCGGTGTTCTCGGTTGACAACAATCCCAGAACCCGTGGAGTGATTAAGACAAGGAAAATTATTACCTCATCAAAGTTAATAAGACATAGTGCAAAGGCGTGATATCCTCGAGATACCAGAGGGTAAAACTCGAAGGTAGAACAAGATAGAAGTAGAACTGGGTCATTGACCTGCGACAACAGATACTTTAACCCTGTCAAAAATTGACGACGCACCGGAATGAATTACTTTCGGATGAATTAATAAGGATAGCATGGTCAGAACCATAACTGCAATCGATCAAACTAAGGATACTGAAAGAATCATACGGATGAATAATTATTTTGCAAGAAGCTTCCGGGACGGTCTACATCATTTCCATGGGCCTGAACACAAGTTCAATGTCGACTCCCACTTCATCAATGTATAACATTTTCATTCATTTCTCGCTTTGGACGATGTTGTAGTGTTGAAAATTTATCTGGCGAAACTCCATAAGTGGATGACCCGTGAAAACCTTCGGGCTCTCATGGATTAGGGAGGGCATAGGTTCAACCCATCGGGGTATCTTAGGAACATATACCACAAGCTTCAAGAGTAATTAACACAAGCTCGAAGGTAGAGCATGGTTGGCAAAACAGAGGATACAATTTACCAAAGGCATTATGTATCAGGGGAAGAACTCACAAGATGATTGAATATGAACGACACTGTCGGATAATAATCCAACAATGGATCGGGTGATCCACAACGGAGTTGATGTGAGTATCGGTACTCAATCAGAGGAAGAAAGAATGCAGAGGTTGATAAGACTTAGTCGGACAATCAACGCGCTGATCAAGGATGGATAAGTTGAAAAGACTTAGTCGGACAATCAATAATGGTTCGAATTGCCAAGAACCAACTCATGTCCGGAAGGACGTCTGAGCCGGAAAGATAATTTAAATGGATCACCTGATGACTGTGAGCATACGCACACATTGGATCAATAGGCTCAAAATGGCAAAGACAAGGGATGTCAACGAAGACTACTAGACATATGGAATTAACCATAATGTGAGCAGGCAAGAATTTCAAGAGCAACCAGCTGCAGAGGATTTTCTAAAGATCGAAAAGTATTTCGAAGAATTTTGTGAAACACATGAACAACTGGGAAGAACGGATCCTTGACAATTGTGAGGAATTATCCGTAAGGCTTCCATGCGGAAAAGAACTATAAGGCAGTAAACTCAAAGGGTTATCGGGGCAATGGAGAGTATTTCGGGGCATCTTGTAACAACAAGAGCAACGAGAAAGGATTGTATGAATGACAAGTGCAATTAGTCATCCATAGCGACTTGTCGGTGGTAGGGAATTGCAAAGCCGATGAGCACAAAGTCTCGGAAAACATCAAAAGGGTATCTTCAGAATCTTCTGATGAAGCAGGTGATCTTCTGGTATGAGGGCTCTCCGGGAGAAGTAGTTACGAGAACCTAGAGTTAGAGTTTAATAAAACCTTTAACCCGAAAGAGAAGAGAGATCAGAACCCAGAGTATAGACGAGGAATAAAAGATCCAAATACCACCCAATGGCGACGTGGGCCCGTAAGCCACATAGCCATGTTAGTAAAACAGTTTTCATAGACTAGACTCAACTTCGGCCAAGGAGTTGGAAAGGGGGCTACCTACAGGCAGTCGGCTCTGATACCAACTTGTGACGCTCCCATTCTCGACCGTACGCTAACCATACACGCAATGCGTACGACCAAGATTAGGGACTCACTGATTGATATCACAACACAACACTAGACACAAATATAAAGTCATACAGCTTCATATTACAAGCCAGGGGCCTCGAGGGCTTGAATACAAAGCTCGACAAAGCACGAGTCAGCGGAAGCAAATATATCTGAGTACAGACATAAGTTAGACAAGTTTTTCCTTAAGAAGGCTAGCACAAACATAAGCAGCGGATCGAAAGAGGCGAGGCCTCCTGCCTGGGAACCTCCTAACTACTCCTGAGCGACGGCGTCCTCCACGTAGTAGAAGGCTCCAGCGGTGGTGTAGTAGTCGTCTCCGGCGTACTCCATCTCCTGGGCTCCAACGTCTGAACGCAGAATCGTATCGAAGGGGGAAAGAGGAAGACAAGCAGCAGTGAGTACTCATCCAAAGTACTCGCAAGACTGACATCAGAACTATACTAAGTATGCATCATTATCAAGGGGAGGGGTTATAACTGGACTGACTGCAGAAAGCAAGAATAGGGAGAAGGCCTAGTCCTATCGAAGACTAGCATCTTCAGCATCTTCAACATCTTGCAGCATTAGAAGAGAGTAGACCTGTATCTCATATATATAGTCATATTTTTGTAGCAATTTTATTAAGTAACCTCGCCCAGAGATCCTTCCTCGACTCCCTGCGAGGAAGCAATCTCGGAGCCACAATTCATTTCAAATTAAAATTACAATTATAGTTGTATAAGGCCGAGGCACAACTCCAAGTCGTCATGTTACCGTGGACACGGCTATTCGAATAGATTATTCATCCCTGCAGGGGTGCACCACATATTACCCAACACGCCTGAGTCACCTCCGGCCGGACACACTTTCCTGGGTCATGCCCGGCCTCGGGATATCAGCACGTCGTCGCCCCACCTAGGCTCAACGAAGAGGCCAGCCCGCCGGTCTAAATCCTATGCGCGCCGGGGTCATGGGCCCAATCACCCTTTGCGCTCCTGCACGATGCGTACGCGGCCGGAAGCAGACCTAGTACACTCCAGTCCAAGAGCTGCACCATCCAGTCCAATCCGGCGCGCGCCGCTCCATTGCTGACGTCCGAAGAGCTTCGACTGATACAACGACGCTGAGTGCCCATAACTTTCCCACGTGATGGTTAGTGCGTATTAAGGCCAACGACCTAACTCAGATCAAGTACCCAACCCATTAGCATTTTATTAATGCGGGGCAATCGCGACCCTCAAAGTGCGGTCCCGTCACCCCGACTCGAGGATGTGTGGCAAAGGCCTCTCTCGCCAGTCCATGCCTCAACATAACCCGGATGCCTTACCGGCGCATCCCACCACATCTCACACGGGTACCCTTGGGGCCGACCCATCTCAGAACTGTCGGGAACTCTGGTCCACCTCAACCAGGGTGGTACCGCCTGTCCCTGCAGTCCCGCCTTCCACATGTAATAAATGTCAAGTCAAAGTAACTGTGTGGTTATACACCAAGTGGATATCCGAGGAATCACCCTCGATGGATACCACTCGAGGTATGTGTATGACAAGAGTCGCTATCGATAAATGGGAAGGAGGAATCACCCTCGATACCCACGATCGATTAGCTACGCTACAGAATTAACATCGGGAGTGCTAAGTGAGGTATCACCCTCGGCACTCGATAGTAGCTCTGCAGTGCCATACTTAAGGGGTGTGCGGTGATGTGAGGGGCCTGGCTCGTCGGTCTGTTGACCGAGTCTTCGAGTCTTCGAGTCGTCGATGAAGAAGCAGGGGCAACTGGGACAAAGGGGGTCACCGGGGATTCATTGTCCAACCTATACTAAGCAGTTGATATGATTGCGGGTATAACAGTTTATCAAAAACAGGCTATGCATCGGAATAGGAGCTATGTTAATACAGTAGCAAAATTCTAATGCAAGAATAAGAGAGAAGGGAATAGGCGATATCGGAATGCTCAAGGGGGTTTTGCTTGCCTTGCTGCTCTACGGCAAAAGGCTGAACGTCAACGGCGTAGTCGTACCCGGCAGCACCGTCAGTCTTGAAGGCTACCGGAGAGAAGAGGGGGAAGAAACAATAAATATAAAGCAGACAATCGTAACACAAAGTATGACATGGCGATACGCAGTGACGGTTGTGTCCTAACGCAGTGTTACACGATACCGAGAAAGGGGGAACCCATCCGGGAAAGTTTTCCCGGTTCCGAACAAATGTCGGACAGATGACCGGAGGGGGGGGGGAATGTTCCAGGTTTGCGGTGTTAGAGGCATGTGACAGCTAGGATGCAGTGCAGGGTTGCCTAAAATCATGTCTAAACCATTTTAGCTATTTTAGGATTAAAGTTGGAATTAATAGTCGGTAGTTATACACTATTCATCTACCGGAAACAGGCGAAAAGTTGCGGGTTCACCTACGTAGAGGGTCCCGACATGGAAAGAGGTAGCCCGGTTAGATTCGTGGGATTTTTCTGATCAACTTTCATGTATAAATTAATTTCATCCAAGTTACGGTTTATTTTATATGAATTTTCAAAGTTTTAAACATTTCCTGGAATTTCTGGAATTATTTAAATTCGAATTATCCAGAATAGTAAATGATGACGTCATCATGACATCACCATGTCGTCAGCAGGTCAACTCTGGCTGACCAGAGTCAAACCTGTCCAGTGGGACCCACATGTCATAGACTCATTGTTTAACCAGGGTTTTAAATTTAACCTAAACAGATTAATTAGCAGGTGGGGCCCGTTGTCAGTGAGTCATCTAGTTAAACCAGTTTTATCAGATTAATTTAATAGCCTAATTAACTTAATTAACTAAGGGGGCTCACATGTTATAGACACAGGGGACTTGGGCCCCACATGTTAGTGACTGGGCTGTGCCCAGTCAGCCAGTTGACCAAGTCAACTGGTCAACTGGGTCGCCCTGGCCCACTGGCCAGTGACCCTGACCGTGGCCCCGGCCTGGCCAGGTCAGCGGCGGCCGGCGACTAGCCTCCGGCGACCAAAAACTACGGCGGAGGCACGGGGGTGGCTCGGGTTTCCTCTACAGCGCACCAAATCGAGCGCGGTTTGGTCCTATGGGTTCCTGGCGACGAGCCGCAGCGAATGGGGGCAACAGTTGGACCGGAGGTGGCCAGAGCTGAGCACGGCTTCAACAATGGCGGCGGCGGCATTCGGCCATCACGGGCGCGAGCAAACCATCGATCAAAACGGGCACAGCTAGTGCGGGATGGGCTCTACGCATGCTTAGCAAGCAAACAGACTCGGTTGCGGGACCAAACGACCACCGAATGGTCGCCGGCGTTGAGCATCCGCGGCGGCGGGATCGGGTGCACGTCGGGGACAGCCCTAGAGGTAACTAACGGCGACGGGAGAGAGAGGGGGGAAGCGGAGGCTCACCGGGCTCCTGCAGGTGTGCTCAGCGGGATCGGGGAGGGCTCGGTGTGGCCGGAAACGACGATGAACGGCGGCGGGGATCCGAAGAAGAAGACGACTCGGGGCGAGGCTGCAGCGTCTTCGGGCTCCAATGGCGGGGTGTGGTCGACGTAGCGGTCCGCGGTGGTCCTTCCTGGCACCGTGGCGTCGCGTGGGAGGCACGGTGGCCGCGGCTACGAGCCGGCCATGGCGATGGCGGCGCGGGGCCGAGCGAGGAGGAGGAGATCTGGTGGGGGAGGGGGCGAAAGGGCGACGGCTAGGGTTCGATCGCGAGGGAGAGGAGGCTGGGCGCGGCCTTATCCACCGGAGGGGGCCGCGGATGGACGACGCGTGCGCCCGCCGGCGTCTCTGCGGCTGCGGCGGTGACACAGGGGAGGGAGCAGGTGGGGAGGTAGGTGAAGGCTTGGCCGGGCCGGCCTGGTGGGCCGAGGCCCAGTAGGCCGGGGGGTCTTTTCCTTTTCTTTTTAGTTTTTTTAGTTTAGTTTTGATTTATTAATTCTGTTTTGTAATAATTTTGCACCAACAGACTTTTGTAAAAATGTGGAACTTGGTCCATTATTTAACTTGCTATTTATAGCACAGCCACAAAAAGTTTGATGAGCATTGGAATTTGATTGAGTTTTATATGAATTAAAAGGCATTCAAATAATTGATTTGGCCTCGGTCATAATTGTTTTTAAGGCACTTAACCACCTCAAATAATGTTGTTTCTAATTTTATAAATACTAGGTGAATATTTGCCACCCAGACATGATTTTAGTTTTCAGGTTTGCGCATTTCTTATTTCAACCTTTAATTGAATATTGAAGTTCAAAAGTGAATTTGAAATGAGACATGATTCCAATTGTGATCAAACATTGTTTAGCAACATCATTAGCTTAACCTCATGGATTACTGTAGCTTAATTACATAGATTACTGTAGCAGAGATCCAGGGTGTCACAGTCTTGCTCATGGAGTCCAACGGTGGGCTGCGCTGGGCCCATGGCATGCGTCACGTCTTGGGCCGCAGGCAGACGGGCCTAGGTACCCTCATTCCCACGGGCCCGACAGCCATGCAGCTTCCACCCTTACCGTCTATATGACTTGAGCACTCATTGTCATTTTGCTTTGCATGATCATATAGCTGACATGATATTTGTGGCAAAACCACCATTCATCATTGCATACATGTTACGCTAGTATCATTGCACATCCTGGTACATTGTCCATGGCATTCATATGTAGTCATATTGCTTTTCTGTTTTATCAAGTTGTAAGTAAAAAGAAGTGTTGTGATCATCATTATTAGAGTGTTTCCCCTACATGTGAGGATAAAAAAAGAATAAAAAGAGAAAAAAGAGAGAAGAGAAAGGCCGCAAAAGAGCCAATGAAAAAAGAGAAAAAAGAGAGGGGGCGGCATTACTATCCTTTTCCACACCCGTTCTTCAAAGTAGCATCATGTTGTTCATATAGAGAGTCCTCGTGTTTAGTCACTTTCATATACTAATGAAAATCAATATAGAACTTAGCTTTCATATTTCATTTACGGGTTTCTCAATTGCCCGAGTTCTTCCTGACACAAGTAGGTTAAATGCACACCCATTTAGTTTCAGTAGAGAGCTTTCATACACCTACTTGATCATCGATGGCCCGCATTGTCGCACCCATCTATTTTTCCAATAGGACGGTAGGTGTCAAAACCGGCGGATCTCGGGTAAGGGGTCCCGAACTGTGAATCTAGGAACGATGGTAACAAGGGACGAAGGGGACAGTGTTTACCCAGGTTCGGGCCCTCGCGAGGAGGTAAAACCCTATGTCCTGCTTGATTATATTGATGAATGAGATGGTTACAGAGTTGATCTACCTCGAGATCAAGAGAGCTAAACCCTAATGAGTTGAGTCCTCCCTCTACGAACTAAGACCCCTGGTTTATATAGCCACCAGGGGTCCCTAGGGTTACAAATGGTCGGTTTCCATCCGGGCATAGATACGCCCATCCTTTCTTGGAGGACACACCAAGTTTTCGGAATATTCCCTGGAAGCCTAGGGTCATTTCGCAGTCCGGCCTCCCCGAAGATGCCATAAGGCGGTCCATTGGGCCGGACTATAAGAGATAAGTCAGCAGCCCGAGGACCCCTTAATCCCGGACTCCCTCAGTAGCCCCCGAACTAGCCTCCAACACCGGTCTTTAGGACATCAGCTGTTCCGCACGTCCAGAATGTCCGGCTTGTGGGGCGAGTTCTTTTCTTCCTTTCATGCTTCGGCAATCCTTAGCTCGGCCACCGATGACACCTCTCTATCTGAACATACCTTGCTTAGCCTTGAAGGCCAAACGCCCAAGTGTGAACAGTACCCCCTCCTGACAACTTTCCTGACAAAAGGCCCAGACGGGTCGCGGCCATTCAACCAGTTACAAAAACTTGATTCGCGGTTCGAGGCCGCCTTTTTATTGGCATGTTCAATCGACGTGAAGATCGCGCTCCATTTTTTACGGGATATGATCAATGATTTGGGCTATCCCACGCGTGCATAACGGGGCGGTCGCTTCGGGAACTGGCGTAGCTCACGGCGCAGTAAGGGGACGCTTGGTGTTACGGCCTTCCATAAAAGGGGAAAACACCTTCACATTCCCTCCACGCTCCCCAGATTTGCTTTCTCCAACCTTCCTCGCTCCGAGCGCGCAGATCTAATCCTTCTCCAGCCCTTCCTCCATCACCCCTTCTTCTTCCCCGAGCACGACCATGGCTAGTTCGGGATCGCAAGGCAAGTGGGAGGCGTCGTGCGTCACCGAGGACGACATCCAAGAGCGGAAGCGTGCCGGCTACCTCTCGGCCGACATCGCCCACCGCGCCCCCGAAGAGGGCCAAGTGATCCCCACGCCATGGCCCGGGGAGTGGGTAGTGTTCATCCCCCATTTCACCCGGGGACTGGGCTTCCCGCTGCACCCCTTTATAAGGGGCCTGATGTTCTTCTACGGGCTGGACTTCCATGACCTTCCCCCAAACTCCATTATGCACATATCAGCCTTCATCATCGTCTGCGAGGCCTTTCTTCGGGTCCAGCTACACTTCGGCTTGTGGCTGAAGGTCTTCAACGTCAAGCCGAAGACCGTGAGCAGCCAACACGCGGACTATGGTGGAGCGGTGATCAGCAAGCTCCCTCGGGTGCAGTGGCCGGATGACACCTTCATCGACACCATCATGACCTGGCAGAAGCAGTGGTTCTATATTACCAAACCGCGCGCTGCAGATTGGGCGGCCCCTCCTGAATTCAGATCTGGTCCTCCCACAAGGCTGACCTCGTGGATCAAGAAAGGGCTGGATTGGGGGTCGGCCACCGAGGTAAAGGCGCTGCAGGAACGTATCGGAAAGATGCTGGAAGCAAACATCGGCCTGACCAATGTGGTCCAGGTCATGCTTCACCGCCGCCTCCTCCCCTGTCAGCTCCGGGCCACACCGATGTGGGTCCATAAGTCCGATGATTCTCCCACCGTGCGCAAGCTCTACCGCACTACTCGGGAGAAACTATGGAAGGCACTGTTCAAGCCCCAGGAGGAGTGGCCGGCCAAAGAGGAAGACACCGGCCTGGATGCCGAACACCCTCCGCTTAAGGTAAAGCTTCGATCTTCAATCTTTTATCTTCAGGCTTGGCCTTTTTAGCTGGGATTCTAAACTCTCCCTTCCTGGTTCCCCTAGGGATGGCTAGCTAAGGCCATGCGGATCAATGGTCCTGCCCCGCTGCCCGAAGCCCCCAGGTCGACCCTCTTAACGGCAATGCTGGTCGAGGCGCCGTATTCGGCCTCAGAGAACAAGGATAAGCAGAAGAAAGGCGAGAAGAAGGAGACCAGAACTGGTCTTCGTTCAAGAGGCCCTCCGGACGCTAAGTCCGGGGAGACCCAAGCCTCCTCCGCTCACGAGGAGGAGCAGATGGAGGAAGGGGGGACATCGATTCCCCGCAGCCAAGGAAAAGGGCGGCATCTGTGGGTGCCGAGGAGGACTCATCCCCCTTCTCCGAAGAGGCCCTGCAGGGTCAAGGTGACCTTGCCCGACGTCATCCCGGATTCCGATGAGGAATCCAGGGCGTTCGAGAGGGTCCCACGGAGGGTCCTTAGGACCAAACCCACAGCCCAGAGGTAACGATTCCGAATACATTGCTTATGCAAAATCTCCGTGATTAGCCAGACTAATGCCTCTCATGTTGCAGCCCAGCCCGCGATCTCTCGATCGAGCAGGTCTCAGAGGGAGATCCCCTGCCAGCCGAGCTGGCGGAAAGCGGATCTGCATCCCGCACATCCCCTCAACAGGCCGCCGCCGAGGCCGTGGAGGTGATATCCCGATGGATGCCTCCTCGGCCGAATACTGAGGGCGAGAAGGTCATGGCCGAGGCTCAGACCTCGACGGCCGAGGACCAAGAGACTGGCCCCCTCCTGGTAAACAAGGAGGGAGGCTTTGAGTCGTCGGAGCTCCCTCCGAAGATGGCTTCGGAGACTGACGAGGCTCCGATATCGACCACTCTCCCTTCACAAGAAGGGGGAGGTGTGGTGTCACCACCGGTGCCGTCCGCGATGGGACAGGCCACAACCGGGTGGTCGGCCGCGATGGAGGAGGCCTTGCGCAGCTCCGTCATCACCGAAGACCACCGCATCCTTATGGGTGCGGTCCTAAAAGGCATTCAGTCCGTTGCTAGCGGAATGAAGGAGGCCTTCGGCGGCCTCTTGGCGGGCTTCAAGGTAAGTAATGTAATGCACCTCTCTCTAAGAGGAATTTGTTCGTGAGGTGTATGTATATTCCGGATAGGTATAGTAGCCCCCGAGCCCTGGGTAAGTTTAGGAAACTTACCCAGGGATTAGAGGACCTTAGGTTCCGAGCAAAATCGATATTTTGTCTGTTTCCGGAGACAGTCTGGAGAGGGGGGGGGGGTGTAGGACCAGCAGTTCCGACGTGTGTCTCACATAATTTTTTGCTTTGCAGGCCTCGTCATCGGCGACGGCTGTCCATGACATGGAGCTGGCCGAGCTCAACCGGAAGCTCAAGAGCTCCGACGAGGAGCTTGACCGTTTGAACAAACGGTTTGATGAAATGCAAGGTGAGTTGGAACTTTGTCTTGGAGACCCTGCCTAATCCTCATTAATTGAGGTTCTTGAGATTGCAAATTCTAAATCTTGGTCTTCCATTGTATTTGCAGCCGTTTCTTCCGAGGTTGAGAACCTCAAGGCCGAGCTGGACAAGGCCAAGCGGGAGGCTGCCGATAATAAGATGGCAGCCGACCAGGCGGCGACCGAACTGAGCTCCTTGAAGGCTGTCAGTGAAAAGCACGAAGCTCGGGTGGCCGAAGTGCAGCAAGAGCTCCAGGATGCCAGCACTAAGTGCGAGGATCTTGAGCAGAAGGCCAAGGACCAGGCGGCCAAGCTATCCACATTGTCTTTCGATCTTAAATCGGAGCGTGTGGATAGGCGGTCTTATGAAGAAGAACTCCACCAAGTCAGGATGATCACGGATGGTAAGCCATACTTACTGTAATGCGCCTTTGGTGGTAACAGGTTTGCTCGTCTTACACGGCTATGGCGTTCCTCAGGCGCCTTCACAGACCTTCCGAGGAGTGTGGCGGACGCGACCAAGCACTTCACGGCTCGGGACGGGGATGCGGAACAGAGGCTGTTCTGGGCGCAATTTCAGAACCCCGAGCCCCGTCCCGTCCTTAGTCAGCAGATGATGCAGCTGATGGAGCTGCATCGAATGGCGGAGCCGGTCTTAAAGGACCTCTGCATTCGGTTGTGGCCTTCCGAGCCCCTACCGGGCAGTTACTTCGGCCTGGTGCAGAAGCTCTGCGACGCCTCCTCCCAAATTGAGGCCGTGAAGCGTTCTGTGTGTATTGAGGGAGCGCAGATGGATTTTGCAAGGACGATGATGCACTGGCCAGGGATGAAGCCGCTCGAGATGGCTACAACGCCCACGCCGCCCGGGAAGGAGCATAGGCGCCCCGAGTTGTATTTCACTGTTGCAATGGAGGGTGCTCGGTCGGTAGAGACCCAGTGCCCTAAAGATGTAATTTTCAAGTGAACGTGTTATTGTATGCCTGATGAATATTGTATTTTGATAATACATATGCATGGTTTATCATGCTTTTGGCATTCTGATTATTTGACTCCTATGTGGCCGTTTTTGGAACTGAAAGTTGCCAGTCGTCGGCTTTAGCCCCCATGTAATTATTACAAGAGGTGTTCCGTCATCCGCAGTATTATCCTTGGCCGAATTATCGGAACCCAGAGGCGGTAGTGCGAGAGGTGGGAACGAGGCAATCAGACTATGCAGCTTTACTGCTTTCACTTAGCCGGAGGAGCTTGACTGCGGGGGCTAATTACTAGCCCCCTGTGTTGTGTGGTGTTCGGGTGAACCGAGGTAGGAACCATGACCACATGGCTTGATAATGCAAACCCCTCGTATGACACGGTATAATCTCTATCGATTTTTAGTTTGACACTTGTGTTCGGATTGCAGACTGGTTCGCGCTTATTATGACGGTCGATTTTCGGCTTTCTCCACTGAGGTACTTGACCAGGCAAGCTGGAAATACAATCGCAGTGGTTCTCCCTTTACCCTTTTAGCCGAACGAGTGGAACATAAGAGGGTAAGCACAGGAGCTGGGTAACCCAACCTTTGACCTAAGACATAATTCAGAACCGATGCATATAACGCAAAAAATCTGACACGCCGTCCATATAAAGGATAATGCCGGGACGATGCTTGGGATGAGCTCTATAGCTAAGCCCCCTGGTTTATTAGCCGGGTGCATCGAAATTGTACCGAACAGTTTCGCTTCGAGAGGCGGGAAGTTGGAAAGCATCATAAAATGCCATAATCGGACTGTAAAAGATGATGTCTATTTATTATGAATTTTTACAATTCATACTGCGGGCGCAACTGTTACAGGTATGTTTAGTAATAAATGTATACAAAGGGGAGGATCGATCGGGGCTCTTGGTTTGCTGCTTGATGTCCTTGACGTGTCCCTATGCGCCTCCATTCCTTTGCTCTTGACGAGTGGTATGCTCCTTAAAAGGTGGTTATAATCGGCGAACAGACCTTTGGGGGAGGTACATGTTTACATCGCCAGGACATGCATGAGTTTGACGCCTGCTGTCCTGAGAGTAGTTCGGTCAAACCGACCACCCTGTTGTGATGAGGTGTCCCCCCGTAGCTGCCCATGGTATTTTAAGTGCGAAATTGTGCCTTCTCTGTACGTACCTGATGGGTAGCGGGGCCGTGCTGCGGGGGGCGCGTCCCTATTTGTGCTGAATGGGAGGCTGCTCCGGGAGGTCGGGTCGTGCTCGGATCCGCTTGTTCGCCTGTCGCAGCTTGTCGCCTGGTTGGGGTCCTGGTGCCTCGATGCCAGACTGGAATTCGGCCGCTAGAGCCGCTGTGTGTTCTTCCGTCCGGAGTGAGCGCTCTGTATTGCCGTTTATGGTGATGACGCCCTTTGGCCCGGGCATCTTGAGCTTCAGATATGCGTAGTGGGGAACGGCATTAAAGCGAGCAAACGCTGTACGGCCGAGCAGTGCATGATAGCCACTGCGGAAAGGCACTATATCGAAGATTAAGTCTTCGCTACGGAAGTTATCGGGCGAGCCGAACACTACTTCCAGCGTAACGGTACCCGAGCACCGTGCTTCCACACCGGGGATGACTCCCTTGAAGGTAGTGTTGCTGGGTTTAATTCTTGACAGGTCGATACCCATCTTTTTTACCGTATCTGAGTAAATCAGATTAAGGCTGCTTCCTCCGTCCATAAGGACTTTAGTGAGGTGGAACCCATCGATAATGGGGTCCAGGACGAGGGCGGCCGAGCCTCCATGACGGATGCTGGTAGGGTGATCCCTACGATCAAAGGTGATTGAACAAGCCGACCACGGGTTGACCTTCGGAGCTATGGGTTCTACGGCGGAGACCTCCCGAAGTGTGCGTTTACTCTCCTTTTTGGGTATATGTGTGACGTATATCATGTTCACAGACCTCGGGAGGGAATTGCTTTTGCCCGCCGTTGTTCGACCCGCGAGGTTCATCATCATCCTCGCTTCATGGGCTCTTGCTCTGTTCCTCGGCTGCGAGCTTGTCTACTTGCTTGAACACCGAACATTTTCTGTTGGTGTGGGTGGCCGGCTTCTCTTGCGTGCCGTGGATTTGGCAGGGCCTATCCATGATTCTGTCCAAAGGGGTAGGTCCATCCCTGTTCCCCTTGGGGGACTTCTTCCGTTGTCCTGGTTTTGAGTTGCGGAAGCCGGCATTGACGGCCGTGTCTTCCGAGTCGCCATTGCTATGGCGGCGTTTATTTTTGTTCCGCCTTGGCTTTCCATTACCGTCCCGCACTTCAGAGGTGCCAGGGTCTTCGGGATTGTGGCTTCGGCGAGCTAGCCAATTGTTTTCGCCCACGCAAAAGTGGGTCATAAGGGAGGTGAGGGCAGACATCATTCTGGGCTTATCCTGATCGAGCTGGCGAGCTAGCCACTCGTCCTGGATGTTGTGTCTGAACGAGGCTATCGCCTCGGCGTCCGGACAGTCGACGATCTGGTTTTTCTTGGTCAAGAACCGATTCCAGAATTGCCTGACCGATTCACCAGTCTTCTGGACGATGTTGCTTAGGTCGGAAGAGTCCGGGGGCCGAACGTAAGTGCCTTGGAAGTTAGACCGAAAGGCATCTTCCAATGGAGTTCTCGGGAGTCTGTTTAGCCAGTGCCGAGCTGGTACCTTCAATTTAAGTGGTAGGTATTTGATGGCATGGAGATCGTCTCCTCTAGCCATATGGATGTGGAGGAGGAAGTCCTCGATCCAGACGGCCGGGTCCGTCGTTCCGTCGTATGATTCTATGTTGACGGGTTTAAATCCTTCGGGGAACTGGTGCTGCATGACCTCGTCTGTAAAACACAGCGGGTGTGCGGCGCCTTTGATCCGGGCTACGTCACCGCGGAAATCAGCTGCTGGGTGAGCCCGGTATTGTTCCCGGTTTCCGTGGTTGCGGTCAAGCCACGATCGGTACCCATCCCGTTTAACGGGGGAGCGTCCCCTAGATCCGTAAATGGATCTGGCATGACCTGACCTATAGTCCAGGTCCTGCCAAAAGTCGTGTCGATCCTCCGGTTGTGCTGGTCCCTTTCCTCTCCTATGGGGTGACGTGGGCTAGTGCTCGGTGTCTTGAGCCACCCTATCCTGTCCTTGAGGGGGGCGGTCCGGCTGGTCATACTGAGTGCGTCTGGGAGATTCGGGCTCAAGGGCCTCGTCGTCGAATTGCGGCAACAGGCACCGGCGAGGGTAACTCCTCTTTTGGTCTGGCCGCTTAGTGCCGAACCCTTCTTCAGCCGCCAGAACTTTTGTCCATCTGTTGTTGATGGTGTCTTGTTCGGCTTTGAGCTGCTGTTGTTTTGCCTTTAAGGCCCGAGCTATAGCTATGAGCTACTGCCTGAATCGTTCTTGGTCCTCGAGGTTTTCGGGGACGGTGAAGTTTTTGGCTTCGAGGTTTTCTTCCTCTGTAGCATGTGGGAAGTAGTCATCATCCTCGGAATCATTGAGGTCCTCGGCGTCATGATGATTCGTGAGCCTTTCCGGGTCCTCCAACGGCTCCACGGGGGCTTCAGGGTCGCCAAGGTCCTCCGGGGTATCTATTTCCCCGGTGCCTGTAACGGCTTCCCTTCCCTTGTTGGTCTTGGATCGCTTACGTTGTTTCCGGCGTTTTGATGCTTCGTCGGATTTTTCGCCGTTCTTCCTGGGGGTGTGGTTCTCCCTATCGTTAGGGGTGTCCACCATATAGACATCATAGGTCGAGGTGGCCATCCACCGCTCAGTGGTTACGGGGGCGGGGTCGCCGATCTCTTCCTCCATGTGTTCTATCTCTTCGGAGGCGTAGTCCAACATGTCGGTTAAGTCTTCGACAGTGGCTACCAGATGGGCGGCAGGTGGGCCGTAAAATTCCCCGTAACCAGCCTCTAGGTCGTGGGTCGAGGTAAGATCGTCCTTGATCGCCATCGACTGGATCCGGTTGTGACGCCCCCATTCTCGTCCGTACGCTAATCATACACGCAAGGCGTACGGCCAAGATTAGGGACTCACTGATTGATACCACAACACGACAAAAGACACAAACATAAAGGTCATACAGCTTAATATTACAAGCCAGGGGCCTCGAGGGCTCGAATATAAAGCTCTGACATAAGCACAAATCAGAGGAAGCAAATATATCTGAGTACAGACAAGTTAGACAAACATGCCTTAAGAAGGCAACACAAACATAAACTACGGATCGAAAGAGGCGAGGCCTCCTGCCTGGGAACCTCCTAACTAATCCTGGACGTCAGAGAAGTCTACGTCGTAGTAAGCTCCGTCCTGGTAGTAGTGGCCTCCAATGGGGTAGTAGTAGTCGTCGGCGGGGTGAACGTCATCCTGGGACTCCTGGGCTCCATCGTCTGAACGCGAAATCGTATCGAAAGGGGAAAAGGTAGAGCAAAGCAGCGTGAGTACTCATCCAAAGTACTCGCAAGACTTACATCAGAACTATGCTAATTATGCTTCATTATCAAGTGAAGGGGGGGTGTATCTGGACTGACTGCAGAAAGCAAGAATAGGGGGAAGACCTAGTCCTATCGAAGACTAGCATCTTCAGCATCTTGCAGCATGAGAAGAGAATAGACCTGCATCTCATATATATAGTCATTTTGTTGAACAATTTTATTTAAGTAACACGCCCAGAGATCCTTCCTCGACTCCCTGCGAGGAAGCAATCCCGGAGCCACAATTCATTTTAATTAGTTTATGGTTATAGTTGTAGTAGGCCAAAGCACAACTCCAAGTCGTCTTGTTATCCGTGGACACGGCTATTCGAATAGATTACTTCCCTGTAGGGGTGCACCAAATTACCCAACACGCTCGATAAGCTACGGCCGGATACGATTTTCTGGTCAATACCCGGCCTCAACATATCGACACAACGTAGTCCTACCTAGACTCAACAGAGAGGCCAGAACGCCGGTCTACATCCTAATGGCTCGGGGTCTTGGGCCATCGCCCTCGCCATCCTGCACGTTACGCCGTCGGCCGGGACCAGTCCTAGCATGCCTTAATAACAAGCGCCATGCGTTCCAGACCACCCGGGCGCGAGTCAAAAAACGTGGCATCTGAAAAGCTTTCGGGAGAATGTACGCCGCCGAGCAGCCCATACTGATTACCCCGCGTGGTGGTTAGTGCGATAAAGGCCCGTAGGCCCTACTCAGATTAAATAGTCAGCCCATTAGTCAATTTATTAGTAAGCATTCGAGTGCCTTCCGGCGCACCCCACCAAGTCTCGGATGCCTTGCGGCGCATCCCACCAATATCTCTCGCGGGTACCCTTGGGGCCGACCCGTCTTTAAACAAGTTTCAGTAACCCGGTCTCAGTAACTGTGTGTCCAATCATCAAGACGGAAACTGAGGAATCACCCTCATCGGTCCCCGTTCGATGAAAACATCAAGGTGGAACTAGAGGAATCACCCTCGCGGGTCCCACACTTGATGGGTTGCACAACAGAGTCATTGTCGGGAGTGGTGTAGGAGGAATCACCCTCGAAACCACGACCGACTAGCTACGCTACAGAACTAGCATCATGAATACTTCATGAGGAGTCACCCTCGGTACTCGATGGTAGCGCTGCAGAGTCGTACAACTAAGTGGTGTGTAGTGCTGTGAGGGGCTTATCGGTCGGTTGACCGATTCTTCTGTCTTCAAGTCCTCATTATCGTCGATGAAAGCAGAGGCAACTGGGACTAAGGGGGTCTCAGGGGTTCACTGATCCACCTATACTAGGCAGTTGATATAAAACAGGTGTAATAGCAGTTCATCAAAAACAGGCTATGCATCGGAATAGGTGCTATCTAATACAATAGCAAAATTCTAATGCAAGCATAAGAGGGAGAGAGATGGTTGATATCGGAATGCTCAAGGGGGTTTTGCTTGCCTTGTTGCTCTGCGGCAAAAGGCTAGACGTCAAGAGCGTAGTCGTACCCGGCAGCAGCGTCAGTGTCGGGCTCTACCGGTAAGAAGAGGGGGGAGAAACAATAAATACTAGCACACAAATGCAACATGATGCATGACAAGACAATTCGCAGTGCTAGCGGTGATCTATCGCAGTACACACGTCTCAGACGAAGCGGGAGAATATCTGACGATATTTCCCGGGTCTGCTGGTTTATCGAACAGACGAATCGGAGGGGAAAAGTTCCATGTTTGCGGTGATAGAGGCATGTGCCAGCTAGGATGCAGTGCAGAGTTGCCTAAAACCATGTCTAAGTCATATCGGCTAATTTTAGAATTTAATTTGGATTTATTAATCGGTAGGCCTGCACTATTTATCTATCCGAAACAGGCACAAAGTTGCATGTTCAGATAGCTAGAGGCAAGTGATAGATGAATGGATGGTACCATTGCATTCTTTGGATTTTTCTGATCAAGTTTCATATATAAATTATTTTCATCTGAGCTACAGATTATTTTCTATGATTTTCTAAAGTTTTATTGATTTTCTGTAATTAATTTATTTATTAAATCAAACATTATCCGAAACAGTGCCAGTGACGCCAGCATGACATCACTGTGACGTCAGCAGGTCAACAGGGGCTGACCAGAGTCAAAGCTGACATGTGGGGGCCACATGTCATAGACTCAGGCCAGTTCCAGTTTATTAAACTAACTAAACAAATTTAACTAGCAGGTGGGGTCCACATGTCATTGACTGATTTGGCATTTTTATTAATTTTAATTAATCCTTATCACTAATTAAGTACCTGACCAATGGGGCCCATGTGTCATAGACACAGTGGTGGTGGGGCCCCACTGTCAGTGACACTGGGTCAGCCCAGCCAGCACGTTGACTGGTCAACCCAGTCAACGCGGCCAGGGGACCCACTGGCAGTGACCCTGGGGCTGGGCCCCAGCCATGCCACATCGGTGGCCGGGGCTGGAGACGCGCCGGCGAGCGCCGGACGCGCCCGAAAGCTCCGGCGAGCTCGGGTTTCTTCCACAGGCCACCATTTGGCGCGTGGTTGGGCGCGCTGGAACGGCCAGTCGACGCCACGCACGATGGTGGCGGTGACATCGCCGGCGGCGAGCACGACGGCGGAGGCAAGTTTCGGGCGAGCATGGGCGCGTGCGTACATCGAGCTATTCGAGCGGTGCGAGTGCGGGATCGGTCCTACGCGACGCACTGAGCCGATTGGTGACGGCGGCTGGACCAAATGGTCATCGGAGCGACGCCGACGGCGAGCTCAGGCGGAACCGCATTCGGGCACACGCCGGGGAGGGTGCTAGGGGGCACGAGCCGATGCGTGCGCGTGCTCGTCGTGCTCCTGGAAGCCCCAGGAGCACGGTGACGTGCTCAGGCGAGCGTGACAGCGACGGCGGCGACGACCACGAGCTCAACGGCGGTGACGTGTTCGGGTGCTCGATGGGGACGGTGCTACGGCGGCGCTTTCACATGGGGAAGTGAGGGAGAGGGAGGCGGAGGCTCACAGGGAGTTGTAGCCGTGCAAAGCGGGCTCGGGGAGGAGTCGACGACGGCGAATTTGACAACGGCGAGCGGCGGCATTCCGAGGAAGAAGACGAGGTGGGGACGGCAATGCAGGGCTCCGGGGCGTCGGGCTCGGGGTCGGGGAGGACGGGCACATCGCGGCGGGGCTGGTGGACTCGTCGGAGAGGCGAACGGGGGACGTTGGCCGCGCCTAGCCAGCGTCCATGGCGGCAGCGGCGGTCGGATTTGGAGGTGAGAGGGGGAGCTGGCGGCGGAGGCGAGGGAGAGAGGGGGAAATGGGAGCGGGCGACCAGGGGGAAGGGACGGGCCTCGCCCTTATCCCCTCCCACCTGCTCCCGTCGCCGTGGCGGCCAGCGGCCGGCGCGGGCGAGCTCCTCCATGGCGGTAGTGACACGGAGGGGGAGCAGGTAGGGGACGAGGTGGGCTGGGCCGGCTGGGCTTCGGCCCAGTTAAGTGGCCTCTGCCCCTTTTTCCTTTTCTTCTATTTTTCTTTTCTGTTTTTCATTTTTAGTTTCTGTTTTAAATATTTTTAGGCCACATTACTTATTGCAAAAATGTATCATATGGCCCAAATATTACCTTGCAATATTCCAAGGGTCCACAGTAACATTGAGGAATTTTAGTAACTGTTTGTAGTTTAAGTTGAATTTAAATGCATTCAAAAATACTTTTAGCTCCAGTTATTGAGGGTGGGGTCCACACCAGTAGCTTTGTGATGTTGTTTTCCTCAACATTATTTGTTTTATGATTTGTCACAATTATGCAACATTTTATCTTATTTGTTTGCAAAATTATTTTAGCACAATAATTCCTAGGGCATTTTGAAAAGAAATTTGAATTTGAATTTGAACTTCAACTTGATCAAGCTCCACTTAGCAAAATGATTAGCCACTGTTCATGATCATTACTGTAGCTTAATTACATTGATCACTGTAGCATAAGCCCAGGGTGTCACAATTCTCCCCTACTAACAAGAATTCTCGTCCCGAGAATTAAGAAGTAGAAGGGAAGAGCCCGGGGTATTCTGCACGAAGATGATCTTCGCGTTCCCAAGTGGCTTCATCTTCAGAATGATTTGCCCATTGCACTTTGAAGAACTTGGTAACCTTCTGACGAGTCCGACGTTCGGTCTCATCGAGAATGCGGACTGGTTGCTCCTTGTAAGAAAGGTCTTGCTATAGTTCCAGCACTTCATGGTCCACTGCCCGGATTGGGTCTTTAAAGCAGCGACGAAGCTGTGACACGTGGAACACGTCGTGAACCTGAGAAAAGTTTGGCGGTAGTTCCAACTGATATGCCACTTTTCCACGCCGTTCGAGAATAGTGAAAGGACCGATATACCTAGGAGCCAGCTTGCCCTTGATTCCAAACCGGTGAGTACCTCTCATCGGCGTGACTCGAAGATAAGCCTTATCGCCAGGTTGGTAGACCATATCTTTGTGATGACGGTCATACTGACTCTTCTGACGAGACTGAGCAACCTTAAGATTCGCTTGAATGATGCGGACTTGATCTTCGGCATGTTGGATAATATCCGGACCAATAAGTGTACGTTCCCCAGTTTCTGACCAATTCAGAGGGGTCCGACACTTACGTCCATATAACACCTCAAAAGGAGCCATCTTCAGACTGGCTTGATAGCTATTGTTGTAGGAGAACTCAGCAAACGGAAGAGATTCCTCTCATTTCTTGCCGAAAGAAATGACACAAGCTCGAAGCATGTCTTCGAGAATCTGATTGACTTGTTCGACTTGTCCCTGGGATTGAGGGTGAAAAGCGGTGCTGAAGGATAAACGAGTCCCCATAGCTTCTTGGAAACTTGTCCAAAATCTTGAAGTGAATAAACTGCCACGGTCTGAACTGATAACCAGTGGAATACCGTGGAGTGAAACAACTCTGGACATGTACAAATCTGCCAGCTGACTAGCAGTAATGGTTTCCTTGACAGCCAGGAAATGTGCAACTTTGGACAATCGGTCAATGACGACAAGAATAGCATCATTACCTTTCTGCGATCTGGGAAAACCAGTAATGAAGTCCATTTCAACATGATCCCATTTCCATACAGGAATAGAAATAGGTTGCAGAGTTCCAACAGGTCTTTGATGTTCTGCTTTGATTCGACGGCAAATGTCACACTCTGAAACACAGCGAGCAATGTCTTGCTTCATGTTAGACCACCAGTATCTTTGACGAATGTCTTGGTACATCTTGGTGCTACCAGGATGAATAGAGAGCAGAGTGTCATGTGCTTCCTTCATGACTTCCGGAATCGCATCTCTTGGTACCACTAGTCGATCTTTGAAGTACAATGTGCCATCTTCAGTAGTGGTGAAGGGTGAGGGCTTTCCTTCTGAGAGCTCGAGTTTAATCTTCCTGATTCCATCGTCACACTTTTGGTTCCACTTGATGACGTCCTCGAGATCTGGTTTAGCAACCAGGTTATTAAGGGAACCCTGTGCAACAACGTGGAGGTTCATCTTGAAGAACTCCTCAGTAGGAGGAGTGAGATAGCCTTGAGGAACTATATGGAGGTTCAGCTTGCGAAACTCTTCTTGAAGCAAGGGGTGAACCTTGTGAACCCGAAGGTGGTTGCAGTATGATTGATGGCTCAAGGCGTCGGCCACTACATTAGCCTTGCCAGGGGTATATGAAATACCGAAATCATAGTCTGCGAGGGATTCCATCCATCTTCGCTGGCGGAGATTCAAGTCCGGTTGAGTAAACAAGTACTTCAGACTTTGATGGTCAGTATAGATCTCGCAACGATTACCAACGAGGTAATGTCGCCAATTCAATAAAGCATAGACCACTGCAGCTAACTCGAGATCATGAACTGGATAGTTCTCTTCATGAGGACGCAGCTGTCTTGAGGCATAAGCAATTACTCTGCGCTCTTGCATTAGGACACAGCCTAATCCTTGACGAGAAGCGTCACAATATATGGCAAAGTCCTTACGAGTATCCGGAGGAGCAAGCACTGGGGCAGACGTCAATTTGTCCTTGAGAGTCTGGAAACTTTCCTGACATTTGTCTGTCCAGTCAAACTTAACACCTTTGTGAAGCAAATTGGTTAAGGGCTTTGCAATCTTGGAGAAGTTCTCGATGAATCGACGGCAATAGCTGGCGAGACCGAGAAAACTTCTCACTTGCTTGAAATTCTTCGGGGGAGTCCAGTCAAGAATAGCCTGAACTCGTTCAGGGTTGACGGCAATACCATCCTTGGAAATCACATGACCAAGGTAAGTCACTTCATCTAGCCAGAACTCACACTTGGAGAACTTAGCATATAGTTGATGTTCTCGAAGCCTTTCGAGCACAAGGCGAAGATGTTCGGCATGCTCTTCTTTATTCTTGGAGAACACCAGAATGTCATCCAGATATACCACGACAAACTTGTCGAGATAATCCATGAAGATATAATTCATCAACCGAGAGAAGGTTGCTGGGGCATTGGTTAAGCCGAAAGACATGACGGTGTACTCGTATGAACCATAGCGAGTAACAAAGGCTGTCTTTGGAATATCTTCTTCACGAACACGGATTTGATGATAACCCAACCTCAAGTAAAGTTTAGAGAACACTGATGATCCAGCAAGCTGATCATACAGATCATTGATCAGGGGAAGCGGATACTTATTTTGAATTGTTGCTTGATTAACAGGCCGGTAATCTTGAACTAACCGATTCATACCATCCTTCTTCTTGACAAAGAGAGAAGGTGCTCCCCAAGCTGAGGAACTAGGACGAATAAAACCCTTGCGAAGCGATTTGTCAATTTCTTCCTTAAGCTCAAGAAGTTCATGGGGAGGCATTTTATAAGGCCGCTTAGCAATAGGGGTGGTGCCTGGTTTCAAGTCGATGACGAACTTGACTGCTCTAGCAGGGGGAATGCCTGGAAGCTCTTCTGGAAATACATCTGGGAAGTCTTGAACCACTAGAATGCTTTCAATTCCCTCGAGAGGTGAAGCATTCAATGCATTCATGAAATGAATCTGAGTCTCAGCATTACGATCGAGACGAGCGGTATGAACCACTAACTCGTTGGAAGGGTGCAGAAGATGCACGGTCTTAGTGGCACAAACAACTGAAGCACAATGTGCTTTCATCCACTCCATTCCCAAGAGTAAATCAATATTGGAAGACGCCAACACAATGGGCGAGACGAGGAATTCTAGTCCTTCGATTTCAACGGTGATGTTAGGACATACCATAGAAGTCCGACAATTTCCCGCGGGGGTGGATACCATTACTTGAATGTCCATGTTCTCGCTCCTAAGGTTATGCTTGGATGCAAATTCTTCCGACATGAATGAATGCGATGACCCAGTATCAAATAATACGGATGCGGGTATTGAGTTAACAAGGAGTGTACCCATCACAGTAGCAGGCTGGTCTTGAGCTTGATTCAGATCAACATTGTTGGCTTGAACACGACCAGGGTTAGGCCTGGCATTGTTGTTGCGAGGCTGGTTGGTAGGCAGTGCAAGTTGATTCTGACCCTGCCTGCAGTCTCTAGCACGGTGACCTGGACGGCCACACTTGAAGCACAGTCCATCCTCAGGACGGGACGGTGGAGGCTGAGGTGCTCTTGGCGGTACAACTCTTGGCTGTCTTGGTGGTGGAGGGGGCAGACGAGGCGCCACATAGGATGGCCTCGGTGCATAAGCAGGTGGACGGTAGCTGTTGGGGATCCAGATCCTTTGCTTCTGAGGACGTGGGCCCGAAGATGAACCCACGTCAATTTTGCGCTTGGAATGATCCTTGTAGTCCCGCAGACCTGTCTCCACTAGAATAGCCTTGTCCACCAAGGTGGCAAAGTTGTTGAAGTCTTGAGCAAGGAGTGCCAGCTTGATATCTGGGTGGAGGCCTTCACGGAACTTCTCCTGCCTACGAGCATCAGTTGCGACATCTTCTTCAGCATAACGAGACAGATCCAGAAATTCCCGTTGATAAGCATCCACAGTCTTGTTGCCCTGACTAAGTTGCGGAATTCACGCTTCTTCCTTTCCATCATTCCCTGGGGAATGTGGCGAGCACGGAAGGCAGCTTGGAATTCTGGCCAGGTGATAATTGTTCCAGTAGGCTGAGAGCGCCTGTGG
Organism: Elymus sibiricus; assembly: GCA_039707655.1. Taxonomy (NCBI): domain Eukaryota; kingdom Viridiplantae; phylum Streptophyta; class Magnoliopsida; order Poales; family Poaceae; genus Elymus; species Elymus sibiricus. The sequence goes on along the minus strand of CM077663.1, from coordinate 97,180,908 downwards.
CTGTCCCACCATTGAGCAGCAGGACCCTTCAGAAAGTACGAGGCAAAGGTGACATAGCTAGCCTCTGGTGCACCTGAAGCTTCCAGCTCATAAGTGATGTCACGGAGCCAGTCATCTGCATCAAGCGGCTGAGTTGAGCCGCGGAAATTCGTAGGGTTGAGACGCATGAAGTCTTGCAGCGTCACTGGGGCTGGCGGCTGATTCATGTTCGGCCTCGGGAAATGGTCCATCAGCCCTTGCATAAACTGACGGTTCAACTCAAACTGTTGCATCATAGCAGCCATGTAGTTCGGTGGCGGAGGTGGCTCAGGCGTACCACGACCACGACCTGCTGGCCTAACCATTCTGTCAAGTTATTAACAATGGCGGCTTAGCATTTTGTAATGACAAAATCAATGAATCATTCATGAAGTAAATTGCACAAAGAAGGAAGTGCAATAACTACGACATAGCAGTTCAGATTTCAACATACAGATCCATACATAAGTCTATTACAAACCATAAGTTCGTTACAAAATAGACGATAGATCCGGCATGAAATCAAACTAGACAACTAGGCGGCACGCAGGCACGCGGTGGAGGGATACAACAAAGCATCAGCGTCGGAGACAACGAAAGTAGCCAGGGAGCTGCATATGACCCCGGTTGTGAAAACCGATGGCAGGGTCCTACATCCCGTGCAGACTCTGATGTAGAACCTGCATACTGAGCGGGAGCGCAGGTCCACGTGCCGGAGTATGACCTCCAACCTGAGGCCACTCAAGACCTGGAGGAAACTCCGTCCGGGCTGGGTAAAGGATGCTCTCCGGATGTATCCTCGCACGGACTGCTGGCATCAAATGCTCCATAGCCTGATACAGACGAGCTCGAGTGGCGTGCAGCTCGACATTAAGAGCCCTGACAGTGCGATCCAGTGTCTCAGTATACTGAATCAGAACCCGTGGGTCGTAGCGACGACTCACATAAGGGGTGCAAACAGCAGGGTAGGTCCGATCAGTACGCTGCGGAGCGAAAGGGATCAAGACCTCAGCGTTAGCTGGTGTATCAACTCCATCAGGGACATACGGAATGTACCGATATGCCGAATCCTCCAAGCTGGGGTTTGCTGCACGGAGACGAACAATAGCAGCATAGGCAGCATCCTGTACTGCCATCTCAATAGTCACTCCAATGCCACCGAAGGTGTGCAGCCCATCTCTGGTACGATCATGCTTATCCCAGATAACCATCTCAGCCTCATACTGTTCCTGGTTGAACTCGTGGTAATCCTCGTAAACAGTGTACTCGGGGTACCAGCGATAACCCAGTGTCTTCAAGAGGCCGTTTAGAATGGCCGGAAACCCAGTCGTATCGTGCGCGTAGGTCAGACGGACGATCTGCCTAGCAGGACGCATCTGCAACAAGGAGATTCAAGATGTCAAATGACAGTGCGTGTATCATACTTCAAAGAAGCCAATTTTTGACGAAGCAATTCTCCGATGGATGTGATCACGAGAACCTAATGTTAGATTTTAGCAAAAATTTTAACCCGAAAGAGAGGAGAGATCAGAGTCCCAGAGTATAGAAGAGGAATAAAAGATCCTAATACCACCCAATCGGCGACGTGGGCCCGTAAGCCACACAGCCATGTTAGTAAAACAGTTTTCAATGTCTAGACTCAACTTCGGCCAAGGAGTTGGAAAGGGGGCTACCTACAGGCAGTCGGCTCTGATACCAACTTATGACGCCCCCATTCTCATCCGTACGCTAATCATACACGCAAGGCGTACGGTCAAGATTAGGGACTCACTGATTGATACCACAACACGACAAAAGACACAAACATAAAGGTCATACAGCTTAATATTACAAGCCAGGGGCCTCGAGGGCTTAAATATAAAGCTCTGACATAAGCACAAATCAGCGGAAGCAAATATATCTGAGTACAGACAAGTTAGACAAACATGCCTTAAGAAGGCAACACAAACATAAACTACGGATCGAAAGAGGCGAGGCCTCCTGCCTGGGAACCTCCTAACTAATCCTGGACGTCAGAGAAGTCTACGTCATAGTAAGCTCCGTCCTGGTAGTAGTGGCCTCCAACGGGGTAGTAGTAGTCGTCGGCGGGGTGAACGTCATCCTGGGACTCCTGGGCTCCATCGTCTGAACGCGAAATCATATCGAAAGGGGAAAAGGTAGAGCAAAGCAGCGTGAGTACTCATCCAAAGTACTCGCAAGACTTACATCAGAACTATGCTAATTATGCTTCATTATCAAGTGAAGGGGGGTGTATCTGGACTGACTGGAGAAAGCAAGAATAGGGGGAAGACCTAGTCCTATCGAAGACTAGCATCTTCAGCATCTTGCAGCATGAGAAGAGAATAGACCTGCATCTCATATATATAGTCATTTTGTTTAACAATTTTATTTAAGTAACACGCCCAGAGATCCTTCCTCGACTCCCTGCGAGGAAGCAATCCTGGAGCCACAATTCATTTTAATTAGTTTATGGTTATAGTTGTAGTAGGCCAAAGCACAACTCCAAGTCGTCCTGTTATCCGTGGACACGGCTATTCGAATAGATTACTTCCCTGCAGGGGTGCACCAAATTACCCAACACGCTCGATAAGCTACGGTTGGATACGATTTTCTGGTCAATACCCGGCCTCGACATATCGACACGACGTAGTCCTACCTAGACTCAACAGAGAGGCCAGCACGCCGGTCTACATCCTAATGGCTCGGGGTCTTGGGCCATCGCCCTCACCATCCTGCACGTTACGCCGTCGGCCGGGACCAGTCCTAGCATGCCTTAATAACAAGCGCCATGCGTTCCAGACCACCCGGGCACGAGTCAAAAAATGTGGCATCTGAAGAGCTTTCGGGAGAATGTACGCCGCCGAGCAGCCCATACTGATTACCCCGCATGGTGGTTAGTGCGATAAAGGCCCGTAGGCCCTACTCAGATTAAATACTCAGCCCATTAGTCAATTTATTAGTGAACATTCGAGTGCCTTCCGGCGCACCCCACCAAGTCTCGGATGCCTTGCGGCGCATCCCACCAATATCTCTCGCGGGTACCCTTGGGGCCGACCCGTCTTTAAACAAGTTTTAGTAACCCGGTCTCAGTAACTGTGTGTCCAATCATCAAGACGGAAACTGAGGAATCACCCTCATCGGTCCCCGTTCGATGAAAACATCAAGGTGGAACTAGAGGAATCACCCTCGCGGGTCCCACACTTGAGGGGTTGCACGACAGAGTCATTGTCGGGAGTGGTGTAGGAGGAATCACCCTCGAAACCACGACCGACTAGCTACGCTACAGAACTAGCATCATGAATACTTGATGAGGAGTCACCCTCGGTACTCGATGGTAGCGCTGCAGAGTCGTACAACTAAGTGGTGTGTAGTGCTGTGAGGGGCTTATCGGTCGGTTGACCGATTCTTCTGTCTTCAAGTCCTCATTATCGTTGATGAAAGCAGAGGCAACTGGGACTAAGGGGGTCTCAGGGGTTCACTGATCCACCTATACTAGGCAGTTGATATAAAACAGGTGTAATAGCAGTTCATCAAAAACAGGCTATGCATCGGAATAAGTGCTATCTAATACAATAGAAAAATTCTAATGCAAGAATAAGAGGGAGAGAGATGGGTGATATCGGAATGCTCAAGGGGGTTTTGCTTGCCTTGCTGCTCTGCGGCAAAAGGCTGGACGTCAAGAGCGTAGTCGTACCCGCCAGCAGCGTCAGTCTCGGGCTCTACCGGTAAGAAGAGGGGGGAGAAACAATAAATACTAGCACACAAATGCAACATGATGCATGACATGACAATTCGCAGTGCTAGCGGTGATCTATCGCAGTACACACGTCTCAGACGAAGCGGGAGAATATCTGACGATATTTCCCGGGTCTGCTGGTTTATCGAACAGACGAATCAGAGGGGAAAAGTTCCACGTTTGCGGTGCTAGAGGCATGTGCCAGCTAGGATGCAGTGCAGAGTTGCCTAAAACCATGTCTAAGTCATATCGGCTAATTTTAGAATTTAATTTGGATTTATTAATCGGTAGGACTGCACTATTTATCTATCCGAAAGAGGCAAAAAGTTGCATGTTCAGATAGCTAGAGGCAAGTGACAGATGAATGGATGGTACCATTGCATTCTTTGGATTTTTCTGATCAAGTTTCATATATAAATTATTTTCATCTGAGCTACAGATTATTTTCTAAAGTTTTATTGATTTTTTGTAATTTATTTATTTATTAAATCAAACATTATCTGAAACAGTGCCAGTGACGCCAGCATGACATCACTGTGACGTCAGCAGGTCAACAGGGGCTGACCAGAGTCAAACCTGACATGTGGGGGCCACATGTCATAGACTCAGGCCAGTTCCAGTTTATTAAACTAACTAAACAAATTTAACTAGCAGGTGGGGTCCACATGTCATTGACTGATTTGGCATTTTTATTAATTTTAATTAATCCTTATCACTAATTAAGTACCTGACCAATGGGGCCCATGTGTCATAGACACAGTGGTGGTGGGGCCCCACTGTCAGTGACACTGGGTCAGCCCAGCCAGCACGTTGACTGGTCAACCCAGTCAACGGGGCCAGGGGACCCACTGGCAGTGACCCTGGGGCTGGGCCCCAGCCATGCCACGTCGGTGGCCGGCGCCGGAGACGCGCCGGCGAGCGCCGGACGCGCCCGAAAGCTCCGGCGAGCTCGGGTTTCTTCCACAGGCCACCATTTGGCGCGTGGTTGGGCGCGTTGGAACGGCCAGTCGACGCCGCGCACGATGGTGGCGGTGACATCGCCGGAGACGGCGTGTATCGCCGGCGGCGAGCACGACGACGGAGGCAAGTTTTGGGCGAGCATGGGCGCGTGCGTACAGCGAGCTTTTCGAGCGGTGCGAGTGCGGGATCAGTCCTACGCGACACACTAAGCCGATTGGTGACGGCGGCTGGACCAAATGGTCATCGGAGCGACGCCGGCGGCGACTTCAGGCGGAACCGCATTCGGGCACACGCCGGGGAGGGTGCTAGGGGGCACGAGCCGATGCGTGCGCGTGCTTGTCGTGCTCCTGGAAGCCCCAGGAGCACGGTGACGTGCTCAGGCGAGCGTGACAGCGACGGCGGCGACGGCCACGAGCTCAACGGCGGCGACGTGTTCGGGTGCTCGATGGGGACGGTGCTACAGAGGCGCTTTCACACGGGGAAGTGAGGGAGAGGGAGGCGGAGGCTCACATGGAGTTGTAGCCGTGCAAAGCGGGCTCGGGGAGGAGTCGACGACGGCGAATTTGACGACGGCGAGCGGCGGCGTTCCGAGGAAGAAGACGAGGCGGGGACGGCAATGCAGGGCTCCGGGGCGTCGGGCTCGGGGTCGGGGAGGACGGGCACGTCGCGGCGGGGCTGGTGGACTCGTCGGAGAGGCGAACGGGGGACGTTGGCCGCGCCTAGCCGGCATCCATGGCGGCGGCGGTCGGATCTGGAGGTGAGAGGGGGAGCTGGCGGCGGAGGCGAGGGAGAGAGGGGGAAATGGGAGCGGGCGACCAGGGGGAAGGGACGGGCCTCGCCCTTATCCCCTCCCACCTGCTCCCGTCGCTGTGGCGGCCAGCGGCCGGCGCGGGCGAGCTCCTCCATGGCGGTAGTGACACGGAGGGGGAGCAGGTAGGGGACGAGGTGGGCTGGGCCGGCTGGGCTTCGGCCCAGGTAAGTGGCCTCTGGCCCCTTTTTCCTTTTCTTCTATTTTTCTTTTCTGTTTTTCATTTTTAGTTTCTGTTTTAAATATTTTTAGGCCACATTACTTATTGCAAAAATGTATCATATGGCCCAAATATTACCTTGCAATATTCCAAGGGTCCACAGTAACATTGAGGAATTTTAGTAACTGTTTGTAGTTTAAGTTGAATTTAAATGCATTCAAAAATACTTTTAGCTCCAGTTATTGAGGGTGGGGTCCACACCAGTAGCTTTGTGATGTTGTTTTCCTCAACATTATTTGTTTTATGATTTGTCACAATTATGCAACATTTTATCTTATTTGTTTGCAGAATTATTTTATCACAATAATTCCTAGGGCATTTTGAAAAGAAATTTGAATTTGAATTTGAACTTCAACTTGATCAAGTTCCACTTAGCAAAATGATTAGCCACTGTTCATGATCATTACTGTAGCTTAATTACATTGATCACTGTAGCATAAGCCCAGGGTGTCACACCGGTCTAGAGCCTCGTTCAACCACGAGAGGGCGACCAGATCCGTTTGCTGAGGGCCCTTGGAGTTGAGCTCCAGGGCGTCTTCGGGATGGGCATGTTCGGCAAAGGCCGAACCTCGATATTCAGGCACCATCACCGAGTCCGGGATCGAAGCCGGCCCTTTGGCGGAGATAGATCTGAGGGTCGAGCTGGCTAATAGGCCCGAAGTTGAAGCTCTGGGGTATCCGGGCCCGTCGGACGAAACCGAGAGTTCAGCGAGGAACAGATCGCCACGGGAGTCGGCGGTGAACTCTACGTTCCCAAACCTGATCTCCTGACCGTGGGAGAAATTTTCGATCCGGCCTAGATGGCCGGTCGAGTCAGCATGCAGCACGACGCTGCCAAACGCGAAGACCTGTCCGGGAACAAAAATGTCCTCGTTCTGGGCCTGTTCGCTAATGATAAGGCGAGCCATCAATCCACAAGTGATCTCACAGCAGAACTCTCAATGAAAGCACCAATGCCGGTGTCAAAACCGGCGGATCTCGGGTAGGGGCTCCCGAACTGTGAATCTAGGAACGATGGTAACAAGGGATGAAGGGGACAGTGTTTACCCAGGTTCGGGCCCTCGCGAGGAGGTAAAACCCTACGTCCTGCTTGATTATATTGATGAATGAGATGGTTACAGAGTTGATTTACCTCGAGATCACGAGGGCTAAACCCTAATGAGTTGAGTCCTCCCTCTACGAACTAAGACCTCTGGTTTATATAGCCACCAGGGGTCCCTAGGGTTACAAATGGTCGGTTTCCATCCGGGCATAGATACGCCCATCCTTTTTTGGAGGACACACCAAGTGTTCGGAATAGTCCCTGTAAGCCTAGGGTCATTTCGCAGTCCGGCCTCCCCGAAGATGCCATAAGGCGGTCCATTGGGCCGAACTATAAGAGATAAGTCAGCGGCCCAAGGACCCCTTAATCCCGAACTCCCTCAGTAGGTATTGATGTACGTATATGGATTACTTTTTATTGAGTAATGTCAATGTATTAGAGTAGATGATTCATTGTCAACCTATGGAGGTTATAATTATCAGTAAAATGAAACATTAAGAGACATAGGGCTCTATGCTTCATAGCATTTGATTTGTAACGAGCGTGTAGCAGTTCGTCAGTTACCTACCACAAGTTGTAGCATAGATAGGTGAAAGAACCAATTACCTATGTACAACCTACATGAGTGTAGGGTACAAGGAAAAGAAAATTTACTAAATATATGGTCAAACACAATCGGTTCTACAATTTTATATAATCAATAGAGCTAATCAATGAAGAGAACAATTTTTTAAGAAAACATCTTTGCAAGCATAAAAGTACATCACAACACTTGAAGATATTTAGCTACCATGATTATGCATATCACATTCAGTAATAAGAATTTCCTCCGGAATTCTGCACTACTTTTGTTTATTTCTCTAGGAACATCAACACGTATATATGGAGATTTATCTCAGTTCTAGCCTTCATTACATTGTTAGTTCTACACGTGAAAAGATCATCGGTAGAAAAATTCTCTTTTCAAAATTTGCTCCTTTCTCAGCAACTGAATAGATAGTACCACGACCGAGGTTCAACGACTTGATGATACATGGAGTTCGATCTTATCACCTAAAATAACTATTTTATACTTACCGGTTTGGTGGCATCATAGGTCACATACAGAAGCATGAGAAGACCAAAATGTAGCTTGTAAACCATAATAACCAATTGCAAATTCACTACCGAAGCGAACAACCCCCGTGTCTCAATAGCATGGGAATACTTGATGACACGCTTGATATGAGGTAACTCTACATAGTTGTGCATCATAATAAAAGAATAGGTAGAATGCAAAAAGATAGAGAAGGAGAGAAACAAAAAGGAATAGATAACATTATTCCCAAATTACTTTGTAAACTGAAGAACTTTTAGATTTTTAGAATGGATAACATAAATTCAAAGTGCATTGCAAATCAGTTTGCACACGATCTTAATCGAATCAGTTCCATCAAGCTGACTACATTGAGATCGCTGAAACCAGTTGTGTGAACAAAAACTTAATCAGAAGCCATTGAACTACGGATCTTACTAATAATCAAATAAGTCAGACTGCTTGTCTTGGTAAACTCTCAAAAGAATAATGGTTATCATGTTGCAGATCAGTTGTTCATGGAAAGTGAAGCAATAGCACGAAAACTTATAGCATACCTTCTTTGACAAGTGAACTAATGGGGAAGACAACATATATTGAAGAGATATAACAATTTCGAAGCTTGTAAAAACAGTCCCGAAGATACATATTCAGGTTTGTCCATGCCTATAAATTGAAATCAGTGTGACTGCCTTTTTTGGAAATATAACCAAGGGTTATTGTTTTACTATGTAAAAAAAATACAAATGCTCCATCCACATTAGGAAAACATGGAGAACATGCATGGTATTTCATTTGCCTATATGTATAACATACCAGCACAAAGATGAAAGGTGGAGCTATATTACGATTGCGTTGAGCATCCAAGTTGCACAATATACATCCTCAAGTGCTGGAACGAACCACTCCATTCTTCTTTACCTATTAATACGTCTCCAACGTATCTATAATTTATGAAGTATTCATGCCATATTTACAACAATTTTATATGGTTTTGGTATGATTTGCATGGAACTAACCCGGACTGACGCTGTTTTCAGCAGAATTACCGTGGTGTTGTTTTTTGTGTAGAAATAAAAGTTCTCCAAATGCAACGAAACTTTTTGATGATTTTTTGAAACAAAATAGGCACTAGAAGCTTCATGGGAGGGCCAGAAGAGCCACGAGGTGACCACAACCCACGAGGGTGTGCCAGTCCCCTCCGGCTTGCCCTGGTGTCTTGTGGGCCCCTCGTGTCCCATCTTCGCGTGAAACCGATGCCCAAAATTCCTATATATTCAAAAAACCCTAGAAATAACCCTAGATCAGAAGTTCCGCCACCGCAACTCTCTGTATCAACGAAAAACCAATCTGGAGGCGTTCCAGTACCCTCCCGGAGAGGGTAGATCATCTCCGGTGGCCATCTTCATCATCCCGACGGAGGCCATGACAAGGAGGGAGTAGTCCACCCTCGGGGCTGACGGTTTGTACCAGTAGCTATGTGTTCAATCTCTCTCTCTCTCTCTCTCGTGTTCTTGAGATGGCACGATCTTGATGTATCATGGGCTTTTTAATATAGTTGGATCATATGGTGTTTTCCCCTCTCTATCTTGTTGTGATGAATTGAGTTTTCCCTTTGAGATTTCGTTATTACCGGGTTGAATACTTTTATGGATTTGAGAGCACTTGATCTATGTCTTGGCACTCAACTCGCAGATTCCTGAGGTGACATTGGGGTAATCAATGCATAGGGGTTGATGCACGTTTTCGTCCTACTTTCTTCGGTAGAAATCTTGGGGCACTCTTTGAGGTTCTTTATGTTGGATTGAGTATTATGAATATGAAATTGTTTGATGCGTATCATATAATTAACTCATGGATACTTGTGGTGACATTGGAGTATCTAGGTGACATTAGAGTTGGTTGATGCATATCATATGGTGTTATTTTAGTACGAACTCTTAGATAGATCGATCAGAAAGGATAACTTGGTGTTATTTTAGTACAAACTCTTGGATAGATCGACCGAAAAGGATAACTTTAAGGTGGTTTTGTACCCTACAAACAATTTTTTCTTATGTTCTCCGCTAGATAAGAACTTTGGAGTGATTCTTCGTTGCACGTTGAGGGATGGTTATGTGATCCAATTATATTAGCATTGTTGAGAGATTGCACTAGCGAAAGTATGGACCCTAGGCCTTATTTCCAAGCATTTATACAATGTTTTGCTCGCTGTTTACCACTTGTTACCTTGCTGTTCATATATTTTCAGATTACAAAAACCTATTTTTATCATCCATATTGCACTTGTATCACCATCTCTTCGCCGAACTAGTGCACCTATACAATTTGCCATTGTATTGGGTGTGTTGGGGACACAAGAGATTTCTTATATTTGATTGCAGGGTTGTTTGAGAGAGACCATCTTCATCCTACACCTCCCACGGATTGATAAACCTTAGGTCATCCACTTGAGGGAAAATTGCTATTGTCCTACAAAACTCTGCGCTTGGAGGCCCAACATAGTCTACAAGAATAAAGTTGCATAGTAGACATCACCTATACAAAAGCATGCAACAATATCAGTTCTATGATCTAATATATGCTAACATGAGAATTCAATTTAGATGGCAACACACCAATGAATAACTACCAGAAGGTTGGTTTTTGGCATCCAAAGTCAATGAGTCTGTGGTAAAAAAAACACTAACTGTCATCTCAATTAGCAGAGAAATTCTTTAACTACATCATTCCCATTCCCTGAAGGTTAATTAACATGTCTATAAGAAAATAAACAACAAAATAAGAGGAGATAGAGGGAGGGAGTGGGGGCAAAGAATAGAAGCTTAATACCTTTGGGTTGACTAAACCGCCGGTGGAGCTGTCACATCTCTTTGCTACTCCGTGCGCGGCCGCTCAGGCCTGAGCATCATGTATGAAAAAGATGTTGTTTCCGTAGTGTAGAGGGTGTGCAAAGAATGGTATGGGGAGCATTATATAGTACCATGATGTCTACTACGCAACTTGATTCTTGTAGACTCTGTTGGGCTTCCAAGCGGAGTTTTGTAGGACAGTAGAAAATTTCCCTCAAGTGGATGACCCAAGGTTTATCAATCCGCGAGAGATGTAGGATGAAGGTGGTCTCTCTCAAACAACCCTGCAATCAAATACAAGCAATCTCTTGTGTCTCTAACACACCCAGTACAATGGCAAATTGTATAGGTGCACTACTTCGGCGAAGAGACGGTGATACAAGTGTAGTATGGATAGTAGATATAGTTTTTTAATCTGAATAAATAAAAACAAGAATGTATCAAGTGACGAAAGTGAGCATAAATGGTATTGCAATGCTTATAAACAAGGCCTAGGGTTCATACTTTCACTAGTGCAATCTGTCAATATTGCTAACATAATTGAATCATATAACCATTCCTTAACGCGTGGCAAAGAATCACTCCAAATTTCTTACCAATAGCGGAGAACATAAGATGCAATTGTTGTAGGTAACAAGCCACCTCAAAGTTATATTTTCTGATCAATCTATTGAGCCATCTCTATAAGTGTCACAAACAACCCTAGAGTTCGTACTGGAATAACACCATATGATACGCATCAATCAACCCTAATGTCACCTATATACTCCAATGTCACCAAAATTATCCATGAGTTAATTATTTGATATGCATCAAACAATTTCAGATTCATAATATTCAATCCAACACAAAGAACTTCAAAGAGTACCCCCAAAGTTTCTATTGGAGAAAGTAGGATGAAAACATGCATCAGCCCATGTGCCTAGAGTTACCCCATGTCAGCACTGGAATCCGCAAGTTGATTACCAAAACATACATCAAGTGACTCAATAGAACACCCCATTTTCACCACGGGTATCCACATGCAAGACATATATCAAGTGTTCTCAAATCCAAAGTCTTCAATCCAACATAGCGAAACTTCAAAGGGAAAGACTCAATTCATCCCATAAAGATAGAGAGGGAAGAACACCATATGATCCAATTATATTAACAAATCTTGTGGTACATCAAGATCATGTCGAACCAAGAACACGAGAGAGAGAGAGAGAGAGAGAGCGAGAGAGAGAGAGAGAGAGATCAAACACATAGCTATTGGTAGATACCCTCATCCCTGAGGGTGAACTACTCCCTCCTCGCCATGGAGACCACCGGGATGATGAAGATGGCCTTCGGTGATTATTTCCCCCTCCGGCATGGTCCCGGAAAAGGGCTCCGAATGAGATTGCTTCAGAACAGAGTCTTGCGGCAGCGGCGCAGAATTTCTAGGTTTCTTTCTGTTTTTTAGGATTTATAGGAACTTTTGGCGTTGGTTTCACGCCAGGGGGATGTCGGAGGGGCCCATGAGCTTGGGGGCGTGCCCTGGGGGAGCCCCTAGGATCGTGGCTCTCTCGGCCACCTCTGGTCTTTCTCCTGCACTCGATGGGTATCTTTTGGTCCATAACAAATCACCGTAAAGTTTCGTGGCATGTGGACTTCATTTGATATGGATTTTATACGAAACAAAAAATAGCCAAAGAAGCAAAAACTGCCACTGGGCACTAGGTGAATAGGTTAGTCCATAAAAATCATATAAAAGTGCACCTAAACCATGTAGAACTTAGAGTAGTTAAACAATTAAGTAGCTATGTGAAGACTCTCTCCAAATAAAAACTTTTAGATCTAAGTATTTTATTCAAACAACAAACAAAACAAAAATACACTCCAAGAATAGCACATATCATGTGAACAAATAAAAACTTAGGTTCAACACATGCTAACCGATATTTCTTGACGAAGAGAGTTGGGATGCCTAAGGTGGCATCCCCAAGCTTAGATGTTTACTTCTTGTAATATTGACTTGGGGAGCCTTGGGCATCCCCAAGCTTCAGCTCTTGTGCCTTGGTCAAATTCTCTCAGATCACCGTTTCACCTAAGTCTCAAAACTTCATTCACACAAAACATGACAAGAACTCGTGAGATAGGTTAGTGCACATAAGAATAAATCAACACTTCATGTACTGCCAAGACAAGTTGCATAATAATTTTCAAACATTAGATACTATATACTATCATTTCCACAATTTATATCTACCAATATAAGCCATGAAAACTCTAGGATAAGTGGATAACAAAACTATGAGAGCAATCTGTCTAAACATGACAATCTATAGAAATTAATTCGAAAAGTGTACTTATGTAACTCAAACAATTCTAAAAATTTAGGACATAAAAAAATTGTATGAAAGTATTGTGTAAAAATTTCAGAAACTTTTCACGTTCTAGTAAAATATCAAAATTCAAATACTACCACAAAAGTTTCTGTTTTTGTACAACACAAATCAAACACGCAATTCAAATCATCCTAAAGGGAAATCTTGGAACTTTTTATTGAAAAAAAAGATTATGGATAACAACAAGCAAATCCTAACAAAATCAAATGACGCTCCAAGTAAAAGACATATTATGTGATGAATAAAAATATAGCTCCAAGTAAGATATACCGATAGTGTTGAAGACGAAAGAGGGGATGCCTTCCGGGGAATCCCAAGCTTAGACGCTTGAGTCTTTCTTGAATAATACCTTGCGGGTGCCTTGGAAATCCCCAAGCTTAGTGTCTTTCCGCTCTTATTATCCTCATATCGGTATCTCACCCAAAACTTGAAAACTTCAATCACACAAATCTTAACGGAACTCATGAGATGAGTTAGTTTAATAAAATAGATCATTCACTTAGTTTCTGCCAATACAAGATTCATAATTGTTCTCACATAATACCTAATATATTCTATCATTCCCTTAATTTATATCACTAAATATAAGCTATGGAAACACTAAAACAAGCAAAGTATGCATGCAAAACAGAATCTGTCAAAAATAGAACAGTCTGTAAACATCTAAACTAAAACCATACGTTTGTATCTCTGTTTTTTGACAAAATAGGACAACGTAGAGAATTTGCAGGACAATACTATGTAAAAGTTTTAGAATATTTTTACTCTCCACTAAAATCAAACAATTCATATACCAGACGCAAAAGTTTCTGTTTTTGCACAGAATCAAATCAACAAGTATCCAAACTATCCCAAAGGCTTTACTTGGCACATTATTGAAATAAAGGCAGAAAACATGATTAATACACTATCTTAATCATGTGAACAAACAAAAACATAAAGCATAAATATCGCGTTGTCTCCCAACAAGCACTTTTTTAAAGCCTTTTAGCAAGGCATTGATATTTTTGATGATGCTCACATAAAAGTAAAGAATTGAAACACAAAGGGAGCATCATGAAGCATATCAAACACATTTAATCTTAACCCACTTCCTATGCATAGGAATTTTGTAAGTAATCAATTTATTTTAGCAATAATAAACTAGCAGAGGACGACAAAACAAGAATAACTTCAAAATTATCAACACATAGAGAGAAAACTTGATATTGTTGAAATATACATAAGCATATCTTCCCCCCTCATAATAATTTTCAGTAGCATCATGAACTAATTCGACAATATAACTATCACATAAAGCATTATTTTCATGATCCACAAGCATAGAAAATTTATTATTCTCCACATAAGCAAATTTCTTCTCATACATAATAGTGGGAGCAAACTCAACAAAATAACTATCATGAGATACTTGATTGACATAACCAAATTGAACATTAAAATCATGATGAAAAGCTTCATGGTTATATGTAACGCTCAAGATGCGATCCTATCCTTATTTTGGCTCGAGGGCCTCGACAAGGATAGAAGCGCATCTCGTCGTTTCACAAGAATGGATATCATTACAAGTACATGTAAAGAAGAGATGAGTATATGGAATTGGCTTACACTCGCCACAAGCTACATCAATATCACATCAATACAACAACATATCCAAACATCATACAGAAGAGTAGGGTCCGACTACGGACGAAAACAAATGATAAAATGATATCCATCCTTGCTATCCCAGGCTGTCGGCCTGGAACCCATCCTATGATCGATGAAGAAGAAGAAGAACTCCAAATCAAACAAAGCATCACTCTCACGTCAAAGCATCGCATTACCTGTACCTACAACTGTTGTTGTAGTAATCTGTGAGCCACGGGGACTCAGCAATCTCATATCCAAGGGTATCAAGACTATTAAAGCTTAATGGGTGAGGTATGGTTAAGTGGTGAGGCTGCAGCAAGCACTAAGCATTATTTGAGTGGCTACCTTACGAGTACAAGAATAAGGGGGGGGGGTGATCGTCACATAAACGGGCATGAACAAGTAATGATCACTAAGTGATCTTGAACACCTACTTACGAGTCAAACATAACCCCACCATGTTCTCTCTCAGATCAGAAAATCACGAGAAGAAACAGTCACGCTTACGCACCCGGTTGGTGTATTTTATTTGAGTTTACTTTAAGTTTGCTATGACCGGGTGTTAAACAAAGTTTCCAATTTGCCACATAACCGCGGGCACGGCTCTCATGAAAGATTTAACCTTGCAGGGGTGCTCCAACTCATCCATCACAAACTAATCACATGCCGGGGGAATAACCTCAACCACGAAACCCGTGTTCTACTTGGAAATTCCGTTGGAAAATCTCAACCTCGAGATAGCCCGAAGTATCCTCGAAATGCCGCACAGAAGACGTTCGAGAAAGGTAAAACAAATCCAGCAAGGCCGCCCGACGTGTCGACGAACCCGGTAGGAGCCGCGTATCTCGTTATCAGGACACGACCGGATGAGCACAGCGTACAGTGGCCTGATAGAAATCTCCCGAGTTGCCCCGAGTTGGCCCCGCAGATGACTCTAGTTTGGACCAACACTCATGAGGAGCACTGGCCCGGGGGGCTGATTAATTATCCACGGGGTCCGGAAAGTCCCTATGCAATTTTATTAGTTATTAGGCAAATGTAGTACCAATGTTGGGCCTTGCCAGAAGAGTTTTATCTCAAAACTAAAGTCAAGGGGGTCCCCATAACAACCCCGAGCATGTTAGGAGCGCTCGATATGGAACATAACACTGGTACACAAGTAACTAGGGGCGACAAAAGTGAAACAAAACACCGAGCAAAAGGCCAAGCCTTCCACCTTTTACCAAGTATATATGTGCATTAAATTAAATAGCAATAATATTGTGATAGCTCAAAACATCCATGTTGGCACATGGAAACATTGCACCTGCAAGTAGCAACACTATAAGAAGGGCTGAGCAAGCGGGAACATAGCCAAACAATGGTGTGATGGTATGTGGAGGGTTAGAGACTTATCATGGCATTTGGGAGGCTTGACAAACAAGTGGTAGGTAGCGAGACAAGCGATAGAAACGAGACAACTAGCATGGCAATGATAGTAATGGTATCCAGGGAAATGGTCATCTTGCCTGAGATCCCGCTTGGGAGAAGAACAAATCCATGAAGAAGACGAGCCAACGTAGTCGAACGAATCCTCACACTCCGAACGCTTTCGGAACTCTATCGAGAAGAAGCAATCCGGAAACAACAGTCAAAACATGGTAACACCACAACATATGCATGACATGATGCGCAAACAAACATGATGCATGTCCGGTTTAATTATGCAAGGCATGTCAATCACAACAATCAAATACTACACATTAAGTGTAGCTCAATATGCAACGGGTTGCATATTGACGAAACTCCATGTTCAATTCTTATGTTCGATCTCGTTAGGTACACAACAATATTAAATGTTATTAAACATGGCAAGAGGTGAAGCATAATGAAACTACACTATCTAGGCATCTTAAATGAGGTCGGAAACAACTTATAGTATTTCCGAAACGACCCCATATGCAAATTATAAGTTTGGTCCAGATCTGAACTAACCATGGTTTATATTTATTAAACAGGAAAATAAAGTGCACAATGATATTCTACTCTTCATTCTAGGCGATTTACATATATAGAACGTTTGAAACGGAGCTACGGTCTAAAAGATATGACAAACACAAGATGCATATGCCACGAATGCAAAATGCATGCAAATGACAACCATAAATATGTCAAATCATGTATGCAACAGGATATTATGAAACTGCATGAGATTCTAAGCAAGTTTCATGTAGAACATGTTCAAAACGGAGCTACGGTTCAATGAGAACAAGCAACGCAAGTTTTATTTAAAATCTACCCAAAACAGCGACATGGCATTTTGCACACATGAAAACTATAAGCTCCAAGATTCTAAAATGCACAAACCAGACATGGGGCTGTATCCTACATGATGCACAACAATTCATTCCATCACAACAAATTCAGTAGAAGCATGGATCAGTAGGAAATAAGCTCACAAGATGGCAATAAAATATAGCAGTTTAGGACTTAGTGAAAATCACAGTTTTCAGCACAGCGGTTTTATCACGAAGGCATATTGGCAGCAATTAAACTATATGCTACATGGCATATCATGGCATGAAAATTTACAGCATGGAAGAGGACATGATGCACTACAATTCATTCCATTATGGCAACATCAAATTATGCACAGATTCAGGGCAAACATCAACACAACATGGCAAATTGAAATAATCAGGTTCTCAGACTTAGTGAAAATTAGAGTAGACATGTGCAGTAGTTTTTACCAGATTGACATATTGGACAACAGAAATAACTATGATGCAAATCCTTTACATGGCAACAAATGGTACAACCTGGTAGACAACAACATGCTTAACAAAAGACTCCTTTGGAGCAACCACAAAAGACTCCTAGAACACTAGCAAATCTCATGGCAACATGACAACAAAATAACAGTTTCAGACTTAGTGAAAATTAAACTATCCCCCAAAACTGCAGTTTGACTAGGCATGTTGTCATGGCTATAACAATAGCATTACAATCATCTATGGGCATGGCAAGGACACTAACAGCAACTAGACATGTCACACTACAAAACATATCATTGGCACATGTTCATACGGGTCATGGATTGCTTAATATGATGCTCGCAAAACTAAACACATCGTAAACAGATTTCAGTTTTGACATTTAGGATGAGATGCACTTTTGCAACAGAGTTCAGACCATGCAAATGAATCCTAATATGCTTGCAAATGGCACCATTGCGAAGAGCACAAATGGTAGATCAAATTTCATATATAAATCATTCTCATCGGACAATCATGCACAAAGTTACAGACCCCACAAGATGCATATGTGCTGAAACGTAGTTTAGAAAAGGACTTAGTCAAAATCAACTAAGTTGGATCAGGACGGCTCGGTACCGGGATCTCACGGTGCAGGAGTCCCGTGGCGTTTGGTTGGTGGGTCGGGGATGGATCTGGGATGGGGAGGTCCTGATCTGCGGGGGCGGCGCCGGCGGTCGCCGGAGGCGAGGATGACGGCGGTGCCGGATGCGGGCGATGCGGGGAGGCCGGCGAAGCTGTGGGCCGGTGGATCCGGGCGTCACCGGCCCAGATCCGGCCGGGGAAGGCAGCGACGGCGAGATCCGCGCCGGCGGCCGGCGGTCCTCGAGGGGGCGGTTGGCGGCGAGCCCGGGCCGAGGCCGGCGCGGGGTGGCTCCGGGCGGCGCGGGGGCAAAGCCAGTAGCAGCGCTTGCGGCACCGGCTGGCGGCTGCAGGTGGAGACGCGGCGGCGGGGTGGCAAGGCGATGGCGCGGAGGTGCGGCGGCAGTGCGAGGCGGCGCAGAGCAGCGGGCGGCTTCCAGACTGAGGGGCGCGGGCGCAGGGCGGCGCGCGGGCCGGTTCGGGCCTGGTCGGGCCCCAGGGGGCTGGCTGCGGGCCGCGGCAGGCCGTGGCGACTGGAGGCGCTGGGGGGGCGAGGTGGCGCCACGTGGCGGCCCCTGGTTGGCCGCGGCGCCGGCTGGCGGCGGCTCAGGTGGCGGCCAGCCCTTCGGGTGGCGCCATGTGGCGGTGGTGGAGGGGCTAGGCACGGAAAACGAGGGGAGGAGGGTCTGGAGGTTGTTGGAGGGCTAGGAAGGCTATTTTTTGGCAGGGGAGACCTCCTATTTATAGTAAGTTGGCTAGGGTTAGGGGTTTTGCTCCATTTTCGGATCGTCGGATCTCGATCGGGCGGTCCGAAATGGAGGGGTAGGCTAGGTGGGTTAGGTGGGCTGTGTAGAGGGGGTTGGGCCAAGAAGAGAGGGAGGTGTGAGGCCTGTGACAGATTTTTATACCCGAAAACGTCCGATAATTAAACCGAAGACGGTGCCGCTACGGTCGACCGTTCGGGTATCAATCGACCTCCGATTGTGATGAAAATTGGCAGGCGGACTACCTACAATATAATAAGACCGCACGCCAAGTTTCGTCCCAATCCAAGAATATTTTATACGCACTTTTGAAAACAAACTTTTACAATGCCGCGGGCGCGTGCGTGTGTGGTTGGCCTCGAAGCGGTCAACGGGGAGGACCGGCAACTACTAGCGGATGCAAGTTTTGAAAACAGGTGGCAACGGAGTGCCGATGCAATGCGGATGATGCGAATGATGCGATGATGAATGCGACAAACAAACGAATCACATGACGAGAATGGAAATAAAAGGGAAATCTTCTGGAAATCTTCTGGAGTATATCATAAGTGTCCTCACAATAATCATCATAGATAACAACTTGGTTGTCATAATCAATTGAAACCTCTTCCAAAATAGTGGAATCATCATTAAATAAAGTCATGACCTATCCAAATCCACTTTCATAATTGTAATCATCATAAATAGGAGGCATGATATCATTATAGTAAATATTATCATCACAAGTAGGGGAACTAAAGAGATCATCTTCATAAAACATAGCATCCCCAAGATTATGGATTTGCATATCATTAGCATCATGTATATT
Source organism: Elymus sibiricus (assembly GCA_039707655.1). Lineage (NCBI taxonomy): Eukaryota > Viridiplantae > Streptophyta > Magnoliopsida > Poales > Poaceae > Elymus > Elymus sibiricus. The sequence continues at coordinate 97,161,247 of CM077663.1, read as the reverse complement.
TGATACATCTCCAACGTATCTATAATTTTTGATTGTTCCATGCTATTATATTATCTGTTTTGGATGTTTTATATGCATTAATATGCTATTTTATATTATTTTTGGGACTAACCTATTAACCTAGTGCCTAGTGCCAGTTTCTGTTCTTTCCTTGTTTTTGAGTATTGCAGATAAGGAATATCAAACGGAGTCCAAACGGAATAAAATCTTCGTGATGATTTTTCTTGGACCAGAAGAAACCTGCCAGACTTGGAGATGAAGGCAGGAGACCTGCCGGGAGATCACAAGCCTGCAGGGCGCGCCCTAGGGGGGGGCACCCCCTGGCTTGTGGCCCCCCTGCAGGTCCTCCAACCCTAATCTTCAGCCTATAAATTCCCAAATATTCCCCCAATACCAAAAAGAGCCACGAAAATACTTTTCCGCCGCCGGAAGCCTCTGTTCCCGTGAGATCCCATCTTGGAGCCTTTTTTGGTAATCTGCCGGAGGGGGATTCGATCACGGAGGGCATCTACATCAACTCCATTGCCCCTCCGATGATGCATGAGTAGTTCACCTCAGACCTTCGGGTCCATAGCTAGTAGCTAGATGGCTTCTTCTCTCTCTATGTTCTTCAATACCATGTTCTTCATGATCTTCATGGAGATCTATCCGATGTAATACTCTTTTGCGGTGTGTTTGTCGAGATCCGATGAATTGTGGGTTTATGATCAGATTATCTATGAATATTATTTGAATCTTCTCTGAATTCTTATATGAATGATTTCATATCTTTGCAAGTCTCTTCGAGTTATTGGTTTGGTTTGGCCAACTAGATTGGTAAATCTTGCAATGGGAGAAGTGCTTAGTTTTGGGTTCAATCTTGCGGTGTCCTCACCCAGTGACAAAGTAGGGGTAGCGAGGCACGTATTTGTATTGTTGCCATCGAGGATAAAAAGATGGGGTTTTCATCATATTGATTGAGTTTATCCCTCTACATCATGTCATCTTACCTAATGCGTTACTCTGTTCTTCATGAACTTAATACTCTAGATGCAGGCAGGAGTCGGTCGATGTGTGGAGTAATAGTAGTAGATGCAGAATCGTTTCGGTCTACTTGACACAGACGTGATGCCTATATGCATAATCATTGCCTTGGATATCGTCATAACTATGCGCTTTTCTATCAATTGCTCGACAGTAATTTGTTCACCCACCATATTATTTTCCTTTAAGAGAGAAGCCTCTAGTGAAACCTATGGCCCCCGGGTCTATTTTCCATATTATATTTTCAGATCTATAAACCAAAAATACTTTGCTGCAATCTTTTTTACTTTTGTTTTACTTTTCGTTTTAGCAATCTTTTATATCTATCTCTATCAGATCTCATCCTTGCAAGTAACCGTGAAGGGATTGACAACCCCTTTATAGTGTTGGGTGCAAGTGTTTGATTGTTTGTGTAGGTTCGAAGATTGGGGACTTGCTTGTATCTCGTACTGGATTGATACCTTGGTTCTCAACAACTGAGGGAAATACTTATCTACTTTGCTACATCACCCTTTCCTCTTCAAGGGAAAACCAACGCAAACTCAAGAAGTAGCAAGAAGGATTTCTGGCGCCGTTGCCGGGGAGATCTACATCAAGCCTACCAAGTACCCATCACAAACTCATCTCTTGCATTTACATTATTTTCCATTTGCCTCTCGTTTCCTCCCCCCCCCCCACTTCTAAAACGATTTTCAGAAAATACCAAAAAAATTTGCCTTTTTATTCGCCCTTCTTTCGTTCGTCTTTTCGTTTGCCTTTTGTTTGCTTGTGTGCTAGATTGCTTGCTTTGTCACGATGACTCAAGAGAATACCAAGTTGTGTGACTTTTCCAATACTAATAATAATGATTTTATTAGTACTCCAATTGCTCCCGCCACTAGTGCGGAATCTTATGAAATTAATGCCGCTTTGCTTAATCTTGTCATGAACGAACAATTTTCCGGCCTTCCTAATGAAGATGCCGCATCCCATCTAAATACTTTCGTTGAGTTGTGTGATATGCAAAAGAAGAAAGATGTGGATAATGATATTGTTAAATTGAAGCTATTTCCTTTCTCACTACGAGATCGTGCTAAAACTTGGTTTTCATCTTTGCCTAAAAATAGTATTGATTCATGGAATAAGTGTAAAGATGCTTTTATTTCCAAGTACTTTCCGCCCGCTAAGATCATCTCCCTTAGGAACGATATGATGAATTTTAAGCAACTTTATCATGAGCATGTTGCACAATCTTGGGAGAGGATGAAACTAATGATTAGAAATTGCCCCGCACATGGTTTGAGTTTATGGATAATTATACAATTTTTTTATGCGGGATTGAATTTTTCTTCTAGAAATCTTTTAGATTCCGCCGTGGGTGGTACTTTTATGGAAATCACATTAGGAGAAGCTACTAAACTCCTAGATAATATTATGGCAAATTACTCTCAATGGCATACCGAAAGATCTCCTACTAGTAAAAAGGTGCATGCTATTGAAGAAATAAACACTTTGAGTGAAAATATGGATGAATTAATGAAATTGTTTGCTAGTAAGAGTGCTCCTATTGACCCTAATGATATGCCTTTGTCTTCTTTGATTAGAAATAATAATGAATCTATGGATGTGAATTTTGTTGGTAGGAACAATTTTGGTAATAACGCGTATAGAGGTAATTTCAACCCTAGGCCGTTTCCTAGTAATTCCTTTAATAATTATGGTAATTCCTACAACAATTCTTATGGAAATTATAATAAGATGCCCTCTGACCTTGATAATAATATTAAATAATTTATTAGTTCGCAAAAGGTTTTCAATGCTACGATTGAAGAAAAATTGCTCAAGATTGATGATTTGGCTAGGAACGTTGATATAATTTCTCTTGAGATTGATTCTTTGAAAATTAGATCTACTCCACCTAAGCGTGATATTAATAAGTCTTTAAAAGCTATGAGAACTTCTATTGATGAGTGTAAGGAAAGAACCGCTAGAATGCGTGCTAAGCGTGAATGGCTTGAAAAGGTGTGTTCTCGTGATAATAATGATGAAGATCTTAAAGTGATTGATGTGACTCCTATTGAATCTTTGTTTTCTAATACAAATCTTGATAAAGATGGGATTGGAGATAAGTCAACTTTAGTTAAAAGTCGTCCCAATGATTCGGAGTTTATAGATCTTAATGCTAAGATTGATAAAAGTGGGATTGAAGAGGTCAAAACTTTAAATAGCAATCAACCCACTCTTTTGGATTTCAGGGACTTTAATTATGATAGTTGTTCTTTGATTGATTGTATTTCCTTGTTGCAATCCATGTTGAATTCTCCGCATGCTTATAATCAAAATAAAGCTTTTACTAAACATATCGTTGATGCTATGATGAAATCTTTTGAAGAAAAACTTGAGTTGGAAGTTTCCATACCTAGAAAGCTTTATGATGAGTGGGAACCTACTATTAAGATTAAAATTAAAGATTATGAGTGCCATGCTTTGTGTGATTTGGGTGCTAGCGTTTCCACGATTCCGAAAACTTTATGTGATGTGCTAGGTTTCCATGATCTTGATGATTGCTCTTTAAATTTGCATCTAGCAGATTCCACTATTAAGAAACCTATGGGAAGGATTAATGATGTTCTTATTGTTGGAAATAGGAATTATGTGCCCGTAGATTTCATTGTTCTTGATATAGATTGCAATCCTACATGCCCTATTATTCTTGGTAGACCTTTCCTTAGAACGGTCGGTGCAATTATTGATATGAAAGAAGGAAACATTAGATTCCAATTTCCATTAAGGAAAGGCATGGAACACTTTCCTAGAAAGAAAATTAAATTACCTTATGAATCTATTATGATATCTACTTATGGATTGCATACCAAATATGACAATACCTAGATCTATTGCGTTATGCCTAGCTAAGGGCGTTAAACAATAGCGCTTGTTGGGAGGCAACCCAATTTTATTTTATGTTTTTGTTTTTTGCTTCTGTTATTGAGTGTTTTGCACATTATTACCTCTGTAGTAATTGTGTTTTATTGTTTTAATTAGTGTTTGTGCCAAGTAAGACCTTTGGGATGGTTTACGGTGATTGTTGATTTGGTTTTGCTGAAAAACAGAAATTTTTGCGCTCAGTCCAGGAATTTTATAAATTCACAAGAGCGTCAATTGGATCTGAATTTTTTACACAAGATTGATATACAAATTGACCTGATTTTCCTAATTTTTCAGAATTTGTGGAGTTACAGAAGTATTCGAAGTTTACAGATTACTACAGACTGTTCTGTTTTTGACAGATTCTGTTTTCTTTGTGTTGTTTGCTTATTTTGATGTATCTATGGGTTGTATCGGGGGGTATGAACCATGGAGAAGTTAGAATACAGTAGGTATTACACCAATATAAATAAATAATGAGTTCACAACAGTGCCTAAAGTGGTGATTTATTTTTCTTATACTGACGGATCTCACGAGTTTTCTGTTGAGTTTTGTGTTGTGAAGTTTTCAAGTTTTGGGTAAAGATTTGATGGACTATGGAATAAGGAGTGGCAAGAGCCTAAGATTGGGGATGCCCAAGGCACCCCAAGACATATTCAAGGATACCAAATAGCCTAAGCTTGGGGATGCCCCTGAAGGCATCCCCTCTTTCGTCTTCAATCAATCGGTAAATTTACTTGAGGCTATATTTTTATTCACCACATGATATGTGTTTTGCTTGGAGCGTCTTGTATGATATGAGTCTTTGCTTTTTAGTTTGCCACAATAATCCTTGCTGCACACATATTTTGAGAGGGACACACATTAATCGTGAATTTATTAGAATACTCTATGTGCTTCACTTATATCTTTTGAGCTAGGCAATGTTGCTCTAGTGCTTCACTTATATCTTTTTAGAGCACAGTGGTGTTTTTTATTTTATAGAAATAATTGAACTCTCGTACCTCACTTATATTATTTTGAGAGTCTTTAAACAGCATGGTAATTGGTTTAGGTTATGAATTTAGTCCTAATATAATGGGCATCCAAGAGGGATATAATAAAAACTTTCATATAAAGTGCATTGAATACTATGAGAAGTTGGATTCCTTGCATATAGTTTTGAGGTTTAAAGATGGTGATGTTAGAGTCATGCTAGTGAGTAATTGTGGAATGGTAAAAATACTTGTGTTAAAGTTTGTGATTCCTGTAGCATGCATGTATGGTGAACCGTTATGTAACGAAGTGGGAGCATGATTTGTTTAATGATTGTCATCCTTTGTGTGAGGGTCGGGAGCGCGCGATGGTTAACTCCTACCAACCTCTCCCCTAGGAGCATGCGTCTAATACTTTGCTTCGATAACTAATAGATTTTTGCAATAAGTATGTGAGTTCTTTATGACTAATGTGAGTCCATGGATTATACGCACTCTCACCCTTCCACCCTTGCTAGCCTCTCTAGTACCGCACAACTTTCGCCGGTGCATTAAACCCACCATATACCCTTCCTCAAAACAGCCACCATACCTACCTATTTTGGCATTTCCATAGCCATTCCGAGATATATTGCCATGCAACTTCCACCGTTCCGTTTTTTATGACACGCACCATCATTTTCATATTGCTTTGCATGATCGTAAGACAGCTAGCATGATGTTTTCATGGCTTGTCCATTTTTTGATGTCATTTGCTATGCTAGATCGTTGCACATCCCGGTACACCACCGGAAGCATTCATATAGTCATATCTTGTTGAAGGTATCGAGTTGTAAGTAAATAAAAGTGTGATGATCATCATTATTAGAGCATTGTCCCATGAGAGGAAAGGATGATGGAAGCTATGATTCCCTCACAAGTAGGGATGAGTCTCTGGACTTTACAAATAATAAAAGAGGCCAATGAAGCCCAAATAAAAAAAGAGGCCAAAGATGCCCACCCCAAAAAAAATGAGAGAAAAGAGAGAAGGGACAATGTTACTACCTTTTTTTTCCACACTTGTGCTTCAAAGTAGCACCTTGATCTTCATGATAGAGAGTCTCCTATTTTTTGTCACTTTCATATACTAGTGGGAATTTTTCATTATATAACTTGGCTTGTATATTCCAATGATGGGCTTCCTCAAATTGCCCTAGGTCTTCGTGAGCAAGCAAGTTGGATGCACACCCACTTAGTTTCTTTTTGAGCTTTCATACACTTATAGCTCTAGTGCATCCGTTGCATGGCAATCCCTACTCACTCACATTGATATCTATTGATGGGCATCTCCATAGCCCGTTGATACGCCTAGTTGATGTGAGACTATCTTCTCCTTTTCCACACAACCTCCACCATATTCTATTCCACCTATAGTGCTATATCCATGGCTCACGCTCATGTATTGCGTGAAAGTTGAAAAGGATTGAGAACATAAAAGGTGTGAAACAATTGCTTGACTTGTCATCGCGGGTGTGCATGATTTAGATAATTTTGTGTGGGGAAGATGGAGCATAGCCAGACCATATGATTTTGTAGGGATAACTTTCTAAGGCCATGTTATTTTGAAAGGACACAATTGCTTGTTAGTATGCTTGAAGTATTACTGTTTTATGTCAATATTGAGCTTTTGTTTTGAATCTTATGGATCTGAACATTCATGCCACAATAAAGAATATTACATGGATAAATATGTTAGGTAGCATTCCACATCAAAAATTCTGTTTTTATCATTTACCTACTCGAGGACGAGCATGAATTAAGCTTGGGGATGCTTGATACGTCTCCAACGTATCTATAATTTTTAATTATTCCATGTTATTATATTATCTGTTCTGGATGTTTTATATGCATTAATATGCTATTTTATATTATTTTTGGGACTAACCTATTAACCTAGTGCCTAGTGCCAGTTTCTGTTTTTTCCTTGTTTTTGAGTATTGCAGATAAGGAATATCAAACGGAGTCCAAACGGAATAAAATCTTTGCAATGATTTTTCTTGGACCAGAAGAAACCTGCCAGACTTGGAGATGAAGGCAGGAGACCTGCCGGGAGATCACAAGCCTGCAGGGCGCGCCCTAGGGGGGGGGGCACCCCCCTGGCTTGTGGCCCCCCTGCAGGTCCTCCAACCCTAATCTTCAGCCTATAAATTCCCAAATATTCCCCCAATACCAAAAAGAGCCACGAAAATACTTTTCCGCCGCCGGAAGCCTCTGTTCCCGTGAGATCCCATCTTGGAGCCTTTTTTGCTAATCTGCCGGAGGGGGATTCGATCACGGAGGGCATCTACATCAACTCCATTGCCCCTCCGATGATGCGTGAGTAGTTCACCTCAGACCTTCGGGTCCATAGCTAGTAGCTAGATGGCTTCTTCTCTCTCTATGTTCTTCAATACCATGTTCTTCATGATCTTCATGGAGATCTATCCGATGTAATACTCTTTTGCGGTGTGTTTGTCGAGATCCGATGAATTGTGGGTTTATGATCAGATTATCTATGAATATTATTTGAATCTTCTCTGAATTCTTATATGAATGATTTCATATCTTTGCAAGTCTCTTCGAGTTATTGGTTTGGTTTGGCCAACTAGATTGGTAAATCTTGCAATGGGAGAAGTGCTTAGTTTTGGGTTCAATCTTGCGGTGTCCTCACCCAGTGACAAAGTAGGGGTAGCGAGGCACGTATTTGTATTGTTGCCATCGAGGATAAAAAGATGGGGTTTTCATCATATTGATTGAGTTTATCCCTCTACATCATGTCATCTTACCTAATGCGTTACTCTGTTCTTCATGAACTTAATACTCTAGATGCAGGCACGAGTCGGTCGATGTGTGGAGTAATAGTAGTAGATGCAGAATCGTTTCGGTCTACTTGACACGGATGTGATGCCTATATGCATAATCATTGCCTTGGATATTGTCATAACTATGCGCTTTTCTATCAATTGCTCGACAGTAATTTGTTCACCCACCGTATTATTTTCCTTCAAGAGAGAAGCCTCTAGTGAAACCTATGGCCCCCGGGTCTATTTTCCATATTATATTTTCAGATCTATAAACCAAAAATACCAAAAATACTTTGCTGCAATCTTTTTACTTTTGTTTTACTTTTTGTTTTAGCAAACTTTTATATCTATCTCTATCAGATCTTATCCTTGCAAGTAACCGTGAAGGGATTGACAACCCCTTTATAGCGTTGGGTGCAAGTGTTTGATTGTTTGTGTAGGTGCGAAGATTGGGGACTTGCTTGTATCTCCTACTGGATTGATACCTTGGTTCTCAACAACTGAGGGAAATACTTATCTACTTTGCTACATCACCCTTTCCTCTTCAAGGGAAAACCAACGCAAGCTCCAGAAGTAGCAATATTTAAATAAGACATACTAATAACATTGCAATCATGCTCATCATTCAAGGAATTTACGCCATACATTTTATTAAATTCTTCTTCTAACACTTTGGCACAATTTTCCGATCCATCATTTTCAAGAAAGACATTATAAAGACGAAGAATTTGAGTCAACCTCATTTCCATTTTTTTTGTAGTTTTATTTTATAAAACCAAACTAGTGATAAAACAAGAAACTAAAATATTCAATCACAAGATCTAAAGATATACCTTCAAGCACTCACCTCCTCGGCAACGGCGCCAGAAAAGAGCTTGATGTCTACTACGTGACTTTATTCTTGTAGACTTTGTTGTGCCTCCAAGAGTAGAGTTTCATAGGACAGTAGCAAATTTCCCTCAAGTGGATGATCTAAGGTTTATCAATCCGCGAGAGGTGTATGATGAAGGTGGTCTCTCTCAAACAACCCTGCAATCAAATACAAGCAATCTCTTGTGTCCCCAACACACCCAATACAATGGCAAATTGTATAGTTGCACTAGTTCGGCGAAGAGATGGTGATAGAAATGCAGTATGGATAGTAGATATAGGTTTTTGTAATCTGAATAAATAAAAAAGCAAGGTAGCAAGTGACAAAAGTGAGCACAAACGGTATTGCAATGCTTAGAAACAAGGACCAGGGTTTATACTTTCACTAGTGCTATCTCTCAATAGTGCTAACATAATTAAATCATATAACCAACCCTCAACATGCGACACAGAATCACTCCAAAGTTCTTACCAATAGCGGAGAACATAAGATGAAATTGCTGTAGGTAGCAAACTGATGTCTACTACACAACTTTATTCTTCTAGACTCGTGTTGGGCCTCCAAGCGTAGAGTTTTGTAGGACAATAGAAATTTTCCCTCAAGTGGATGACCTAAGGTTCATCCATTCATGGGAGGTGTAGGATGAAAATGGTCTCTCTCAAACAACTCTGTAATCAAATACAAACAATATCTTGTGTCCCCAACACACCCAATACATTGGTAAATTGTATAGGTGCACTAGTTTGGCGAAGAGATGGTGATACAAGTGTAGTATGGATAGCGGATATAGGTTTTTGTAATCTGAACAAATAAAAACATCAAGGTAACAAGTGACAAAAGTGTGTAAAAACGGTGTTGCAATGCTTGAAATAAGGCCTAGGGTGCATACTTTCATTAGTGCAATCTCTCAACATTGCTAACATAATTGAATCATATAACCACCCCTCAACGTGCAACAAAGAATCACTCTGAAGTTCATATTAGCGGATAACATAAGAAGACGTTGTCGTAGGCAACGAACTACCTCAAAGTCATCTTTCCGATCAATCTATTGAGCCATCCCCATAGGTGTCACAAACAACCCTAGAGTTCGTATTTGTTATCTTTCCGATCAATCTATTGAGCCATCCCTATAGGCATGACAAACAACCCTAGAGTTCATACTAAATAACAACAAACGATTTCAGATTCATAATGTTGAATCCACATAAAGAACATCAAAGAGTACCTCAAGATTTCTATTGGATAAAGCAGGATAAAAACGTGCATCAACCTATGTGCCTAGATCACCCCAATGTAACCACGGAGATCCGCAAGTTGATTGCCACAACATACATCAAGTGACTCAATAGAACACCCCATTATCACCACGGGTATACACATGCAAGACATACATCAAGTGCTCTCAAATCCAAGGTATTCAATCCAACATAACCAAATATCAAAGGGAAAAGACTCAATTCATCACATAAAGATAGAGATGGAAGAACACCATATGATCTAACTATATTAACAAAGCTCATGGTATATCAAGATCGTGCCACATCAAGAACACGAGAGAGAGAGATTAAACACATAACTACTGGTACATTACCCTCAACCCCGAGGGTGAACTACTCCCTCCTCGACATGGAGACCGCCGGGATGATGAAGATGGCCTTCGGTGATGATTTCCCCCTCCGGCAGGGTGCCAGCAAAGGGCTCCGTATGAGGTCGCTTCGGAACAGAGGCATGCGATGGCGAAGCGGAAGTTCTAGGTTTATTTCTGAGGTTTTCTCTATTTATAAGAATTTTCAGAGTTGGAATCACGTGAAACGGAGTTAGGAGGGGCCCACAAGGTATCCTGGCACAACCACCCCCTTGGCGCGCCAGACGGCCTTGTCACCTCCTCCTGGGTCTTCTGATCCTCCCACGAAGCTTCGGTGGTCTCTTACATTCCAAAAAAATCGTCAGAAAGTTTCGATGCGTTTGGACTTCGTTTGGTATGGATTTTCTGAAAAGCCAAAAAAGCAGAAAACAACAAGTGGCACTGGGCACTAGGTTAATAGGTTGGTTCCATAAAAGTCAAATAAAAGTGCACCAAAACCATGTAAAATTGTTGTAAACATGACATTAATACTTCATAAATTATAGATACGTTGGAGATGTATCACAAACCACCTCAAAGTTATCCTTTTCGGTCAACCTATTGAGCCATCCCTATAAGTGTCACAAACAACCCTAGAGTTCGTACTAGAATAACACCATATGATACGCGTCAATCAACTCTAATGTCACATAGATACTCCAATGTCACCACAAGTATCCATGAGTTAATTATTCGATATGCATCAGACAATTTCAGATTCATAATACTCAATCCAACACAAAGACTTCAAAGAGTACCCCAGTTTCTATCGGAGAAAGTAGGATGAAAACGTGCATCAACCTATGTGCCTAGATTACCCCCATGTCATCACGGGAATCCATAAGTGTATTACCAAAACATACATCAAGTGAATCAGCAGAATAGCCCATTGTCACCACGAGTATCTACATGCAAGACATATATCAAGTGTTCTCAAATCCAAAGTATTCAATCCAACATAATGAAACCTCAAAGGGAAAGACTCAATTCATCACATCAAGATAGATAGGGAAGAACACCATATGATCCAATTATATTCACAAAGCTCGGGGTACATCAAGATCGTGTCAAATCAAGAATACAAGAGAGTGAGAGAGAGATCACATAGCTACTTGCACATACCCTCACCCCGAGGGTGAACTACTCCCTCCTCGGCATGGAGACCGCCGAGATGATGAAGATGCACTCCGGTGATGATTTCCCCCACCGGCAGAGTGCCGGAAAAGGGCACCGGATGAGATCGCTTTGGAACAGAGGCTTGCGGCGGCGGCGCGGAAGTTCTAGGTTTCTTTTTGGGGGTTTTAGGATTTATAGGAATTTTTGGCATCGGTTTCACGTCAGGGGGATGCACGAGGGGCCCACGAGCTCGGGGGGCGCACCCTGGGGGAGGGGTGCCCCCAGGATCGTGCCTCCCTCGGCCACCCCCTAGTCTATCTCCGGCACCGTGTGGGTCTCTTTTGGTCCATAAAAAATCACCGTAAAGTTTTGTGGTATTTGGACTTCGTTTGATATGGATTTTCTGCGAAACAGAAAATAGCCAAAAAACAGAAAAAACTGGCACTGGGCACTAGGTTAGTCCATAAAAATCATATAAAAGTGCACCAAAACCATGTAGAACTTAGATAAAGATGGCATGAATAATTCATAAATTATCGATACATTGGAGACGTATCGTACCACTGGGCATAGGAAAGGATTGCGATGACATGACATTACCAACCATGAATAGGCCATGATTGAGAGCTTGAAGAGAGAGCAAAGCAGTTTCCAGCAGACGACGAGTCTACCATTATCGCCCTCACCCACACCTTTCTTCAGCCGCATCATGCACCTTCTCTGATCCCCTTGCGCTCCTCTCTCTCGTGCTAGACCGCGTCGGCTGGACTCATAACCTGCTCCTCCTTTCGGTCCCCGCACGTGCCTCGTTCCCATGCCGCACCTCTAGTGGACCGAATAGAGCGACCTACACCGACCGCTCCTCTTTGCGCCTCGAATCCAAACTGGATGGATTGGACGCGGTCGCTCCACTGCGCCTCAAATCTGGATGAGATTTTTCGTAAATCCGGACTTGATGGATTCAATGCAGTTGGTCCGCTACTCCGCGAATCGGGGATGACTTTTTTGAGGGTAGGGGAAGATTTGTTTTTAGGCAAGAATCGGGACTAGATGCATTGGAATTGGACGCGATCGCTCCTTTCTGTGTGCCTCACAAGCCCAACAGTGGCTTCCTTTAGCGCTAGAATGGTCCTGGCAGCTGGCCGATGCCCAATGCACCTTCGTTTCGGCCTTTGGAGCAGCATCCCATAGGACAATTGGCCCAGATTTCACACAGTGCGGGACATATGCACGTACAAAGGTGATCCGACAACTAGGAATGTCTTAATTACAAAAACAAACGGTCAAAAAATGCGAATCACTGAGAGAGAGCTCGATTTAGGCTCAATTTTACTGTCCTTAATAGCTCTAGTGCATCAAAAGTTACATGGCAATCCCTACTCCTCGCATCGATATCGATTGAAAGGCGTGTGCATTTCCCAACGATCCGCCGAGTTGATGTGAGACTTGATACGTTTCCAACGTATTTATAATTTATGAAGTATTCATGCCATGTTTACAATAATTTTATATGATTTTGGTATGATTTTATTAGAACTAACCCGGACTGACGCTGTTTTCAGCAGAACTACCATGGTGTCGTTTTTTGTGCAGAAATAAAAGTTTTCGGAATGGGCTGAAAATTTACGGAGAATATTTTTGGAAAATATAAAAAATACCGGAGCAAAAATATACCGGAGAGGAGTCCCGAGGCAGCCACAAGCCTAGGGGGCGCCCCCCTAGGGCGCGCCCCCCTGGCTTGTGGGCCCCTCGGGAACCCCCTTGACGTGAGACCGACGTCAAAAATTCCTATAAATACCAAAACCCCCAGAAAGAAACCTAGATCAGGAGTTCCGCCGCTGCAAGCCTCTGTAGCCATGAAAAACCAACCGGGAGCCCGTTCCGGCACCCTGCCGGAGGGGGAAACCATCACCGGAGGCCATCTTCATCATCCCGGCGGTCTCCATGACGAGGAGGGAGTAGTTCACCCTCGGGGCTGAGGGTATGTACCAGTAGCTATGTGTTTGATCTCTCTCTCGTGTTCTTGAGATGACACGATCTTGATGTACCGCGAGCTTTATTAATATAGATGAATCATATGGAGTTTGCCCCTCTCTATCTTCTTGTGATGAATTGAGTTTTCCCTTTGAAGTTTACTTATCGGATTGAGTCTTTAAGGATTTGAGAACACTTGACGTATGTCTTGCGATGGGATATCCGTGGTGACAATGGGATGTTCTATTGATCCACTTGATGTATGTTTTGGTGATCAACTTGCGGGTTCTGTGACCTTGGGAATCTATGCATAGGGGTTGGCACATGTTTTCGTCTTGACTCTCCGGTAGAAACTTTGGGGCACTCTTTGAAGTTCTTTGTGTTGGATTGAACATGATGAATCTAAAATTGTGTGATGCATATCGTATAATCTAGCCCATGGGTACTCGTGGTGACATTGGAGTATCTAGGTGACATTAGGGTTTTGGTTGATTTGTATCTTAAGGTGTTATTTTAGTACAAACTCTAGGGCTGTTCATGACACTTATAGGGATAGCTCATAAGATTGATCGGAAAAGATAACTTTGAGGTGGTTTCGTACCCTACAATAATTTCTTCGTTTGTTCTCCGCTATTTGTGACTTTGGAGTGAACTCTTTGTCGCACGTGAGGGATTTACATATGATTCAACTATGTCAGTATTGTTGAGAGAACTTGCACTAGTGAAAGTATGAACCCTAAGCCTTGTTTCTAAGCATTGCAATACCATTTGTGCTCACTTTTATCATTAGTTACCTTGCTGTTTTTATATTTTCAGATTACAAAAACCTATATCTACCATCCATATTACACTTGTATCACCATCTCTTCGCCGAACTAGTGTACCTATACAATTTACCATTGTATTGGGTGTGTTGGGGACACAAGAGACTCTTTGTTATTTGGTTGCAGGGTTGTTTGAGAGAGACCATCTTCATCATATGCCTCCCACGGATTGATAAACCTTAGGTCATCCACTTGAGGGAAATTTGCTACTGTCCTACAAAACTCTGCGCTTGGAGGCCCAACACGAGTCTACAAGAAGAAGGTTGTGTAGGAGACATCAAGACTATCCTTATTTTTGTCTTCTCCTATCAATCCCTACTATCATTCTATTCCACCTAAAGTGCTGAAAGTCCATGGCTCATGCTTAGGTATTGAGTGAAGTTGAAAAAGCTGAAGCGCGTTAAAAAGTACGAGTCAAGTGCTTGGTTAGGCATTGGGATGATCATGATTTATACTTAACGTTAGGAAGACATAGTTATGCCATTGCTTACTGATACGTCTCAAACGTATCTACTTTTCCAAACCCTTTTGCTCTTGTTTTGCACTCTAATTTGCATTATTTGAATGAAACTAACCCAGACTGATGCTGTTTTGAGGAGAACTACCTTGGTGTTATTTTTGTGCAGCAATAAAAGTTCCTGGAATTGGACAAAACTTTTTTTGAATTATTTCTGGAATATATAATGAATTATGGAGCGAACAACCACCGGAGGGGGGCTGCCTGTGGGCCACAAGCCAACAGGGCGCGCCCACCCACCCTAGGCGCACCCTTTTAGCTTGTGGGACCCACGTGGCTCCCCCGACTCTAATTCTAGTCCTATAAATTCACATCTTCGGAGAAAAAAATAGGAGAGAAGATTTCATCGCGTTTTACAAGACGGAGTTCGTGTGGGGCTCCGGAGAGGGGGATTCGTCGCCGTCGTCATCACCAACCCTTCTTCATCAACACCGCCGTGATGCTCACCACTGGGAGTGAGTAACTCCTTTGTAGGCTTGCTGGATAGTGATGGGATTGGATGAGATTGATCATGTAATCGAGTTAATTTGATAGGGCTTGATCCCTAGCATCCAGTATGGTCTGAGATTGATGTTGCTATGACTTTGCTATGCTTAATGCTTGTCACTAGGGCCCGAGTGACATTATTTCGGATCTGAACCTATTATGTTTTCATGAATATAAGAGTGATTTGGATCCTATCTTGCAAGTTACATGCACCTATTACGTATCATGATCCGCATACTCCAAGGTGAGAATAATTGGGATTCTTTTCGGTGATTGCCATAGTTTGAGGAGTTCATGTATTCACCATGTGTTAATGCTTTGTTCTGGTTCTCTATTAAAAGGAGGCCTTAATATCCCTTAGTTTCCATTAGGACCCCGTGGCCACGGGAGGGTAGGACAAAAGATGTTATACAAGTTCTTATCGCAAGCATGTATAACTATATACGGAATACATGCCTACATTACATTGATGAATTGGAGCTAGTTCTATGAAGCTCTAGTGTGTAACTGTTACATGATTGATGTCATCTAAATCATTATCCATCACCGGTCCACATGCCTACACTTTACATATACTGAATCTTGCTAAGTTACTACTGTTGCTGCTACTGTCACAACTTCTACAAAATTGCTGTTGTCACTATTACAGTTACTACTATTACTTGCCTTGCTACTAAATCTTTGCTGCAGAGAGATATCCCAGGTGTGGTTGAAGTGACAACTCAACTGCTAAGGCCAATAAATATTCTTTGGCTCCGCTTGTGTCGAATCAATAAATCAGGGTGTAATACTACCCGAAAGACTATTGCGATCCCCTATATATTTGTAGGTTATCAAGACTATTTTCTAGCGCCGTTGCCAAGGATCATAGCTATATTTATTGTGTTAACTTGAGGATATCAAATCGCTACTATGAAGAACCTTAAAGATACTCCAACCAAGATCGATCCCTCTCGTACGATAGAAGGCAAGGAACTGCCATCTAGCTCTGCTTTTGATTCATCTACTGATGTCTACTACGCAACTTTATTCTTGTAGACTATGTTGGGCCTCCAAGCGTAGAGTTTTGTAGGACAATAGAAATTTTCCCTCAAGTGGATAACCTAAGGTTTATCAATCCGTGGGAGGTGTAGGATGAAGATGGTCTCTCTCAAACAATCCTACAATCAAATATAAGAAATCTCTTGTGTCCCCAACACACCCAATACAATGGCAAATTGTATTGGTGCACTAGTTAGGCAAAGAGATGGTGATACAAGTGCAATATGGATGATAGAAATAGGTTTTTGTAATCTGAAAATATAAAAACAGCAAGGTAGCAAGTGGAAAACAGCGAGCAAAACGTTGTATAAATGCTTGGAAACAAGGCCTAGGGTTCATACTTTCACTAGTGCAATCTCCCAACAATGCTAACATAGTTGAATCATATGACCTTCCCTCAACATGCAACAAAGAATCACTCCAAAGTTCCTATCTAGAGGAGAACAAATAGATGAAATTGGTGTAGGTAGTAGAACCACCTCAAAGTTATTCTTTCTGATCAATCTTTTGAGCTATTCCTATAAGTGTCACAAACAACCCTAGAGTTCGTAGTAAAATAACACCAATGATACATATATTTCCACCCTAATGTCACCTAGATACTCCAATGTCACCTCAAGTATCCGTGGGTAAATCATGCGACATGCATCAAACAATTTCAGATCTATCATATTCAATCCAACACAAAGAACTTCAAGGAGCACCCCAAGATTTCTATCGGAGAACATAGTATGAAAACATGCAATCAACCTCTATGCATAGATCCCCAAGGTCACCGGAATACGCAAGTTGATGCCTCAACATATATCAAGTGAATCAATAGAATACCCCAATGTCACTACGGGTATCCCACGCAAGACGTACATCAAGTGTTCTCAAACCATAATATTCAATCCAACATAACGAGATCTCAAAGGGTAAGATTCAATTCATCACAACAAGATAGAGAGGGAAGAACACCATATGATTTAACTATATTAACAAAGCCCGTGATACATCAAGATCGTGCCATCTCAAGAATACGAGAGAGAGAGAGAGATTGAACACATAACTACTGGTACAAACCGTCAGCCCCGAGGGTGAACTACTTCCTCCTCGTCATGGCCTCCGCCGGGATGATGAAGATGGCCACCGGAGATGATTTGCCCTCTCCGGCAGGGTACTGGAATGGCCCCAGATTGGTTTTTCATCGATACAGAGAGTTGCGGCGGCGGAACGAGGAGTCTCTCTGTATTTCTATTTTTTAAGATATATAGGATTTTTCAGCTTTGGAATCACGCGCAACAGAGCCACGTGGGCCCCACAAGCCATCGGGGCGCACCCCCCCGGGGGGGGGGGAGCCCCGTTGGCTTGTGGCCCACAGGTGGCTCCCCTCCGGTTGTTCTTCGCTCCAATGTTGCTTATTTCCTCCAGAAAAAATGACAAAAAAGTTTCGGGCGATTCCGAGAACTTTCATTTTCTGGAAAAAAAAAACACCACGGTAATTCTGCTGAAAACATCGTCAATCCGGGTTAGTTCTAAATAAATCATATAAAGTGCATCAAAACCATATAAAATTATTGTAAACATAGGTGAATATGGCATGAATACTTCATAAATTATCAATACGTTGGAGACATATCAGCATCCCCAAGCTTAATTCCTGCTCGTCCTCTAGTAGGTAAATGATAAAAGAAATAATTTATGAAGTGTGAATGCTAGCATAGTGAATAGTTTTGATCATTGATAATTTCAGTCACTTTTCTAGAATCATAACTTGCAAATTTTTCTCATAAAAGTCATCATGATAGAGTAGCAATCAATTCACATGTCATGGTTCAACCAATTCATTCACTTGAAACTTAACAATCTATGTTCTTGGTCACCAAACAATTTCAATGCATCATTAAGTCTAAGTAAGAGCTCCACATACTCAATTATCATATAACCTTTTACGATTGCTAATACTCAAGGCATATTTTTAGAACAAACAACATCCATCGAATACAGAGAAAGATAGGGGCTTAATGTTTTGCCTCCAAACATACTTATCATAAAGATAACTGTCAACAATAATGACTCATGATCAAATATATTTGAGTGGATATATATGTCTGGATCTTTCCCCACCACATGATGCTTGCCAACTAATAGAAGTAGGTTGGAATAATAAGTTGACTCAACATGAATAGGAAATAGCATGAAAGTAAATAGATTGTCCCTTCACAGAGGGAAGCAGGGATTTGCATAGGTGCTAGTGCTCATTGTTTAAAACAGAGATGAATAAGTAATTTTGAGTGGTGTGCTTTTCCTGTCAACGTCACAACAGAGTTTTCAATATCTTCCATGCTAATCACATTATTGGTGGTTCCCAAACAGAATTGATTTTTTTACTCCCCCTCCACCATTCAAACGCATTCCATGGCTGGCCAAATCCACGGTTGCCCTCCAAACACTCAACTTTCTAGGGGGAGTTTTTATTTTTTATTTTTTTATTATGCAGGACTGGGCATCCTTTTTACTAGCCTCTCTTGTGCAATTACAAGTGAATAAACACTCATATTGAGAATAACTCGCTTAGCATGGTAGATAATGACCGCCCCGTCGCTCCATGAGCGGTACGAGCACACATAATGGATGTTTATTTGAAGGTTTAGAGGTGGCACATGCAAATTTACTTGGAATGGCAGTGAAATACCATATATAGGTAGGTATGGTGTGTTGGAAATATGCCCTAGAGGCAATAATAAATTGGTTATTATTATATTTCCCTGTTCATGATAATCGTTTATTATCCATGCTATAATTGTATTGATTGGAAACTCAAATACATGAGTGGGTACATAGACAACACCATGTCCCTAGTATGCCTCTAATAGACTAGCTCGTTGATCAAAGATGGTCAAGGTTACCTAGCCATAGGCATGAGATGTCATTTGATAATGGGATCACATCATTAGGAGAATGATGTGATGGACAAGACCCAAACTATGAACGTAGCATATGACCGTGTCAGTTTATTGCTATTGTTTCTGCATGTCAAAGTATATGTTCCTATGACCATGAGATCATGCAACTCACTAACACCGGAGGAGCACCTTGTGTATATCAAACGTCGCAACGTAACTGGGTGACTATAAAGATGCTCTACAGGTATCTCTGAGGGTGTCTGTTGAGTTGGCATGGATCAAGACTGGGATTTGTTACTCCGTGTGACGGAGAGGTATCTCAGGGCCCACTCGGTAATACAACATCACTACAAGACTTGCAAGCAATGTGACTAAAGTGTTAGCCACGGGATCTTGTATTACGGAACGAGTAAAGAGACTTGCCGGTAATGAGATTGAACTAGGTATAGAGATACCGATGATCGAATCTCGGGCAAGTAACATACCGAAGAACAAAGGGAACAATGTACGGGATTAACTGAATCCTTGACATAGAGGTTCAACCGATGAAGATCTTCGTAGAATATGTAGGAACCAATATGGGCATCCAGGTCCCGCTATTGGTTATTGACCGTAGAGGTGTCTCGGTCATGTCTACATAGTTCTCGAACCCGCAGGGTCTGCACACTTAATGTTCGGTGACGTTTCGGTATAGTTGAGTTATGTATGGTGGTGACCGAAGGTTGTTCCGAGTCTCGGATGAGACCCCGGACATCACGAGGAGCTTTGGAATTGTCCGGAGGTAAAGATTGATATATAGGAAAGTGGTTTTTGAACTCCGGAAAAGTTTCGGGCATTTCCGATAGTGTACCGGGAGTGACGAATGGGTTCCGGGGGACCACCAAGTGGGGTCCACACACCCCAAGTGGGTCACATGGACCTGAGGGTGGAGCACCAGCCCCTAGTGGGCTGGCCGGCCGGCCCAGGAAGGCCTATGCGGCTAGGGGTGGGAAAGTCCAAGTGGAGATAAGGAAAAACAAGTGGAAGTGGAATCCTACTTGGAGTAGGATTGGAGTAGGACTCCTCAACCTCTCCCACTTCGGCCGCACCAAGGGGCAGCCCTTGGGCTGCCGGCCTCCCTCCCCTTCCTCCTATATATACTAGAGGGAGAGAGGGCAAAAGCACTTCAACCCTAAGCCATGGTGCAACCCTCTCTCTCAATAGATCAAGTCCTCTAATTTTCAGCGGTGCTTAGGTGAAGCCCTGCTGGAATAGTTCCACCACCATCGCCGCCACGCCGTCGCGCTGCTGGAGAACTCATCTACCTCTCTGCTCCTCTTGCTGGATCAAGAAGGCGGAGATCTTCATCGAGCTGTACGTGTGCTGAACGCGGAGGTGCCGTCCGTTCGGCGCTAGATCGGGACGGATCGTGATTGGATCGCGGGACGGCTTGCGATTTGGATCGCGAAGACGTTCGACTACATCAACCGCGTTTCTTAACGCTTCCGCTTAGCGATCTACAAGGGTATGTAGGTTCACTCTCCCTCTCGTAGATGCTCATCACCATGGATAGATCTTGCGTGTGCGTAGGAATTTTTTTGTTTCCCATGCAACGTTTCCCAACAGTGGTATCAGAGCTAGGTCTATGTGTAGATGAGATCATGAGTAGAACACAAAGGAGTTTGTGGGCATTGATATTCAGATTGCTTCCTCCCTTGGTCTTTTCTTGATTCGGCGGTATTGTGGGATGAAGCGGCCCGGACCAACCTTACTCGTACGCTTACGAGAGACCGGTTCCATCAACTGACATGTAACTTCGTTGCGTAAAGATGGCTGGCGGGTGTCTGTCTCTCCTACTTTAGTTGGATCGGATTCGACAAAGCCGGTCCTTGAGAAGGTTGAATAGAAATTTGTGTATCACCGTTGTGGTTTTGCGTAGGTAAGAATTGTTCTTGCTAGATACCCGTAGCAGCCACGTAAAACATGCAACAACAATTAGAGGACGTCTAACTTGTTTTTGCAGGGTATGTTGTGATGTGATATGGCCAATTGCATGATGAGATATATGTGATGTATGAGATGATCATGTATTGTATAGAATATCACGACTTGCATGTCGATTAGTACGGCAACCGACAGGAGCCATAGGGTTGTCTTTAATTTATTTTCACCGTTTTATCTTTACTTTATCGCTATGAGTTAGCAATAGTCGTAAAAGCAACAGTTGGCGCAACAACCTCATGGCAACACGTTGATGGAGATCAAGATGATGGAGATCATGGTGTCATGCCAGTGACGATGGAGATCATGCCGGTGCTTTGGAGATGGAGATCAAAAGCACAAGTTTATGGCCATATCATGTCACTTATGATTTGCATGTGATGTTAATCCTTTTATGCATCTTATTTTGCTTAGGACGACGGTAGCATTATAAGGTGACCCCTCACTAAAATTTCAAGATAAAATTGTGTTCTCCCCAAGTGTGCACCGTTGCGAAAGTTCGTCGTTTCGAGACACCACGTGATGATCGGGTGTGATAGACTCTACGTTCACATACAACGGGTGCAAGCCAGTGTTGCACGTGCGGAACACCCAGGTTAAACTTGACGAGCCTAGCATGTACAGACATGGCCTCGGAACACAAGAGACCGAAAGGTCGAACATGAGTCATATAGTAGATCTGATCAACATGAAGATGTTCACCATTGAAACCACCTCATCTCACGTGATGATCGGACTTGGGTTGGTGAATTTGGATCATGTGACACTCGAATGACCAGAGGGATGTCAATTTGAGTGGGAGTTTTTAAGTAATATGATTAACTAAACTCATTGTCATGAACATAGTCAAAATGTCTTTGCTAATTATGTTGTAGATTACTAGCTCACGCTGTAGCTCCCTTGAATTTCTATATGTTCCTAGAGAAATAGAGTTGAAAGATGATGGTAGCAATAATGCGGACTGGGTCCATGATCTGAGGATTGTCCTCATTTGCTGCACAGAAGGCTTATGTCCTTAATGCACCGCTCGGTGCGCCATCCCCTCAAGCGTCGTTTGTAGATGTTGTGAACATCTGACAGGCATGTTCTGATGACTACTTGATAGTTCAGTGCGTCATGCATTACAACTTAGAATTGAGGCTCCAAAACGTTTTGAACGTCACGGAACATATGAGATGTTCTAAGAGCTGAAATTGGGATCTCAGGCTCGTGCCCGTGTTGAGAGGTATGAGACCTCCAACAAGATTCTTTGCCTGCAAGATGAAGGAGAATAGCTCAATCGGTGAGCATGTGCTCAGATTGTCTGGGTGCTACAATCGCTTGAATCGAGTGGGAGTTGATCTTCCAGATAAGATAGTGATTGATATAGTTCTCCAAGTCACTGTCACTAAGCTACTAGAGCTTCATGATGAACTATAAAATGCCAGGGATGGAAATAATGATCCCTGAGCTATTCGCGATGTTTGACACCGAGAAGGTAGAAATCACAAAGGAGCATCAAGTGTTGATGGTTAGTGAAACCACTAGTTTCGAGAAGGGCAAGGGCAAGGAGGGAAACTTCATGGATGGCAAGTCAGTTGCTACTCCAGTGAAGAAACCCAAGGTTGAACCCAAACCCGAGACTAAGTGCTTCTATTATGAGGAGAGCGGTCCCTGAAGCGGAACAACCCTAGATACTTGGTAGATAAGAAGGCTGGCAACGTCAACATAAGTATATTTGATATATGTTTTGTTCATGTGTACCTTACTAGTACTGCTAGTAGCACCTGTGTATTAGATACCGGTTCAGTTGCTAAATGTTGGTAACTCAAAATAAAAGCTATGGAATAAACAGAGACTAGCTAAGGGTGAGGTGACGATGTGTGTTGGAAGTGTTTCCAAGGTTGATGTGATCACCATCGCACGCTCTCTCTACCTTCGGGATTAGTGATGAACCTAAATGTTATTTGGTGTTTGCGTTGAACATGAACATGATTAGATCATTTTTATTGCAATACGGTTATTCATTTAAGTTAGAGAATAATGGTTATTCTGTTTACATGAATAATACCTTCAATGGTCATGCATCCAATGTGAATGGTTTATTGAATCTCGATCGTAGTAAAACACATGTTCATAATATTGATGCCAAAAGATGCAAAGTTAATAATGATAGTACCACATACTTGTGGCACTGCCGCCAAGGTCATATTGGTTTAAAGCGCATGAAGAAACTCCATGCTGATGGATCTTTTGACTCACTCGATTTCGAATCGGTTGAGACATGCTGACCATGCCTCATGGGCAAGATGACTAAGACCCCGTTTTCCGGTATGATGGAGCGGGCAAGTGACTTATTGGAAATGATACATGTTGATGTATGCGGTCCAATGAGTGTTGAAGCGTGCGGTGGATATCGCTATTTTCTTAGCTTCACTGATGATTTGAGTAGATATGGGGATATTTACTTAATGAAACATAAGTCTGAAACGTTTGAAAAGTTCAAACAAATTCAGAGTGAAGTTTGAGATCACCGTGACAAGAAGATAAAATGTCTACTATATGATCGTGGAGGTGAATTTCTGAGTTATGAGTTTGGTATGCAACTTAAGACAATGTGGAAGTTGTTTCACAACTCACGCCGCCTGGAACACCATAGTGTGATGGTGTGTCCGAACGTCGTAGTCGTGCTCTATTGGATATGGTACGTACTATGATGTCTCTTATCGATTTGCCACTATCGTTTTGGGGTTATGCATTAGAGACAACTACATTCACTTTAAATAGGGCACCATCTAAGTCCGTTGGGATGACACCGTATGAATTTTGGTTTGGCAGAAACCTAAGCTGTCATTTCTCAGAGTTTGGGAATTCGACACTTATGTCTGATAAGCTCGATCCCAAAGCGGAAAGGTGCATCTTCATAGAATACCCTAAGGAAACAGTTGGGTATACCTTCTATCTCAGATCCAAGGGCAAAGTGTTTGTTGCTAAAAACGGGTCCTTTCTCGAGAAAGAGTTTCTCTCGAAAGAATTGAGTGGGAGGCAGGTAGAACTTGATGAGGTTATTGAACCGTCACTTCAGTTGGATAGTAGCACGACGCAGAAAGATGTTTCTGTGGCGCCTACACCGAATGAAGAGGAAGCTAATGATGATGATCATGAAAACTTCGTATCAAGTTACTGCCGAACCTTGTAGGTTGACAAGGACACGTACTGCCCTGAGTGGTACGTCAATCCTGTCTTAGAAATCATGTTGTTAGACAACGATGAGCCTACGGACTATGAAGAAGCGATGGTGGGCCAGGATTCCAACAAATGGCTAGGAGCCAAGAAATCCGAGAAAGGATCCATGTATGAAAACCTAGTATGGACTTTGGTAGACTTGCCCGTTAAACGGCAGGCCGTTAAGTACAAATGGACATTTAAGAAGAAGACAGACGCTGATGGTAAATGTCACCATTTATAAAGCATGACTTGTCGCAAAGAAGTTTCCGACAAAGTTCAAGGAGTTGACTACGATGAGACTTTCTCACCCGTAGTGATGCTAAAGTCTGCTGGAATTATGTTAGTAGTTGCTGCATTTTTCGATTATGAAATCTGGTAGATGGATGTCAAAACAGAGTTTCCTTAACGGTTTCGTGAGGAAAGGTTGTATGTGATACAACCAGAAGGTTTTGTCAGTCCTAAGGATGCTAAAATGTATGCAAGCTCCAGCGATCCTTCTATGGACTGGAGCAAGCATCTTGGAGTTGGAATATACGCTTTGATGAGGTGATCAAAGTTTTTGGGTCTGTACAAAGTTTATGAGAAACTTGTATTTACAATAAAGTGAGTGGGAGCACTATAGAATTTCTAATAAGTATATGTGGATGACATATTGTTGATCGGAAATGATGTAGAATTTCTGGAAAGCACAAAGGGTTGTTTGAAAAGGAGTTTTTCAAAGGAAAACCTGGAATGAAGCTACTTAAATATTGGGCATCAAGATCTATAGAGATAGATCAAGACGCCTGATAAGATTTTTTCAATGAGTACATACCTTGACAAGATTTTGAAAGAGTTCAAAATGGATCAGTCCAAGAAGGAGTTCTAGCCTGATTTGTAAGGTGTGGAGTTGAGTGAGACTCAAAGCTCGACCACGGCAGAAGAAAGAGAAATGACGAAGGTCGTCCCCTATGCCTTATCCATAGGCTCTGTATAGAATGACATGCTGTGTACCGCACCTGGTGTGTGCCTTGCCATGAGTCTGTCAAGGGGTACAAGAGTGGTCCAGGAGTGGATCACTGGAGAGCGGTCAAAATTATCCTTAGTAAATAGAGAACTAAGGAAATGTTTCTCGATTATGGAGGTGATAAAGAGTTCGTCGTAAAGGGTTACGTCGATGCAAGCTTTGACACCAATCCGGACGACACTAAGTAGCAATCCGGATACGTATAGTGGGGCAGCCATTTGGAATAGCTCCAAGTGGAGCGTGGTAGCAGTATCTATAGTATGACATAAAGATTTGCAAAGTACACACGGATCTGAATGTCGCAGACCCGTTGACTAAAACCTCTTTCACATGCAAAACATGATCGAACCCCAGAACTCATTGGGTGTGAGATTCATAACAATGTAAATCACATAGCGATGTGAACTAGATTATTGACTCTAGTGCAAGTGGGAGACTATTGGAAATATGCCCTAGAGGCAATAATAAATTGGTTATTATTATATTTCCCTGTTCATGATAATCGTTTATTATCCATGCTATAATTGTATTGATTGGAAACTCAAATACATGTGTGGGTACATAGACAACACCATGTCCCTAGTATGCCTCTAATAGACTAGCTCATTGATCAAAGATGGTCAAGGTTTCCTAGCCATAGGCATGAGATGTCATTTGATAACGGGATCACATCATTAGGAGAATGATGTGATGGACAAGACCCAAACTATGAACGTAGCATATGATCGTGTCAGTTTATTGCTATTGTTTCTGCATGTCAAAGTATATGTTCCTATGACCATGAGATCATGCAACTCACTGACACCGGAGGAGTACCTTGTGTGTATCAAACGTCGCAACGTAACTGGGTGACTATAAAGATGCTCTACAGGTATCTCCGAGGGTGTCTGTTGAGTTGGCAAGGATCAAGACTGGGATTTGTTACTCCATCTGACGGAGAGGTATCTCAGGGTCCACTCGGTAATACAACATCACTACAAGCCTTGCAAGCAATGTGACTAAAGTGTTAGCCACATGATCTTGTATTACGGAACGAGTAAAGAGACTTGCCGGTAACGAGATTGAACTAGGTACAGAGATACCGACGATCGAATCTCGGGCAAGTAACATACCGAAGAACAAAGGGAACAACGTACGAGATTAACTGAATCCTTGACATAGAGGTTCAACCGATGAAGATCTTCGTAGAATATGTAGGAACCAATATGGGCATCCAGGTCCCGCTATTGGTTATTGACCGTAGAGGTGTCTCGGTCATGTCTACATAGTTCTCGAACCCACAGGGTCTGCACACTTAATGTTCGGTGACGTTTCGGTATAGTTGAGTTATGTATGGTGGTGACCGAAGGTTGTTCGGAGTGCCGGATGAGATACCGGACATCGCGAGGAGCCTCGGAATGGTCCGGAGGTAAAGATTGATATATAGGAAAGTGGTGTTTGAACTCCGGAAAAGTTTCGGGCATTTCCGGTAGTGTACCGGGAGTGACGAATGGGTTCCGGGGGACCACCAAGTGGGTCCCACACACGCCAAGTGGGTCACATGGACCTGAGGGTGGCGCACCAGCCCCTAGTGGGCTGGGCGGCCGGCCCAAGAAGGCCTATGCGGCTAGGGGTGGGAAAGTCCAAGAGGAGATAAGGAAAAACAAGTGGAAGTGGAATCCTACTTGGAGTAGGACTCCTCAACCTCTCCCACTTCGTCCGCACCAAGGGGCAGCCCTTGGGCCGCCGGCCTCCCTCCCCTTCCTCCTATATATACTAGAGGGAGAGAGGGCAAACGCACTTCAACCCTAAGCCACGGTGCAGCCCTCTCTCCCAATAGATCAAGTCCTCTAATTTTCAGCGGTGCTTAGGCGAAGCCTTGCTGTAATAGTTCCACCACCATCGCCGCCACGCCGTCGCGCTGCCAGAGAACTCATCTACCTCTCCGCTCCTCTTGCTGGATCAAGAAGGCGGAGATCGTCATCGAGCTGTACGTGTGCTGAACGCGGAGGTGCCGTCCGTTCGGCGCTAGATCGGGACAGATCGTGATTGGATCGCGAGACGGCTTGCGATTTGGATCGCGAAGATGTTCGACTACATCAACCGCGTTTCTTAACGCTTCCGCTTAGCGATCTACAAGGGTATGTAGATTCACTCTCCCTATCGTAGATGCTCATCACCATGGATAGATCTTGCGTGTGCGTAGGAAATTTTTTGTTTCCCATGCAACGTTTCCCAACATGGTGGACTCTCATGGAAGAAACTTGGTTCAAGGATTTGTATGCACAAGTAGTATTTCTACTTAGTACGAAGTTTTGGCTAGCAAAAGGTTCTAAACAAGCACCACATGTTGGAGGATCCATAACAATATAATCTCTATGCAAATATACCCAAACATAACCATTACGTTGTCTTCCTTGTCCAACTTCAACTATTTGACTAAGTTTGAAAATAATTAATGGGTATTCAAAATCATAAAAGATGTCCAAGATAATATATTTATATGTGAAAATTCTCTTTCTTATACTAATCATTCATGAATTGCTCATATGACCAATATAGTGATTGCGAAACTTCAATAGATTTTACTTTCTAAACTAGATGTGAAACTACTACTAAGCATAAAGCACATTGATAATTTCAGATTTATGACATTTCATTCATTCACAATTTACTGTTAGGATATGACTGAAGCACAAGAGTAAACATCAAACTACTCTCAAAAGATATAAGTGAAGATCAATGAGTAGTCGAACAATTAAGTAGCTATGTGAGGACTCTCTCCCAATAAAGATTTTCAGATCTTTGTATTTTATTCAAACAGCAAACTAAATAAAAATGCATTCCAAGAATAGCACATATCATGTGGACAAATAAAAATTTAGGCTCAACATAGGCTAACCGATATTTGTTTGATGAAAAGAGGTGGGATGCGTAGCATCCCCAAGCTTAGATGCTTGAGACTTCTTGAAATATTTACTTGGGGTGCCTTGGGAATCCCCAAGCTTGAGCTTTTGTATCTCGTTCAATCCTCTCATATCCCGGTTTCACCTAAGTCTCAAAAACTTCATCCACACAAAACTCAAAGAGAACTCATGAGATAGGTTAGTACACATAAGAACAAGTCAACACTTCATGTACTTACAAGACAAGTTGCACAATAATTTTTCAAACATCATCTACTTTTTATTATCGTTTCCATAATTTATATCTACCAATATAGGCTATGGAAAGTATAGGATAAGTAGATAACAAAACTATGACAACAATCTGTCCAAACAGAACAGTCTATAGCAATCTATTAAACCAGTGTACTTCTGTAACTCAAACAATTCTCAAATTTTAGGACATGATAAATAATTTATATGACAAAACTGTGTAAAAATTTCAAACACTACAGCAAAAGTTTCTGTTTTTACACATCACACATCAAACATGCAATGGAGACATCTTAAGGCAATTCTTGGAACTTTTTATTGAAAAACAAGATTATAAATAGCATCTAACAGAGAACAAAAAAATTAAATAACGCTCCAAGCAAAACATATATTATGTTATGAATAAAAATATAGCTCCAAGTAAGATGTACCGATAATGTTGGAGAGGAAAGAGGGGATGCCTTCCGGGGCATCCCCAAGCTTAGACGCTTGAGTCTTCCTTGGATATTACCTTGGGGGTGCCTTGGGAATCCCCAAGCTTAGGTCCTTGCTGCTCGTTGTTCACCTCATTTCGGTATCTCACCCAAAACTTGAAAACTTCAATCAGACAAAACTTAACGAAACTTCGTGAGATGGGTTAGTATAATAAAGATAGATCATTCACTTAGGTACTGTCAAGACAAGATTCATAATTGTTCTCACATAATACCTACTGTATTATAACATTCCCATAATTTATACCACTCAATATAAGCTATAGAAATACTTAGAACAAATAAACTATGAATGCAAAACAGAATCTGTCAAAAACAGAATAGTTTGTGAAGATCTGAATGAAGACCATACTTCCTTGACTCTAAAAATTCTGAAAAATTAGGACAACGCAGAGAATTTGCATAGCAAGAATGTGTAAAAATGCCAGAATTTTTTGGCGCTCCAGTAAAATGAGAGAAATTGTGCACTGGACGTAAAAGTTTCTATTTTTGCACAGAATCAAACTAACAAGTTTCCACACTATCCCAAAGGCTCTGCTTGGCACTTTATTGAAAAAAAGACACAAAACATGATTACTAAAGTATCTTAATCATGTGAACACATAAAAGCAGAAAGTAAAAGTGTTGGGTTGTCTCCCAACAAGCGCTTTTCTTTAATGCCTTTTAGCTAGGCATGATGATTTCAATGATGCTCACATAAAAGTAAAGAATTGAAACACAATGGGAGCATCATGAAGCATATGACAAGCACATTTAAGTCTAGCCCACTTCCCATGCATAGGTATTTTGTGAGAAAGCAATTTACGGTAGCAAGAATCAACTAGCATAGGAAGGCAAAACAAGCATGACTTCAAAACTATGAACACATAGGGAGGAAACTTGATATTATTGCAATTCCTACAAGCATAAGTTCCTCCCTCATAATAGTTTTCAGTAGCATCATGAAGGAATTCAACAATATAACTATCACATAAAGCATTATCTTCGTGATCCACAAGCATAGGAAATTTATTACTCTCCCCATAGGCAAACTTCTCATGCATAATAGTGGGAGTATCATATGAAACTTGAATACTATAGATTGGTTCCACATTAAAAGCATAATGTTCAGAAAAAGGGTATTCATAATTATGAAAATTTTATAATAATAATAATCATCACTACTTATTTATAACATAAGTATCATCACAATAATCATCATAAGTAGCAACTTTGTTCTCATCATAATCGATTGAAACCTCTTCCAAGATAGTGGACTTATTTCTAAATAAAGTCATGAGCTCTCCAAATCCACTTTTATCATTATAATAAGATTCAACACCCTCCAAAGTAGTGGGATAACAATCACCTAGAGTTGACACTCTTCCAAACCCACTTTCATAAAAATTGCAATCATCATAAATAGGAGGCATGCAATCATCATAACAAATTTGATCATTCAAAGTAGGGGGACTAAAAATATCATTTCCATTATGCATAGCATCCCCAAGCTTGGGACACACATCAATTCCAGCAAATATATTCTCAAATATGTCATTCTCATCAAGCATAGCATCCCCAAGCTTGTGGGTTTGCATATCATTAGCATAATCATCAATAGCATGAATAGCACCAATAGTGTAACAATTATCATCATAATTTTCCAAGTTGGTGCCAAAAATATTTTCAATATTATAAGGCGTATTATTATCTTCCCAATCATCCTCATCACAAGAAGTAGCGGGCATAACAAAATAGTCATCAAGTGAATCATCGTCCACACTACTTTCGTATTCATTATAAAAAATTATAGGAGCAACATTATTTGGGAGAGATACCTTTCTACCTATACTTCTCCTTCTTTTCTTCTTCTTCACCACCTTATGTGTGGGTTTAAGTGATTTTTTCAAGCTTCTTATTGAAGGATTGGTTTGATGGAAAACTCTTCCTTGAAAACCGATTCAACACGAGAAACAATAGGAGGGTATTGGGATACCTTTACCCTTTCATTAGTATTCCTTTTATATTCTATTGGTTTCTCATTCTTTCTATAGTTGGCAATATAAGCATTCTCATTGCAATTCACTACGCAAAACTTATAGATTTCTTGTAGATTAGTTTCATTATCATTTGTGACAATTAATATATCAAACCAATCATTTTTATGTGATAATTCTTCACACCCCCAAAATAAGCAAAGTTCATTATAGAGTTCATGGGAGATCAAATTATCACAATATTTGGAAACGGTTCGGTCATGAAAAAGCATGCATTGGAAATTAAGATGACCAACCCTATTGCAAAGTTCACAAGTAATGGGATGAAGAGAGCATAATCTTGTAGCACATTCATCTATCACTTTAAGCCACCAATTAGTTTGATCTTATTTATGTTTCTTACAAAATCTATCATCCCTATAAGGCATGTCTTTACAAATTTCACTCCACAAAAATTGACATGCTTATAGGAATTCTTTTTATCATGACTAGTGCAATCATCATGAGCATCATGGATATTCAGAGAATTCATACTAGCAATATTGCAATCATGCTCATCATTCAAGGAATTCTCATTATGTGTTTTCATAAATTCTTCCTCTACCAATTGAGCACAATTTTTTGAACTATCATTTTTCACAAAAAGACTTTATAAAGACGAAACAATTGATGCAACCTAAACTCCATTTTTTTTGCAGTTTTCTTTTATAAAACCAAAATAGTGAAAAACAAGAAACCAAAAGATTTAATTGCAAGATCTAAAGATATACCTTCAAGCACTCACCTCCCCGGCAACGGCGCCAGAAAAGAGCTTGATGTCTACCACGCAATTTTATTCTTGTAGACTATGTTGGGCCTCCAAGCATAGTGTTTTGTAGGAAAGTAGCAATTTTCCATCTAGTGGATGGCCTAAGGTTTATCAATCCATAGGAGGTGTAGGATGAAGATGATCTCTCTCAAACAACCCTGCAATCAAATACAAGAAATCTCTTGTGTCCCCAACACACCCAATACAATGGCAAATTGTATAGGTGCACTAGTTCGGCAAAGAGATGGTGATACAAGTGCAGTATGGATGATAGAAATAGGTTTTTGTAATCTGAAAATAGAAAAACAGCAAGGTAGCAAGTGGAAAACAATGAGCAAAACATTGTATAAATGCTTGGAAACAAGGCCTAGGGTTCATACTTTCACTAGTGCAATCTCCCAACAATGCTAACATAGTTGAATCATATGATCATCCCTCAACGTGCAACAAAGAATCACTCCAAAGTTCCGATCTAGCAGAGAACAAATAGATGAAATTGGTGTAGGTAGTAGAACCACCTCAAAGTTATTCTTTTCGATCAATCTTTTGAGCTATTCATATAAGTGTCACAAACAACCCTAGAGTTCGTAGTAAAATAACACCAATGATACATATCAATCCACCCTAATGTCGCCTAGATACGCCAATGTCACCTCAAGTATCCGTGGGTAAATCAAGCAACATGCATCAAACAATTTCAGATCTATCATATTCAATCCAACACAAAGAACTTCAAGGAGCACCCCAAGATTTCTATCGGAGAACATAGTATGAAAATGTGCAATCAACCCCTATGCATAGATCCCCAAGGTCACCTGAATCCGCAAGTTGATGCCTCAACATATATCAAGTGAATCAATAGAATACCCCAATGTCACTACGGGTATCCCATGCAAGACATACATCAAGTGTTCTCAAACCATAATATCATCATAACGAGATCTCAAAGGGTAAGATTCAATTCATCACAACAAGATTGAGAGGGAAGAACACCATATGATCCATCTAAATTAACAAAGCCCATGATACATCAACATCGTGCATTCTCGAGAACACGAGAGAGAGATTGAACACATAGCTACCGGTACAAACCGTCAGCCCCGAGGGTGAACTACTCCCTCCTCATCATGGCCTCTGCCGGGATGATGAAGATGGCCACTGGAGATGATTTACCCTCTCCGGCAGTGTACTGGAACGGCTCCAGATTGGTTTTTTGTCGATACAGAGAGTTGGGGCGGCAGAACGAGGAGTCTCTCTTTATTTCTGGGGTTTTTGGGATTTATAGGATTTTCAGCATTGGAATCACGCGCAACGGAGTAACTTGGGCCCCACAAGCCATCAGGGCACGCCCCCTACGGGGGTGCCCTGTTGGCTTGTGGCCCACAGGTGGCTCCCCTCTGGTGGTTCTTCGCTCCAATGTTCCTTATTTCCTCCAGAAAAAATCACAAAAAAGTTTTGGGCGATTCCGAGAACTTTCATTTTCTGCACAAAAACAACACCATGGTAATTCTGCTGAAAACAGCGTTAGTCCGTGTTAGTTCTAAATAAATCATATAAAGTGCATCAGAACCATATAAAAGTATTGTAAACATATGTGAATATGGCATGAATACTTCATAAATTATCGATACATTGGAGACGTATCACCTACTGTTTTGAATCAGCTTATAAGACTGTGACGCCCCCAGCCTCGACCGTACACTAAACAATCACGCAATGCGTACGACCAAGATTAGGGACTCACTAATCAATATCACAACACAACTCTAAACATAAATATAAAGTCATACAGCTTCATATTACAAGCCAGGGGCCTCGAGGGCTCGAATACAAAGCTCGACATAGCACGAGTCAGCGAAAGCAAATAATATCTGAGTACAGACATAAGTTAGACCAGTTTTGCCTTAAGAAGGCTAGCACAAACATAAGCAGCGGATCGAAGAGGCGAGGCCTCCTGCCTGGGAACCTCCTAACTACTCCTGGACGTCGGAGAAGTCTACGTCGTAGTAAGCTCCATCCTGCTGGTAGGGGCCTCCGTCGGGGTAGTAGTAGTCATCTCCGGCGTACTCCAACTCCTGGGCTCCATCAACTGAATGCAGCAACGTATCGAGGGGGAAAAGAGAAGTGCAAAGCAGCGTGAGTACTCATCCAAAGTACTCGCAAGACTTACATCAGAACTATGCTAGATATGCACCAGTGTCAAAGGAATGGGGCTATATCTTTGGACTAAACTGCAGAAATGCCAGAAGAGAGAAGAAGGCCTAGTCCTATCGAAGACTAGCATATTCAGCGTCTTGCAGCATAAGACGAGAGTAGACTGGTATCACAAATATAGTCATATTAATGTAGCAACATTTTATTAACTAACCACGCCCAGAGATCCTTCCCCGACTCCCTGCGAGGAAGCAATCTCGGAGCCACAATTCATTTTATTAGTTTATGATTATAGTTGTAGTAGGTCAAAGCACAACTCCAAGTCGTCCTGTTACCGTGGACACGGCTATTCGAATAGTTTGTTCTTCCCTGCAGGGGTGCACCTCATTTCCAACACGCCTGGTCACCTCCGGCCGGACACACTTTCCTGGGTAATGCCCGGCCTCGGGATACAGCACGTTGTCGCCCCACCTAGACTCAACGAAGAGGTCAGCCCGCCGGTCTAAATCCTAAGCGCGCAGGTTCGTGGGCCCACTTGCCCTTGCGCTCCTGCACGATGCGAGGGCGGCCGAAAGCAGACCTAGTACACTCTAGTCCAAGAGCTGTACGTTCCAGCCCAATTCGGCGCGCGCCGCTCCGATGCTGACGTCCGAAGAGCTTCGGCTGATACAACGACGCTGAGTGCCCATAACTTCCCCACGTGAAGGTTTAGTGCGTTAAAGGTCGTATCGACCAACTCAGATTAAATACTCAACCCATTAGCATTTTAATTAGTGCGGGGCAAGCACAAACCATAAGTGCAGTCCGTCGCCCCGCCAGTAACCTCGGGTGCCTTACCGGCGCACCCCACCACATTTCACGGATGCCTTACGGCGCATCCCACCAAATCTTTATCTCGCGCGTACCCTTGGGGCCGACCCGACTTCAACATGTTTCTGTAACCAGGTCAAAGTAACTGTGTGTCTATACACCAAGTGGATATCCGAGGAATCACCCTCGATGGATCCCACTCGAGGTATGGGTAAGGCAAGAGTCGCTAACGGTAATGGAAAGGAGGAATTACCCTCGATACCCATGACCGATAACTACGCTACAGAATTAACACCGGGAGTGCTAAGTGAGGTATCACCCTCGGCACTCGGTAGTAGCTCTGCAGTGCCATACTAAAGGGGGTGTGTGGTGATGTGTCGGTAACGGCTTGTCAGTCGTGACGACTGAGTCTTCTGTCTTCAAGTCCTCGGTGTCGTCGATGAAAGCAGGGGCAACTGGGACTAAGGGGGTCTCAGGGGTTCATTGATCAACCTATTCTAGACAGTTGATATAACAGCAGGTGTAATAGCAGTTCATCAAAAACAGGCTATGCATCAGAATAAGAGCTAACTAATACAGTAGCAAAATCTAATGCAAGAACAAGAGGGAGAAGAATAGGCGAAATCGGAATACTCAAGGGGGTTTTGCTTGCCTTGCCGCTCTGCGGCAAAAGGCTGGTCGTCGGCGGTGTAGTCGATCTCGGCAGCACCGTCAGCCTCGGGGTCTACCGGAGAGAAGAGGGGGAAGAAACAATAAATATAAAGCACACAGATGCAAAACGATGCATGACATGGCAATACGCAGGGCTAGGGGTGTTTACGGCCTATCTAAGTGCGATGGTTAATTCAGAATTTTATTTGAAATTATTTTATTAAAGTCATGCACTATTCACCTATCTGAAACAGGCAAAAAGTTGCATGTTCAGATAGCTAGGGGCATGTGACAAATGAATGGATGGCATATTTGGATTCGTGGGATTGTTTTGATCAACTTTCATATATAAATTATTTTCATCTGAGCTATGGTTTAAAAGATATGATTTTCTAAAGTTTTAATCAATTTCTGGAATTATTTTAATTTATTAAATCCAACATTATCCAGAACAGTGTAATGTGATATCAGCATGACATCAATATGACGTCAGCAGGTCAACTCTGGCTGACCAGAGTCAAACCTGACATGTGGGGTCCACATGTCATAGTCATAGTCAATTTCCAG
This sequence comes from Elymus sibiricus, assembly GCA_039707655.1. Lineage (NCBI taxonomy): Eukaryota > Viridiplantae > Streptophyta > Magnoliopsida > Poales > Poaceae > Elymus > Elymus sibiricus. The sequence goes on along the minus strand of CM077663.1, from coordinate 97,125,386 downwards.
GGTTTTAATTTAATTAAAACAGTTTAATTAACAACTGGGGCCCATATGTCAGTGACTGATTAGGCAATTTAATTAATTTTAATTAATCTATTTACTAATTTAAACACCTGACAAATGGGGCCCATATGTCATAGACACAGGGGGTGTGGGGCCCCACTGTCAGTGACTGGGGCCAGCCCAGTCAGCAGTTGACCCAGTCAACTGGGTCAACCGGGTCCGTTGGGGCCACTGGCAGTGACACTGGGGGTGCCCCCAAGCCTGCCAGGTCAGCGGCGGCGCTGGCCGGCCACCGGAGCTGCTCCAGCGAGCACCCGAATCGCCGGAGAGGCTCGGAAATGGCGCACGGGGCACCATTTCGAGCGCGGCCGGCGGCGTTCGATAGCTGGGAGAGCCACCGATCCGTTCCGGGCATCTGGACGAGCTAAGGTGGACGGAGGCGAGCAGCACATCGACGGCGGCGGAGTGAAGCTTCGGCCGGCGATGGCAAATGACGATGCAGCGCGCAAACGAGAGAACTAACGGTGCGGGGCGAGCCTACGCGGTGCGGCGGGTCGAGTGGTGGCGGCGGTTGGACCAAATGGTCACCGGAGCGACGCCGGCGGCGAGGTCAGGCGGAGCCGCGTTCGGGCACACGCCGGGGACGGCGCTAGGAGGCGCGAACGGGCTCGTGCGTGGGTCCATCGTGCTCCTGGAAGCACCAGGAGCTCGACGGTGAGCTCAGGCGAGCGTGACAATGACGGTGGCGACAGCCACGAGCTCAACGGCGGCGATGCATTCGGGTGCTCGTCGCAGATGGCCCTAGAGGCAGCTAACGACGACGAGAGCGAGAGGGGGAAGAAGCGGAGGCTCACAGAGGGGCGTTGCCGTTCAAAGTGGGCTCGGAGAGGGCTCGACGGCGACGAATTTGGCGACGGCGATCCTGCGGGTCCGAGGTAGAAGACGACGGCGTGGGGGCGCTCCAGGGGCTCCGGAGCTCGGGGTCGTGGTCGAGGAGGATGAGGGGGTCACGGCGGTTCTTCTTGGTGTGGCGGCAAGGCGCGGGAGGGGCGGTGGCTACGCTAGCCGGCGTCCATGGCGACGGTGGCGCTCGGGCGAGCTGGGGGCGAGTGAGGGAGAGGGGTAGAGTGGCGACATGGAGGTCTAGAGGGGACAGGGCTTTTTCCCTTTTCTTTTCTGTTTTCTATTTCCAGTTTCTGTTTTATTTTATTTTGGCATTTTTCCTTTACCACAAAAATGTGAGACATGGCCCAAATATTAACTTGCAATATCCCACATGTCCACAGTAACTTTGGGGATTATTTAAAACTGTTTGCATTTCCAATTTGAATTTAAATGCATTTCAAAATACTTTTAGCTCCTGTTTTATATGGTGGGGTCCATACCAGTAGCTAGGTGATGTTGTTTTCCTCAACATGATTTGTTTTGGAATATTCCACAACTTTGGAACATTTTACTTTAATTGTTTGAGGATTATATTTCATCACTTCAAATCACAGGGGCATTTGCATTGGAATTTGAATTGGAATTTGATTTTCAACTAGATCATATACCACTTAGCAAAATGATCATGCACTGATCATGGTGTTCACTGTGCACCATTACATAGGGTGTGTTACAACTCTCCTCTACTAACAAGAATTCTCGTCCCGAGAATTAAGAAGTAGAAGGGAAAAGCTCGGGGTATTCTTCGCGAAGATGATCCTCGCGTTCCCAAGTAGCTTCATCTTCTGAATGATTTGACCATTGAACCTTGAGGAAGTTGATAGTCTTCTGAAGAGTCTTGCGTTCCGTTTCATCAAGAATGCGGATCGGACGCTCCTTGTAGGAAAGATCATCTTGTAGTTCCAGCTCCTCATAGTCCACAACTCGTTGCGGATCCTTAAAGCATCGACGCAATTGAGAGACATGGAAGACATCGTGTAGATGAGAGAATTTTGGTGGCAGCTCCAACTTGTAAGCCACATTACCACGCCGTTCAAGCACAGTGAAAGGACCAATATATCGAGGAGCCAGCTTGCCCTTGATCCCAAAACGGTGTGTACCTCTCATTGGCGTGACACGAAGATAAGCCTTTTCGCCAGGTTGATAGACCATATCCTTGTGATGACGGTCATACTGACTCTTTTGACGAGACTGAGCCGTCTTAAGATTCTCTCGCACAATCTAAACTTGTTCTTCTGCTTGTTGAATGATGTCCGGACCAATAAGTGCACGTTCCCCAATTTCTGACCAATTCAGAGGGGTTCGGCACTTACGTCCATATAACACTTCAAAGGGAGCCATCTTTAAGCTAGCTTGATAGCTATTGTTGTAGGAGAACTCAGCATACGGAAGAGATTCCTCCCATTTCTTGCCGAAAGAAATAACACAAGCACAAAGCATGTCTTCGAGAATTTGGTTGACTCTTTCAACTTGACCCTGGGATTGAGGGTGAAAAGCGGTGCTGAATTGCAAATGAGTTCCCATAGCTTCCTGGAAACTTTCCTAGAATCTTGAAGTGAACAAACTGCCACGGTCCGAACTGATAATCAGTGGAATACCGTGAAGTGAAACAATTCTGGCCATGTAGAGAGTTGCCAGCTGACTAGCAGTGATTGTTTCTTTGACAGGCAGGAAATGTGCAACTTTGGAAAGCCTGTCTATGACGACAAGAATAGCATCATTACCTTTCTGCGACCTGGGTAAACCAGTAATGAAATCCATTTCAACATGATCCCATTTCCATTCAGGAATAGCAATGGGTTGCAGAGTTCCAGCAGGTTTTTGATGTTCTGCTTTGGTGCGACGGCAAACGTCACATTCAGCGACATATCGAGCAATGTCTTGCTTCATATTTGGCCACCAGAATCTTTGACGAATGTCCTGGTACATCTTGGTACTACCCGGATGAATAGATAAAGGGGTATCATGGGCTTCCTTCAGTATCTTACCAGTCATATTCAGGTTCTCCTTCTTAGTGGGAATGAACAAGCGACCCTTGAAGTAGACGGCTTCATCATCAGCAATGGTGAAGTCTGAGGGTTTACCTTCCGCCAGGTATCGTTTAATCTTTTCAACTTCACTGCAATAGTGTTGCATAGTTTTGATACTGCCCTCGAGATCTGGCACAGCAACCAAGTTGCTCAGAGAACCCTGGTTAACAACACGAAGGTGCATCTTGTGGGCCTCCAGTGGAGGGGGAACAAGATAACCCTGAGGAACAATATGGAGGTTCAGTTTGCGGAATTCTTCTTGCAACAGAGGGTGAACCTTATGAACCTGGAGGTAGTTGCAATAGGATTTGCGGCTTAAAGCATCAGCCATCACATTAGCCTTGCCTAGGGTATAAGAAATACCCACATCATAATCTGCTACGCGCTCCATCCATCTCTGTTGACAGAGATTCAGTTCTGGCTGAGTGAACAAGTACTTCAAGCTTTGGTGGTCAGTATAGATCTCGCAATGATTACCGAGAATGTAATGTCGCCAATTTAATAGAGCATAGACCACTGCAGCTAACTCAAGATCATGAACTGGATAGTTCTCTTCATGAGGACGCAATTGTCTTGAGGCATAAGCAACTACTCTGCGCTCTTGCATTAGGACACAGCCTAATCCTTGACGAGAAGCGTCACAATAAATGACAAAGTCCTTGCAAGAATCCGGTGGAGCAAGCACTGGTGCTGAGGTAAGCTTGTCCTTGAGAGTCTGGAAACTTTCCTGACATTTGTCTGTCCATTCAAACTTAACACCTTTGTGAAGCAAATCGGTCAGGGGCTTTGCAATCTTGGAGAAGTTCTTGACAAAGCAACGGCAATAGCTGGCAAGCCCAAGAAAACTTCTGACTTGCTTAACATTCTTCGGGGGAGTCCAGTCAAGAATAGCCTGAACTCGTTCAGGGTTGACGGCAATAGCATCCTTGGAGATCACATGACCAAGGTAAGTCACTTCATTTAGCCAGAACTCACACTTAGAGAACTTGGCATACAGTTGATGTTCTCGAAGCCTTTCGAGCACAAGACGAAGATGTTTGGCATGTTCTTCTTCATTCTTGGAATATATCAGAATGTCATCCAGATATACCACGACAAACTTGTCGAGATAATCCATGAAGATATAATTCATCAACCGTGAGAAGTTTAATGGGGCATTTGTTAAGCCGAAAGACATGACGGTGTACTCGTATGAACCATAGCGAGTAACAAATGCTGTTTTTGGAATATCTTCTTCTCGAACACGGATCTGATGATAACCCAACCTCAAGTCGAGTTTAGAGAATACTGACGATCCAGCAAGCTGATCATGCAGATCATTGATCCGGGGAAGCGGATATTTGTTCTGAATTGTTGCTTGGTTGATTGGTCGGTAATCTTGAACTAATCGGTTAGTACCATCTTTCTTCCTGACAAAGAGAGAAGGTGCTCCCCAAGCTGATGAGCTAGGACGAATAAAACCTTTGCGAAGCGACTTGTCAATTTCTTCTTTAAGTTCAAGCAGTTCATGTGGTGGCATTTTATAAGGCCGCTTAGCAATAGGGGTGGTGCCTGGTTTCAAGTCGATGACGAACTCGACGGCTCTAGCAGGGGGAATGCCTGGAAGCTCTTTTGGAAATACATCTTGAAAGTCTCGAACCACTGGAATGCTTTCAATCCCCTCAAGAGGTGATGCATTCAATGCGTTCATCTCATGAATCTGGGCCTCGGCATCTCGAACGAGGTGGACGGAATGAACCACTATCTCATTTGAAGGGTGCAGAAGGTGCACGGTCTTGGTGGCACATATGACCGAAGCAGTATGTGTTGTTAACCAATCCATTCCGAGAATGAGATCAATATTGGAAGACTTCAACACAATGGGGGAAGCATAGAATTCCAGTCCTTCTATCTCAATGGAGACATCAGGACAATCCATTGAGGTTCGACATTGGCCGGCGGGGGTGGTTACCACTACAGGAGAGTCTATCTCCTCGTGCTTAATGTTATGCAAGCATCCAAAATTACCAGACATAAAGGAATGCGTTGCTCCTGTATCAAACAACACAGAAGCTGGTACTGAGTTGACGAGAAGAGTACCCATCACAGTAGCAGTCTGGCCTTGAGCTTCATTCAATTCAGCATTGTTAGCCTGAGGACGACCAGTGTTAGGCCTGGCATTGTTGTTGCGGGGCTGATAGTTGGGCAGTGCAAGCTGTTTTTGACCCTGTCTGCAATCTTTAGCACGGTGACCTGGACGTCCACACTTGAAGCATAGTCCATCCTCAGGACGGAGGGGTGGAGGTGCAGGTGCTCTTGGCTGTCTTGGCGGTGGAGAGGAGGCAGACGAGGTGCCACATAGGATGGCCTCGGTGCATACGCAGGTGGACGGTAGCTATTGGGGATCCAGATCCTGCGCTTCTGAGATTGTGAGCCCGAAGATGAGCCCGCGTCAGTTTTGCGCTTGGAGTGATCCTTGTACCTCTGCAGACCTGTCTCAATCTGAATAGCCTTATTCTCCAAGGTGGCGAAGTCAGGAAAATCATGAGCTAGAAGAGCGAGGTGAATGTGACACCCTGGGCTTGTACTACAGTGATCATTGTAATTAAGCTACAGTAATGATCATGAATAGTGTCTAATCCTTTTGCTAAGTGAATGCTAAGTGAAGCTTGATCAAGTTGAAGTTCAAATTCAAATTCAAATTTCTTTTCAAAATGCCCTAGGAATTATTGTGATAAAATAATTCTGCAAACAAATAAGATAAAATGTTGCATAATTGTGACAAATCATAAAACAAATAATGTTGAGGAAAACAACATCACCAAGTTTCTGGTGTGGACCCCACCAGTAATAACAGGAGCTAAGGGAATTTTTAAAATGCAATCAAATCAATTATAAAATGCAAACAGATTCTGAAAATGCCCAAAAATGGATGTGGCCCTCCCCAATATTGCTAGCTATTTATTGGAATCAGTGGCATATTTTTGCAATAATTAATATGGGTCTGAAATAATTAAAATAGAAGCTAGAAAAATGAAAAGAAAAGAAAAGGAAAGTAAAGCCCTGGCCACTGGGCCAACCGGCCCAGCCAGCCGGCCCAGCAGGCCCATCTCCTGTCGTCTCCTACCTGCTCCCGCGCGGTGTCGAAGCCGTAGCCGCTCCGATCGCCGGCGCCGCACGCGTCGCGCATTCGGCGACGATTCGAGGGGATAAGGCCGCCCCGAGCTGCCCTCTCCTCCTCCCCGCAAACCCTAGCCCTCAGATCTCGCCCTCCCCCTCTCGTTCGCCCTGCTCGAGCTCACCCGAGCGCTCCCATGGCTGCGCCCGGCTGAGCGCGTGGCCACACCCCCTCCCGAGCTCAACCAAGCCAACCACGGGCTCCGCACCGTTCCCCTCTTCATCCCCATGCTCTGGATCGAGCCCCGGAGGCACCAACGCCGTCGCCTGGAGTCGTCTTCCTCCTCGGATCCGGAGCTCGCCGCCGGCGATTCGCTTCACCGAGCCTTCCTCGAGCACGCGTTGAACGGCGACAGCCCCCTGTGAGCTCCTACTCCTCCTCCCCTCGCTCCTAGCGACGAGCCGGTCCTCCTAGCCGTCGTTTAGCTCGGGCCCGAAACCGTCGCCGCCGTTGCTCGACGCCGACGGCCGTCCGGCGGTCGTTTGGTCCCGCAACCGGGCCCGTTCGGTTGCGGTGGAGGCGTAGAACCCATTCCCGACGAAAGCCCCCTCGATTGCCCGCTAGTTGCACGCGCCCGTGCTCGCCGAGCTTCGGTCCCCGCCGGTGAGCTCCTGGCTGTCGCTACACGCCGTCTCCGGCCGTCGCACCGCCACAGATCGACGTGGCTTGGTCTCCGCGTTCGAACGCGCCCTACCGCGCCGCAAATGGCCGCCTCTGTGCGAAACCCGAGCCTCCCCGCGCTTTCGGGTGCTCGCCGGAGCAATTCCGGCGACCAAACGTCGCCGCCGCCGACGTGGCACCGCTGGGGCCCAGCCCCAGGGTCACTGCCAGTGGGCCCCAGCGCCACTTTTGACCGCGTTAACCACGGTCAACTGCGGGTACTGTTCACCAGAGGCACTGACGTGTGGGGCCCGCATTAATTAAACCCTGATTAGTGCTAATAGGATCTCTAACAGACACTGACATATGGGCCCCCACTCCCTAATTAATCCTTGTTAATTTAAAATAATAAACTGAATTGGCTCTGTGAGTATGACATGTGGGACCCACCCCATCTACTATTCCTTTGGATAAGGCTGACCCAGTCAGCTGCTGACTCAGCCCCCTGGCCCCACCTGTCATTGATTGTGGCTAGCTGTGGCTGAGTATAAAAAGTAATTGCCACTGTTTTGGATAATGTTTTGGATAATTCGAATAAAAATAATCCAGGAAATTCCAGAAAATGATTTAAACTTAGAAAATTAATAGAAAATAAACCGTAGCTCAGATAAAAAAACTTTATACATGAAAGTTGATCAGAAAAATCCCATGAATCCAAATATGACATCCATTCATCTGTCACATGCCCCTAGCTATCTGAACATGCAACATTTTGCCTGTTTCGGATAGATGAATAGTGCAGGCCTACCGATTAATAAATCCAAATTAAATCCTAAAAATAACTGATGTGACTTAGACATGATTTTAGGCAACCCTGCACTGCATCCTAGCTGGCACATGCCTCTAGCACCGCAAACATGGAACTTTTCCACTCCGGTTCGTCTGACCGGTAAATCAACAGACCCGGGAATTATCGTCGGGTATTCTCCCGCTTCGTCTGCAACGCGTAGTATTGCGTTAGTGCATAGCCCTGCATATAGCCATGTCATGCATCATGTTGCATTTGTTTGCTTTATATTTATTGTTTCTTCCCCCTCTTCTCTCCGGTAGACCCCGAGGCTGACGGAGCTGCCGGGTACGACTACGCTCTTGACGTCCAGCCTTTTGCCGCAGAGCAGCAAGGCAAGCAAAACCCCCTTGAGCATTCCGATATCACCCATCTCTCTCCCTCTTATTCTTGCATTAGAATTTTGCTATTGTATTAGATAGCACCTATTCCGATGCATAGCCTGTTTTTGATGAACTGCTATTACACCTGTTTTATATCAACTGCCTAGTATAGGTGGATCAGTGAACCCCTGAGACCCCTTAGTCCCAGTTGCCTCTGCTTTCATCGACGATAATGAGGACTTGAAGACAGAAGAATCGGTCAACCGACCGATAAGCCCCTCACAGCACTACACACCACTTAGTTGTACGACTCTGCAGCGCTACCATCGAGTACCAAGGGTGACTCCTCATGAAGTATTCATGATGCTAGTTCTGTAGCGTAGCTAGTCGGTCGTGGTTTCGAGGGTGATTCCTCCTACACCACTCCCGACAATGACTCTGTCGTGCAACCCCTCAAGTGTGGGACCCGCGAGGGTGATTCCTCTAGTTCCACCTTGATGTTTTCATCGAACGGGGACCGATGAGGGTGATTCCTCAGTTTCCGTCTTGATGATTGGACACACAGTTACTGAGACCGGGTTACTGAAACTTGTTTAAAGACGGGTCGGCCCCAAGGGTACCCGCGAGAGATATTGGTAGGATGCGCCGCAAGGCATCCGAGACTTGGTGGGGTGCGCCGGAAGGCACTCGAATGTTCACTAATAAATTGACTAATGGGCTGAGTATTTAATCTGAGTAGGGCCTACGGGCCTTTATCGCACTAACCACCACGCGGGGTAATCAGTATGGGCTGCTCGGCGGCGTACATTCTCCCGAAAGCTCTTCAGATGCCACGTTTTTCGACTCGCGCCCGGGTGGTCTGGAACGCATGGCGCTTGTTTTTAAGGCATGCTAGGACTGGTCCCGGCCGACGGCGTAACGTGCAGGATGGCGAGGGCGATGGCCCAAGACCCCGAGCCATTAGGATGTAGATCGGCGTGTTGGCCTCTCTGTTGAGCCTAGGTAGGACTACGTCGTGTCGATATGTCGGGCCGGGTATTGACCAGAAAATCATATCCGACCGTAGCTTATCGAGCGTGTTGGGTAATTTGGTGCACCCCTACAGGGAAGAAATCTATTCGAATAGCCATGTCCACGGATAACAGGACGACTTGGAGTTGTGCTTTGGCCTACTACAACTATAACCATAAACTAATTAAAATGAATTGTGGCTCCGGGATTGCTTCCTCGCAGGGAGTCGAGGAAGGATCTCTGGGCGTGTTACTTAAATAAGATTGTTCAACAATATGACTATATATATGAGATGCAGGTCTATTCTCTTCTCATGCTGCAAGATGCTGAAGATGCTAGTCTTCGATAGGACTAGGTCTTCCCCCTATTCTTGCTTTCTGCAGTCAGTCCAGATACACCCCCCTTCACTTGATAATGAAGCATAATTAGCATAGTTCTGATGTAAGTCTTGCGAGTACTTTGGATGAGTACTCACGCTGCTTTGCTCTACCTTTTCCCCTTTCGATACGATTTCGCGTTCAGACGATGGAGCCCAGGAGTCCCAGGATGACGTTCACCCCGCCGACGACTACTACTACCCCGTTGGAGGCCACTACTACCAGGACGGAGCTTACTACGACGTAGACTTCTCTGACGTCCAGGATTAGTTAGGAGGTTCCCAGGCAGGAGGCCTCGCCTCTTTCGATCCGTAGTTTATGTTTGTGTTGGCTTCTTAAGGCATGTTTGTCTAACTTGTCTGTACTCAGATATATTTGCTTCCGCTGACTTGTGCTTATGTCAGAGCTTTATATTCGAGCCCTCGAGGCCCCTGGCTTGTAATATTAAGCTGTATGACCTTTATGTTTGTGTCTTTTGTCGTGTTGTGGTATCAATCAGTGAGTCCCTAATCTTGGCCGTACGCCTTGCGTGTATGATTAGCGTACGGACGAGAATGGGGGCGTCACAAGTTGGTATCAGAGCCGACTGCCTGTAGGTAGCCCCCTTTCCAACTCCTTGGCCGAAGTTGAGTCTAGACATTGAAAACTGTTTTACTAACATGGTTGTGTGGCTTACTGGCCCACGTCGCCGATTGGGTGGTATTAAGATCTTTTATTCCTCTTCTATACTCTGGGATTCTGATCTCTCTTCTCTTTCGGGTTAAATTTTTTGCTAAAATCTAACATTAGGTTCTCGTGATCACATCCATCGGAGAATTGCTTCGTCAAAAATTGGCTTCTTTGAAGTATGATACACGCACTGTCATTTGACATCTTGAATCTCCTTGTTGCAGATGCGTCGTGCTAGGCAGATCGTCCGTCTGACCTAGGCGCACGATGCGACTGGGTTTCCGGCCATTCTGAATGGCCTCTTGAAGACACTTGGTTATCGCTGGTACCCCGAGTACACTGTTTACGAGGAATACCACGAGTTCAACCAGGAACAGTATGAGGCTGAGATGGTTATCTGGGATAAGCATGATCGTACCAGAGATGGGCTGCACACCTTCCGTGGCATTGGAGTGACTATTGAGATGGCAGTACAGGATGCTGCCTATGCTGCTATTGTTCATCTCCGTGCAACAAACCCCAGCTTGGAGGATTCGGCATATCGGTACATTCCGTATGTCCCTGATGGAGTTGATACACCAGCTAACGCTGAGGTCTTGATCCCTTTCGCTCCGCAGCGTACTGATCGGACCTACCCTGCTGTTTGCACCCCTTATGTGAGTCGTCGCTACGACCCACGGGTTCTGATTCAGTATACTGAGACACTGGATCGCACTGTCAGGGCTCTTAATGTCGAGCTGCATGCCACTCGAGCTCATCTGTATCAGGCTATGGAGCATTTGATGCCAGCAGTCCGTGCGAGGATACATCCGGAGAGCATCCTTTACCCAGCCCGGACGGAGTTTCCTCCAGGTCTTGAGTGGCCTCAGGTTGGAGGTCGTACTCGGCACGTGGACCTGTGCTCCCGCTCAGTATGCAGGTTCTACATCAGAGTCTGCACGGGATGCAGGACCCTGCCATCGGTTTTCACAACCGGGGTCATATGCAGCTCCCTGGCTACTTTCGTTGTCTCCGACGCTGATGCGTTGTTGTATCCCTCCACCGCGTGCCTGCGTGCCACCTAGTTGTCTAGTTTGATTTCATGCTGGATCTATCGTCTATTTTGTAACGAACTTATGGTTTGTAATAGACTTATGTATGGATCTGTATGTTGAAATCTGAACTGCTATGTCGTAATTATTGCACTTCCTTCTTTGTGCAATTTACTTCATGAATGATTCATTGATTTTGTCATTACAAAATGCTAAGCCGCCATTGTTAATAATTTGACAGAATGGTTAGGCCAGCAGGTCGTGGTCGTGGTACGCCTGAGCCACCTCCGCCACCGAACTACATGGCTGCTATGATGCAACAGTTTGAGCTGAACCGTCAGTTTATGCAAGGGCTGATGGACCATTTCCCGAGGCCGAACATGAATCAGCCGCCAGCCCCAGTGACGCTGCAAGACTTCATGCGTCTCAACCCTACGAATTTCCGCAGCTCAACTCAGCCGCTTGACGCAGATGACTGGCTCCGTGACATCACCTTTGAGCTGGAAGCTTCAGGTGCCCCAGAGGCTAGCTATGTCACCTTTGCCTCGTACTTTCTGAAGGGTCCTGCTGCTCAATGGTGGGACAGCCACAGGCGCTCTCAGCCTGCTGGAACAGTTATCACCTGGCCAGAATTCCAAGCTGCCTTCCGTGCTCACCACATTCCCTAGGGAATGATGGAAAGGAAGAAGCGTGAATTCCGCAACTTAGTCCAGGGCAACAAGACTGTGGATGCTTATCAACGGGAATTTCTGGATCTGTCTCGTTATGCTGAAGAAGATGTCGCAACTGATGCTCGTAGGCAGGAGAAGTTCCATGAAGGCCTCCACCCAGATATCAAGCTGGCACTCCTTGCTCAAGACTTCAACAACTTTGCCACCTTGGTGGACAAGGCTATTGTAGTGGAGACAGGTCTGCGGGACTACAAGGATCATTCCAAGCGCAAAATTGACGTGGGTTCATCTTCGGGTCCACGTCCTCAGAAGCAAAGGATCTGGATCCCCAACAGCTACCGTCCACCTGCTTATGCACCGAGGCCATCCTATGTGGCGCCTCGTCTGCCCCCTCCACCACCAAGACAGCCAAGAGTTGTACCGCCAAGAGCACCTCAGCCTCCACCGTCCCGTCCTGAGGATGGACTGTGCTTCAAGTGTGGCCGTCCAGGTCACCATGCTAGAGACTGCAGGCAGGGTCAGAATCAACTTGCACTGCCTACCAACCAGCCTCGCAACAACAATGCCAGGCCTAACCCTGGTCGTGTTCAAGCCAACAATGTTGATCTGAATCAAGCTCAAGACCAGCCTGCTACTGTGATGGGTACACTCCTTGTTAACTCAATACCCGCATCCGTATTATTTGATACTGGGTCATCGCATTCATTCATGTCGGAAGAATTTGCATCTAAGCATAACCTTAGGAGCGAGAACATGGACATTCAAGTAATGGTATCCACCCCCGCGGGAAATTGTCGGACTTCTATGGTATGTCCTAACGTCACCGTTGAAATCGAAGGACTAGAATTCCTCGTCTCGCCCATTGTGTTGGCGTCTTCCAATATTGATTTACTCTTGGGAATGGAGTGGATGAAAGCACATTGTGCTTCAGTTGTTTGTGCCACTAAGACCGTGCATCTTCTGCACCCTTCCAACGAGTTAGTGGTTCATACCGCTCGTCTCGATCGTAATGCCGAGACCCAGATTCATTTCATGAACGCATTGAATGCTTCACCTCTCGAGGGAATTGAAAGCATTCCAGTGGTTCGAGACTTCCCAGATGTATTTCCAGAAGAGCTTCCAGGCATTCCCCCTGCTAGAGCAGTCGAGTTCGTCATCGACTTGAAACCAGGCACCACCCCTATTGCTAAGCGGCCTTATAAAATGCCTCCCCATGAACTTCTTGAGCTTAAGGAAGAAATTGACAAATCGCTTCGCAAGGGTTTTATTCGTCCTAGTTCCTCAGCTTGGGGAGCACCTTCTCTCTTTGTCAAGAAGAAGGATGGTACGAATCGGTTAGTTCAAGATTACCGGCCTGTTAATCAAGCAACAATTCAAAATTAGTATCCGCTTCCCCGGATCAATGATCTGTATGATCAGCTTGCAGGATCATCAGTGTTCTCTAAACTTGACTTGAGGTTGGGTTATCATCAAATCCGTGTTCGTGAAGAAGATATTCCAAAGACAGCCTTTGTTACTCGCTATGGTTCATACGAGTACACCGTCATGTCTTTCGGCTTAACAAATGCCCCAGCAACCTTCTCTCGGTTGATGAATTATATCTTCATGGATTATCTCGACAAGTTTGTCGTGGTATATCTGGATGACATTCTGGTGTTCTCCAAGAATAAAGAAGAGCATGCCGAACATCTTCGCCTTGTGCTCGAAAGGCTTCGAGAACATCAACTATATGCTAAGTTCTCCAAGTGTGAGTTCTGGCTAGATGAAGTGACTTACCTTGGTCATGTGATTTCCAAGGATTGTATTGCCGTCAACCCTGAACGAGTTCAGGCTATTCTTGACTGGACTCCCCCGAAGAATGTCAAGCAAGTGAGAAGTTTTCTCGGTCTCGCCAGCTATTGCCGTCGATTCATTGAGAACTTCTCCAAGATTGCAAAGCCCTTAACCAATTTGCTTCACAAAGGTGTTAAGTTTGACTGGACAGACAAATGTCAGGAAAGTTTCCAGACTCTCAAGGACAAATTGACGTCTGCCCCAGTGCTTGCTCCTCCGGATACTCGTAAGGACTTTGCCATATATTGTGACGCTTCTCGTCAAGGATTAGGCTGTGTCCTAATGCAAGAGCGCAGAGTAATTGCTTATGCCTCAAGACAGCTGCGTCCTCATGAAGAGAACTATCCAGTTCATGATCTCGAGTTAGCTGCAGTGGTCTATGCTTTATTGAATTGGCGACATTACCTCGTTGGTAATCGTTGCGAGATCTATACTGACCATCAAAGTCTGAAGTACTTGTTTACTCAACCGGACTTGAATCTCCGCCAGCAAAGATGGATGGAATCCCTCACAGACTATGATTTCGGTATTTCATATACCCCTGGCAAGGCTAATGTAGTGGCCGACACCTTGAGCCATAAATCATACTGCAACCACCTTCAGGTTCACAAGGTTCACCCCTTGCTTCAAGAAGAGTTTCGCAAGCTGAACCTCCATATAGTTCCTCAAGGCTATCTCACTCCTCCTACTGAGGAGTTCTTCAAGATGAACCTCCACGTTGTTGCACAGGGTTCCCTTAATAACCTGGTTGCTAAACCAGATCTCGAGGACGTCATCAAGTGGAACCAAAAGTGTGACGATGGAATCAGGAAGATTAAACTCAAGCTCTCAGAAGGAAAGCCCTCACCCTTCACCACTACTGAAGATGGCACATTGTACTTCAAAGATCGACTAGTGGTACCAAGAGATGCGATTCCGGAAGTCATGAAGGAAGCACATGACACTCTGCTCTCTATTCATCCTGGTAGCACCAAGATGTACCAAGACATTCATCAAAGATACTGGTGGTCTAACATGAAGCAAGACATTGCTCGCTATGTTTCAGAGTGTGACATTTGCCGTCGAATCAAAGCAGAACATCAAAGACCTGCTGGAACTCTGCAACCTATTTCTATTCCTGAATGGAAATGGGATCATGTTGAAATGGGCTTCATTACTGGTTTTCCCAGATCGCAGAAAGGTAATGATGCTATTCTTGTCATCATTGACCGATTGTCCAAAGTTGCACATTTCCTGGCTGTCAAGGAAACCATTACTGCTAGTCAGCTGGCAGATTTGTACATGTCCAGAGTTGTTTCACTCCACGGTATTCCACTGGTTATCAGTTCAGACCGTGGCAGTTTATTCACTTCAAGATTCTGGACAAGTTTCCAAGAAGCTATGGGGACTCGTTTATCCTTCAACACCGCTTTTCACCCTCAATCCCAGGGACAAGTCGAACGAGTCAATCAGATTCTCGAAGACATGCTTCGAGCTTGTGTCATTTCTTTCGGCAAGAAATGGGAGGAATCTCTTCCGTTTGCTGAGTTCTCCTACAACAATAGCTATCAAGCTAGTCTGAAGATGGCTCCTTTTGAGGTGTTATATGGACGTAAGTGTCGGACCCCTCTGAATTGGTCTGAAACTGGGGAACGTACACTTATTGGTCCGGATATTATCCAACATGCCGAAGATCAAGTCCGCATCATTCAAGCGAATCTTAAGGCTGCTCAGTCTCGTCAGAAGAGTCAGTATGACCGTCATCACAAAGATATGGTCTATCAACCTGGCGATAAGGCTTATCTTCGAGTCACGCCAATGAGAGGTACACACCGTTTTGGAGTCAAGGGCAAGCTGGCTCCTCGATATATTGGTCCTTTCACCGTTCTCGAAAGGCATGGTAAAGTGGCATAGCAGTTGGAACTACCGCCAAACCTTTCTTAGGTTCACGACGTGTTCCACGTGTCACAACTTCGTCGCTGCTTCAAGGATCCTATCCGAGCAGTGGATCATGATATGCTTGAGCTACAGCAAGACCTTTCCTACAAGGAGCAACCAGTCCGCATTCTCGATGAAGCTGAACGTCGGACTCGTCAGAAGGTTTCCAAGTTCTTCAAAGTGTAGTGGGCAAATCACTCTGAAGATGAAGCCACTTGGGAACGCGAAGATCATCTTCCTGCGGAATACCCCGGGCTCTTCCCTTCTACTTCTTAATTCTCGGGACGAGAATTCTTGTTAGTAGGGGAGAATTGTGACACCCTGGGCTTGTACTACAGTGATCATTGTAATTAAGCTACAATAATGATCATGAACAGTGGCTAATCCTTTTGCTAAGTGAATGCTAAGTGAAGCTTGATCAAGTTGAAGTTCAAATTCAAATTCAAATTTCTTTTCAAAATGCCCTAGGAATTATTGTGATAAAATAATTCTGCAAACAAATAAGATAAAATGTTGCATAATTGTGACAAATCATAAAACAAATAATGTTGAGGAAAACAACATCACCAAGTTTCTGGTGTGGACCCCACCAGTAATAACGGGAGCTAAGGGCATTTTTAAAATGCAATCAAATCAATTATAAAATGCAAACAGATTCTGAAAATGCCCAAAAATGGATGTGGCCCTCCCCAATATTGCTAGCTATTTATTGGAATCAGTGGCATATTTTTGCAATAATTAATATGGGTCTGAAATAATTAAAACAGAAGCTAGAAAAATGAAAAGAAAAGGAAAGGAAATTAAAGGCCCTGGCCACTGGGCCAACCGGCCCAGCCAGCCGGCCCAGCCGGCCCATCTCCTGTCGTCTCCTACCTGCTCCCGCGCGGTGTCGAAGCCGTAACCGCTCCGATCGCCGGCGCCGCACGCGTCGCGCATCCGGCGACGATTCGAGGGGATAAGGCCGCCCCGAGCTGCCCTCTCCTCCTCCCCGCAAACCCTAGCCCTCAGATCTCACCCTCCCCCTCTCATTCGCCCTGCTCGAGCTCACCCGAGCGCTCCCATGGCTGCGCCCGGCTGAGCGCGTGGCCACACCCCCTCCCGAGCTCAACCAAGCCAACCACGGGTTCCGCACCGTTCCCCTCTTCCTCTCCATGCTCTGGATCGAGCCCCGGAGGCACCAATGCCGTCGCCTGGAGTCGTCTTCCTCCTCGGATCCGGAGCTCGCCGCCGGCGATTCGCTTCACCGAGCCTTCCTCGAGCACGCGTTGAACGGCGACAGCCCCCTGTGAGCTCCTACTCCTCCTCCCCTCGCTCCTAGCGACGAGCCGGTCCTCCTAGCCGTCGTTTAGCTCTGGCCCGAAACCGTCGCTGCCGTTGCTCGACGCCGACGGCCGTCCGGCGGTCGTTTGGTCCCGCAACCGGGCCCGTTCGGTTGCGGTGGAGGCGTAGAACCCATTCCCGACCAAAGCCCCCTCGATTGCCCGCTAGTTGCACGCGCCCGTGCTCGCCGAGTTTCGGTCCCCGCAGGTGAGCTCCTGGCCGTCGCTACACGCCGTCTCCGGCCGTCGCACCGCCATAGATCGACGCGGCTTGGTCTCCGCATTCGAACGCGCCCAACCACGCCGCAAATGGCCGCCTCTGTGCGAAACCCGAGCCTCCCCGCGCTTTCGGGTGCTCGCCGGAGCGATTCCAGCGACCAAACGTCGCCGCCGCCGACGTGGCACCGCTGGGGCCCAGCCCCAGGGTCACTGCCAGTGGGCCCCAGCACCACTTTTGACCGCGTTGACCATGGTCAACTGCGGGTACTATTCACCAGAGGCACTGACGTGTGGGGCCCGCGTTAATTAAACCCTGATTAGTGCTAATAGGATCTCTAACAGACACTGACATATGGGCCCCCACTCCCTAATTAATCCCTGTTAATTTAAAATAATAAACTGAATTGGCTCTGTGAGTATGACATGTGGGACCCACCCCATCTACTATTCCTTTGGATAAGGCTGACCCAGTCAGCTGCTGACTCAGCCCCCTGGCCCCACCTGTCATTGATTGTGGCTAGCTGTGGCTGAGTATAAAAAGTAATTGCCACTGTTTTGGATAATGTTTTGGATAATTCGAATAAAAATAATCCAGGAAATTCCAGAAAATGATTTAAACTTAGAAAATTAATAGAAAATAAACCGTAGCACAGATCAAAAAACTTTATACATGAAAGTTGATCAGAAAAATCCCACGAATCCAAATATGACATCCATTCATCTGTCACATGCCCCTAGCTATCTGAACATGCAACTTTTTGCCTGTTTCAGATAGATGAATAGTGCAGGCCTACCGATTAATAAATCCAAATTAAATCCTAAAAATAACTGATGTGACTTAGACATGATTTTAGGCAACCCTGCACTGCATCCTAGCTGGCACATGCCTCTAGCACCGCAAACATGGAACTTTTCCCCTCCGGTTCGTCTGACCGGTAAATCAACAGACCCGGGAATTATCGTCGGGTATTCTCCCGCTTCGTCTGCAACGCGTAGTACTGCGTTAGTGCATAGCCCTGCATATAGCCATGTCATGCATCGTGTTGCATTTGTTTGCTTTATATTTATTGTTTCTTCCCCCTCTTCTCTCCGGTAGACCCCGAGGCTGACGGAGCTGCCGGGTACGACTACACTCTTGACGTCCAGCCGTTTGCCGCAGAGCAGCAAGGCAAGCAAAACCCCCTTGAGCATTCCGATATCACCCATCTCTCTCCCTCTTATTCTTGCATTAGAATTTTGCTATTGTATTAGATAGCACCTATTTCGATGCATAGCCTGTTTTTGATGAACTGCTATTACACCTGTTTTATATCAACTGCCTAGTATAGGTGGATCAGTGAACCCCTGAGACCCCCTTAGTCCCAGTTGCCTCTGCTTTCATCGACGATAATGAGGACTTGAAGACAGAAGAATCGGTCAACCGACCAATAAGCCCCTCACAGCACTACACACCACTTAGTTGTACGACTCTGCAGCGCTACCATCGAGTACCGAGGGTGACTCCTCATGAAGTATTCATGATGCTAGTTCTGTAGCGTAGCTAGTCGGTCGTGGTTTCGAGGGTGATTCCTCCTACACCACTCCCGGCAATGACTCTGTCGTGCAACCCCTCAAGTGTGGGACCCGCGAGGGTGATTCCTCTAGTTCCACCTTGATGTTTTCATCGAACGGGGACCGATGAGGGTGATTCCTCAGTTTCCATCTTGATGATTGGACACACAGTTACTGAGACCGGGTTACTGAAACTTGTTTAAAGACGGGTCGGCCCCAAGGGTACCCGCGAGAGATATTGGTGGGATGCGCCGCAAGGCATCCGAGACTTGGTGGGGTGCGCCGGAAGGCACTCGAATGTTCACTAATAAATTGACTAATGGGCTGAGTATTTAATCCGAGTAGGGCCTACGGTCCTTTATCGCACTAACCACCACGCGGGATAATCAGTATGGGCTGCTCGGCGGTGTACATTCTCCCGAAAGCTCTTCAGATGCCACGTTTTTCGACTTGCGCCCGGGTGGTCTGGAACGCATGGCGCTTGTTATTAAGGCATGCTAGGACTGGTCCCGGCCGACGGCGTAACGTGCAGGATGGCGAGGGCGATGGCCCAAGATCCCGAGCCATTAGGATGTAGACCGGCGTGTTGGCCTCGCTGTTGAGCCTAGGTAGGACTACGTCGTGTCGATATGTCGAGGCCGGGTATTGACCAGAAAATCGTATCCGGCCGTAGCTTATCGAGCGTGTTGGGTAATTTGGTGCACCCCTGCAGGGAAGAAATCTATTCGAATAGTCGTGTCCACGGATAACAGGATGACTTGGAGTTGTGCTTTGGCCTACTACAACTATAACCATAAACTAATTAAAATGAATTGTGGCTCCGGGATTGCTTCCTCGCAGGGAGTCGAGGAAGGATCTCTGGGCGTGTTACTTAAATAAGATTGTTCAACAATATGACTATATATATGAGATGCAGGTCTGTTCTCTTCTCATGCTGCAAGATGCTGAAGATGCTAGTCTTCGATAGGACTAGGTCTTCCCCCTATTCTTGCTTTCGGCAGTCAGTCCAGATACACCCCCCTTCACTTGATAATGAAGCATAATTAGCATAGTTCTGATGTAAGTCTTGCGAGTACTTTGGATGAGTACTCACGCTGCTTTGCTCTACCTTTTCCCCTTTCGATACGATTTCGCGTTCAGACGATGGAGCCCAGGAGTCCCAGGATGACGTTCACCCCGCCGACGACTACTACTACCCCGTTGGAGGCCACTACTATCAGGACGGAGCTTACTACGATGTAGACTTCTCTGATGTCCAGGATTAGTTAGGAGGTTCCCAGGCAGGAGGCCTCGCCTCTTTTGATCCGTAGTTTATGTTTGTGTTGCCTTCTTAAGGCATGTTTGTCTAACTTGTCTGTACTCAGATATATTTGCTTCCGCTGACTTGTGCTTATGTCAGAGCTTTATATTCGAGCCCTCGAGGCCCCTGGCTTGTAATATTAAGCTGTATGACCTTTATGTTTGTGTCTTTTGTCGTGTTGTGGTATCAATCAGTGAGTCCCTAATCTTGGCCATACGCCTTGCGTGTATGATTAGCGTACGGACGAGAATGGGGGCGTCACAGTGAAGCCCTTCACGAAATTTCTCCTGTCTGCGAGCATCAGTTGGCAGGTCCTCTTCAGCATAACGGGACAAGTCCAGAAATTCCTTTTGGTAATCATCCACGGTCTTGCTGCCTTGGGTAAGGTTGCGGAACTCTTGCTTCTTCCGGTCCATCATCCCTTGAGGAATGTGGCGAGCACGGAAAGCAGCTTGGAACTCTGGCCAGGTGACAATGGCGCCGATTGGCAGAGAGTGCCTGTGGCTGGTCCACCATTGAGCAGCGGGTCCTCTCAGAAAGTAGGCCGCATAGTTGACATGGTTGGCAGGGGGAACCATAGCAGACTCCAGTATGTGAATGATGTCGCGCTGCCAGTCATCAGCATCTAGCGGCTTAGTTGAGTTGTGGAACGTTGGCGGGTTGAGACGCACAAAGTCCTGCAGCGACATTGCGGCTGGCTGCTGATGCATTGGGGGCCTTTGGAGTTGGTCCACCAGTCCTTGCATGAACTGACGTTGAACTTCCATCTGCTAAATCAGTCCAGTCATGTATTCAGGTGGCGGTGGTGGTTCAGGGTCACCACGACCACGACCAGCTGGCCTAACCATCCTGCTAAATTATAACAGCGGTAGTTCAGTATTTTGAGCATTGCAATGCAAGGATTCATTCATGAAGTAATCATGGACAACAAAGGAAGTGCGATAAAATACATCATAGTAGTCAAACACGACTTAAAGATCCATACATATGTCTGTTACAAACCATAAGTCTGTTACAAATAGACGATAGGTCCGGCATGAAATACCCTAGACAAACTAGGCGGCACGCCGGCACGCGATGGAGGGATACAACAACGCCTCATGGTCGGGGACAACGAAAGTAGCCGGGGAACTGAGCATGACCCCGATTGTGAAAGCCGATGGCAGGGTCCTGCATCCCTTGCAGACTCCGATGCAGAACCTGCATACTAAGCGGGAGCGCAGGTCCACGTGCCGGAGTACAACCTCCAACCTCAGGCCATCCAAGACCTGGGTGAAACTCAGTCCGAGGTGGGTAAAGGATGTGCTCCGGGTGTATCCTCGCATGGACTGCTGGCATCAAGTGCTCCATAGCCTGATACAGACGAGCTCGGGTAGCGTACAGCTCGAAGTTAAGAGCCCTGACAGTGCGATCTAGAGCCTCAGTGTACTGAACCAGAACCTGTGGATCGTAACGACTATTCACGTAGGGGGTACAGACAGCAGTGTAGGACCGGTCGGTACGCTGTGGCGCGAAAGGAGTCAAGACCTCAGCGTCGGCCGCAGTATCAACTCCAGCAGGAGCATACGGGATGTATCTGTATGCCGTCTCCTCCAAGCAGGAGTTCGCTGCACGGAGACGAACAATAGCAGCATAAAGCAGCATCCTGTACTGCCATCTCAACAGTCACTCCAATGCCACTGAAGGTGTGTAGCTTAGTGATGGAGCGGTCCTGTCGATCCCAGATGACCATCTCAGCCTCATACTGTTCCTGGTTGAACTCGCGGTAGTCCTCGTAAACAGTGTACTCGGGGTACCAGCAATATCCCAGCTTCTTCAAGAGGCCGATCAGAATGGTCGGGAACCCAGTCGTATCGTGCGCGTAGGTCAGACGAACGATCTGCCTACCGGGACGCATCCATCACAAGAAGATTAAGGATGTCAAATGATAGTGCGTGTATCATACTTCAAGAGAAAACAATTGTTGACGACACAATTCTCCGGTGGATGTGATCACGAGAACCTAATTTTAGTTGGCAAACACTTTAACCCGAAGGAGAAGAGAGATCAGAACCCAGAGTATAGATGAGCAATAAAAGATCCTAATACCAACCAATTGAGATGTGGGCCCGTAAGCCACAACATCAGTGTTAGTAAAAGTTATTCAATGACTAGACTCAACTTCGGCCAAGGATGTGGAAAGGGGGCTACCTACAGGCAGTCGGCTCTGATACCAAGTTGTGACGCCCCCAGCCTCGACCGTACGCTAAACAATCATGCAATGCGTACGACCAAGATTAGGGACTCACTAATCAATATCACAACACAACTCTAAACATAAATATAAAGTCATACAACTTCATATTACAAGCCAGGGGCCTCGAGGGCTCGAATACAAAGCTCGACATAGCACGAGTCAGCGAAAGCAAATACTATCTGAGTACAGACATAAGTTAGACCAGTTTTGCCTTAAGAAGGCTAGCACAAACATAAGCAGCGGATCGAAGAGGCGAGGCCTCCTGCCTGGGAACCTCCTAACTACTCCTGGACAGAAGAAGTCTACGTCGTAGTAAGCTCCATCCTGCTGGTAGGGGCCTCCGTCGGGGTAGTAGTAGTCATCTCCGGCGTACTCCAACTCCTGGGCTCCATCAACTGAACGCAGCAATGTATCGAGGGGGAAAAGAGAAGTGCAAAGCAGCGTGAGTACTCATCCAAAGTACTCGCAAGACTTACATCAGAACTATGCTAGATATGCACCAGTGTCAAAGGAATGGGGCTATATCTTTGGACTAAACTGCAGAAATGCCAGAAGAGAGAAGAAGGCCTAGTCCTATCGAAGACTAGCATCCTCAGCGTCTTGCAGCATAAGACGAGAGTAGACTGGTATCACAAATATAGTCATATTAATGTAGCAAAAATTTATTAAGTAACCACGCCCAGAGATCCTTCCCCGACTCCCTGCGAGGAAGCAATCTCGGAGCCACAATTCATTTTATTAGTTTATGATTATAGTTGTAGTAGGTCAAAGCACAACTCCAATTCGTCCTGTTACCGTGGACACGGCTATTCGAATAGTTTGTTCTTCCTTGCAGGGGTGCACCTCATTTCCAACATGCCTGGTCACCTCCAGCCGGACACACTTTCCTGGGTAATGCCCGGCCTCAGGATACAGCACGTCGTCGCCCCACCTAGACTCAACGAAGAGGCCAGCTCGCCGGTCTAAATCCTAAGCGCACAGGTTCGTGGGCTCACTTGCCCTTGCGCTCCTGCACGATGCGAGGGCGGCCGAAAGCAGACCTAGTACACTCTAGTCCAAGAGTTGTACGTTCCAGCCCAATTCGGCGCGCGCCGCTCCGATGCTGACGTCCGAAGAGCTTCGGCTGATACAACGATGCTGAGTGCCCATAACTTCCCCACGTGAAGGTTTAGTGCGTTAAAGGTCGTATCGACCAACTCAGATTAAATACTCAACCCATTAGCATTTTAATTAGTGCGGGGCAAGCGCGAACCATAAGTGCAGTCCTTCGCCCCGCCAGTAACCTCGGGTGCCTTACCGGCGCACCCACCACATTTCACGGATGCCTTACGGCGCATCCCACCAAATCTTTATCTCGCGGGTACCCTTGGGGCCGACCCGACTTCAACATGTTTCTGTAACCAAGTCAAAGTAACTGTGGGTCTATACACCAAGTGGATATCCGAGGAATCACCCTCGATGGATCCCACTCGAGGTATGGGTATGGCAAGAGTCGCTAACGGTAATGGAAAGGAGGAATCACCCTCGATACCCATGACCGATAACTACGCTACAGAATTAACACCGGGAGTGCTAAGTGAGGTATCACCCTCGGCACTCGGTAGTAGCTCTGCAGTGCCATAATAAAGGGGGTGTGTGTGGTGATGTGTCGGTAACGGCTTGTCAGTCGTGACGACTGAGTCTTCTGTCTTCAAGTCCTCAGTGTCGTCGATGAAAGCAGGGGCAACTGGGACTAAGGGGGTCTCAGGGGTTCACTGATCAACCTATTCTAGACAGTTGATATAAGAGCAGGTGTAATAGCAGTTCATCAAAAACAGGCTATGCATCAGAATAAGAGCTAACTAATACAGTAGCAAAATCTAATGCAAGAACAAGAGGGAGAAGAATAGGCGAAATCGGAATACTCAAGGGGGTTTTGCTTGCCTTGCCGCTCTGCGGCAAAAGGCTGGTCGTCGGCGGTGTAGTCGATCTCGACAGCACCGTCAGCCTCGGGGTCTACCGGAGAGAAGAGGGGGAAGAAACAATAAATATAAAGCACACAGATGCAAAACGATGCATGACATGGCAATACGCAGGGCTAGGGGTGTTTACGGCCTATCTAAGTGCGATGGTTAATTCAGAATTTTATTTGAAATTATTTTATTAAAGTCATGCACTATTCACCTCTCTGAAACAGGCAAAAAGTTGCATGTTCAGATAGCTAGGGGCATGTGACAGATGAATGGATGGCATATTTGGATTCGTGGGATTTTTCTGATCAACTTTCATATATAAATTATTTTCATCTGAGCTACGGTTTAAAAGATATGATTTTCTAAAGTTTTAATCAATTTCTGGAATTATTTTAATTTATTAAATCCAACATTATCCAGAACAGTGTAATGTGACGTCAGCATGACATCAATATGACGTCAGCAGGTCAACTCTGGCTGACCAGAGTCAAACCTGACATGTGGGGTCCACATGTCATAGTCATAGTCAATTTCCAGGGTTTTAATTTAATTAAAACAGTTTACTTAACAAGTGGGGCCCATATGTCAGTGACTGATTAGGCAATTTAATTAATTTTAATTAATCTATTTACTAATTTAAACACCTGACAAATGGGGCCCATATGTCATAGACACAGGGGGTGTGGGGCCCCACTGTCAGTGACTGGGGCCAGCCCAGTCGGCAGTTGACCTAGTCAACTGGGTCAACCGGGTCCGTTGGGGCCACTGGCAGTGACACTGGGGGTGGCCCCAGGCCTGCCAGGTCAGCGGCGGCGCCGGCCGGCCACCGGAGCTGCTCCGGCGAGCACCCGAATCGCCGGAGAGGCTCGGAAATGGCGCACGGGGCACCATTTCGAGCGCGGCCGGCGGCGTTCGAAAGCTGGGAGAGCCGCCGATCCGTTCCGGGCATCGGGACGACCTAAGGTGGACGGAGGCGAGCAGCACATCGACGGCGGCGAAGTGAAGCTTCGGCCGGCGATGGCAAATGACGATGCAGCGCGCAAACGAGAGAACTAACGGTGGGGGCGAGCGTACGCTGTGCGGCTGGTCGAGTGGTGGCGGCGGTTGGACCAAATGGTCACCGGAGCGACGCCGGCGGCGAGGTCAGGCGGAGCCACGTTCGGGCACACGCCAGGGACGGCGCTAGGAGGCGCGAACGGGCTCGTGCGTGGGTGCATCGTCCTCCTGGAAGCACCAGGAGCTCGACGGTGAGCTCAGGCGAGCGTGACAATGACGGTGGCGACGGCCACGAGCCTAACGGCGGCGACGCGTTCGGGTGCTCGCCGCAGATGGCCCTAGAGGCAGCTAACGGCGACGAGAGCGAGAGGGGGATGAAGCGGAGGCTCACAGAGGGGCGTTGCCGTTCAAAGTGGGCTCGGAGAGGGCTCGACGGCGACGAATTTGGCAACGGCGATCCTGCGGGTCCGAGGTAGAAGACGACGGCGTGGGGGCGCTCCAGGGGCTCCGGAGCTCAGGGTCGTGGTCGAGGAGGACGAGGGGGTCACGGTGGTTCTTCTTGGTGTGGCGGCAAGGCGCGGGAGGGGCGGTGGCTACGCTAGCCGGCGTCCATGGCGACGATGGCGCTCGGGCGAGCTGGGGGCGAGCGAGGGAGAGGGGCAGAGTGGTGACAGGGAGGTCCAGAGGGGACAGGGCAGTCGGCCTTATCCCCTCACGGGCGAGGGCGCGGTGAGCGAGCAGAGGGGGGGCCCCGGGCGGGTGCGCGCACCAGGTGCTCGACAGCGCGCCGCCCGGCTCCTCCGGAGGTGGGAGGAGACAGGTGGTGGGCTGGGCTATGCACTGTAGCCGCTGGGCTTAAGTGCACAGGGGCTTTTTCCCTTTTCTTTTCTGTTTTCTATTTCCAGTTTCTGTTTTATTTTATTTTGGCATTTTTCCTTTACCACAAAAATGTGAGACATGGCCCAAATATTAACTTGCAATATCCCACATGTCCACAGTAACTTTGGGGATTATTTAAAACTGTTTGCATTTCCAATTTGAATTTAAATGCATTTCAAAATACTTTGAGCTCCTGTTTTATATGGTGGGGTCCATACCAGTAGCTAGGTGATGTTGTTTTCCTCAACATGATTTGTTTTGGAATATTCCACAACTTTGGAACATTTTACTTTAATTGTTTGAGGATTTAATTTCATCACTTCAAATCACAGGGGCATTTGCATTGGAATTTGAATTGGAATTTGATTTTCAACTAGATCATATACCACTTAGCAAAATGATGATGCACTGATCATGGTGTTCACTGTGCACCATTACATAGGGGGTGTTACAAAGACCATCGCTTGTTGCTCGTTCTGATATGTCGCATGAACTTGATGATGCTACTTCTGAAATTAATGATGATACTACTGCTACACTTGATGAAATTGAAATTGTGCCACTGAATGAATTACTTGATGCTCATATCGCTAAAGCTAGAGAACTTGAAAATGCTAAACTGATGAAGATTTTGAATCGCCTATTACACCTAGCTCTCCTAGTAGATATGAATTGGCTAATGTACTTGAGGGTTATATTATAGATGGGGAGATAGCTAGGGACTTTCTTGCTTGTAATGATAGAGATAATTTGAAGAAACTACTATGCAAACCAAAAAAAAATCTATGATAGAGAAAATAAAACATGATCCTAAATTTGCTACTTCTCATATATTTGTTACTGATAAGGATTATGAATTCTCTGTAGACCGTGAGTTAATCCCTATAGTAGAATCTGATCCTTTCCATGGTTATGAAACTAAAACTGTTGTTGGACATCTCACTAAACTGAATGATATTGCCACTTTGTTTACTCATGAGGAAAGATGCGGTACTATTATATCCTTAAGTTTTTTTCCTTTTTCACTAAAAGGTGAGGCTAAGGAATGGTTCCTCACCCTTGCTCCTGGTTGTGTGCGTAGTCCCCAGGATATGATATATTACTTCTCTAAAAAATATTTTCCCGCTCATAAGTAACAAGCTGCTTTTCAGGAAATATTTAACTTTGTGCAAAGTGAAGAAGGGAATCTCCCTCAAGCTTGGGGGAGGCTTCTCTAGCTACTTAGAGCTTTACCTGATCATCCTCTTAAGAAAAATGAAATACTTGATATCTTTTATATTGGACTAACCAATGCTTCTAGGGACTACCTAAATAGTTGTGCTGGTTGTGTTTTCAGGGAAAGAACTGTTGGGCAAGCTGAAGAATTATTGAATAATATATTGCAAAATGCTGATAATTGGACACTTCATGAGCCACCGCCGGAACTTATTCAAAATAAGAGAGGTATTCTATTCCTTAGTCTTGAAGACATGCAAGAAGCCAAAAGAACAATGAAGGAAAAATGTATTAGATCTGAAGATTTCAAGAAGTTACCACCTATGGAAGAAATACATGGACTTGACACCCCGACACAGGTAATAGAGGTAAATTATCTCCGTGCCTTTAATGAAAGTGATATACCCTATACTAATACACCTAGTCAGTGTATGGATGAATTTGATAATTACATTGTTAAGCAAGAACATTTCAATAACTATGTCAAAGATCAATTAAGACGTAATGCTATGATGATAGATCGCTTGAGTGACTTGATGTTTAGAATTGCTAATGGTGTTAAGGGTCTAGGTAAACCTGCTTCTATGGTTCATACTCAACTAGACCAAGTTGCTAAGACACAAAATGACTTGCTTGCTGAATTAAATGAGAATATGAATGATCATGCTGTTAGAGTAATGACTAGAGGAGGAAGAATGACTCAGGAACCCCTTCTTCCTGAAGGTCATCCTAAAGGAATTGAACAAGATTCTCAGAGAGTTAATGATAATGCACCTAGTCCATCTAAGAAGAAAAAGAAAAAGAAAAATGATAGGACTTTGCATGTGATACGTCTCCAACGTATCTATAATTTTTGATTGTTCCATGTTGATATATTATCATTCTAGGATACTTTTTGGGCATTTGTTTACCAATTTATAATATTTTTGAGCACTAACCTATTGACCCAGTGCCCAATGCCAGTTGCTGATTTTTGCATGTTTTTTACTTTTCAGGTTTATAGTACCAAACGAAGTCCAATTGCCACAAAAAAATTGATGATTTTTCTGGACTAAAAGAAGACCTGGAAGCTTCGGGAGGTGGTCGGGAGGCACACGAGGGCCCCACCACACATCAGGGCGCGTCCTAGGGGGGTGTCGGTGTCAAATCCGACATATCTCGTAGTAGGGGTCCTAAGCTAGGCGTCTTGGAGCGATGATAACATGGACACATGATTTGACCCAGGTTCGGGCTCTCTCAAGGAGATAATACCCTATGTCCCGCTTTAGATTGTATTGATATAGGGATAGTACAGAGTACATGTATCTACCACGAGATTGTTGTAATGAATATGAGGTTGTCTATTGACTAGGCTGGCCTTGGTTTATATAATACACTAGAGGCCTAGGTTTTAGAGGAGTCCTTGTCATGTGCTCCAAGTCTTGTGGAATCTCCCTTGTATGCATCATGGGCTCCCCGAATTGGCCCATGAGTGAACCGCCATGGGGGTTGTTGGGGATATTACCCATGGTTTGATCCGGCCAGGAGAATGACCCGGCCCATCATTTGGCCGCTCATACGGGCGCCGTGTGTTATCGGGTCAACCTGGACGGAAGGCCCAAGGCCCGGCGTGCACCCCGGTGGAAGGCGACTCATAGAGAGGCCAGGAGGGCCGGCTCACAGAGAAGGCCCAAGAAGAGGAAGAATTCCCTCACAAGAGAAACAAGACTCGGATTAGGACTCAAGAGAGACTAGTCCTAGTCCTACTCCCAGTAGGACTCTACATGTAAACCTACCCCTTCAACTTATATAAGGAGGGGTACGGCACCCCAAGAGGGACAAGTTCAAGTCATTAGAGATAGACAGATTAGAAACCCTCGAGACTAGAGGTAGCGATTCCGCACCCTTGTAATCGAGATCATCCTCATCATCAATACACACAAAGCAGGACGTAGGCTTTTACCTCCATCGAAGAGGCCGAACCTGGGTAAACTTGCGTCTCTCGATTCCGACCAACCCCTCTCAAGCCGCCACCTAGTTGCGATGGCCTCACACCTAAGTTCTATCATGAGAACATCTGTCGTGATAAAAACCACGACAGTTCATGCCCACCGTGGGGCAACACACAATGGTGTTGTGTTTTTGGAAGGATATCTTCGGGGGACGAGAAGCTCGCGATGTGCCGGATGAAGAAGAGCGAGGGGAGAAGTCAAAATAGCGTGTCAAGTTTGAGACGCTCGCGATGTGTTCTTGGAGTGTTGTGCGCGCCGTGATGACCCGCTGAGTCCGAGACAAGAGTAATTTTGGTGGCAGCCTTGGACGATTCGTAAAGTTGCAGGTTGACGGACATGAAGTTTTTGCTAGGGCGCTACAACTCTCGATGAATTGTACAGCTACGGCAGCAGGCAAAACGAAAAGCGTTTTTGTCGTTGTTTACTTTTTCACGCGAAGGCAAAGTTGAACCATCAGATGAGAGGGCCTCTGTGAAGTCATCTCAAATCAATCGGCCATTGGATGATGTGATCAACCGCTAATGTTGCCGCTTCACGCCAAGTGATCTATTGCGATCCCACCATATTCGCCACTAGCAATCACATGATCAAGATCCCGAGAAAAAAAAGCCGTCTGCCATGGCCTCTACTCCACGTGTGAAGGACAAAACCAGAAAAAGTCAAACCACCCCACGCCCAGCCAAAAGAAGCACCATGAATTAGTATTCATCAAGTAAAATACTATCTGGTGGAGTAGCACATGCATGGATTCCAAAGAGAACAGCTGCATGTGCTGGGCAAAGCCACACCGAGCAAAAAGTAATTCTAGTGGCGCGGCGTTCCGCTGTAGACACGACCTGGAGACGGAAATCGACACGGGCTGGCGCTGGACGCGGATCCGCCCAGCCGCATCCACACCTCAGCCGCAACGGCCTCGCCCCGCTCAGCGCCGGCTCGCCTCGCCGCCTCACCTCGCCCTTGCGCGTGCCCGCCCTGGCCAGTTCCACCTTGCCGCCGCCGATGCCGTGCCCCGCCGCTGGCTCGCCGCTGCTGCGTCTCGCGCGCAGTGCCTCTCAAAGCCGCCCCCATGCTGGCTCCGCCATTCCGCGCGCCTCCGCCACCATGGCCTCGCTTCGAGCCGGCCTCGCCTCCACCGCGCCTCGAGCTGGACTCGCCACCGCCCGCTGCCGGCTCACCGCGCCGCCTCGGCCGGCTCCTCCTGTGTTAAAAGATCCAAGCCAGATCAATTTGGTGCACTGCCGCAATGCACCAGGATCAAGGATCAAGACTAGAGGAGATTAGATTACACAAAAAAGCATCAGTAGATGCAAACATCAAGACCAAACCGAGGCCCGTACATACTAGTGATTAACTAGATCTTTTTTCGGATTGAAGAAGGCCACGACTTCCTGTAGGGAGAGACGGACACGGACTCGCCGCACACATCGCCGGTTTCGCCTCGAGCCGCCTCGCTACCGCGGTCACACCTTTCATTGTGCCTGCCTCCGCCGTGCCACGCCGGCCTTACCTCGAGCCGCCTCACCACCTCGGGCGGCTCCAGCCTTCGCGCGCCCCGCTCAGCGCCGGCTCCCGCGCGCCCAGCCGGCTCGTCGTCCCGCGCCGGCCCACTAGCTCCGCTGCACCTTCGCCACTGTAGCGTACTGTGACGCCCCCGATCTCGACCGTACGCTAATCATACACACAATGCGTACGACCAAGATTAGGGACTCACTAATTAATATCACAACACAACACTAGACACAAATTAAAGTCATACATCTTCATATTACAAGCCAGGGGCCTCGAGGGCTTGAATACAAAGCTCGACCAGCACGAGTCAGCGGAAGCAATTAATATCTGAGTACAGACATGAGTTAAAGAAGTTTTTCCTTAAGAAGGATAGCACAAACATAAGCAGCGGATCGAAAGAGGCTAGGCCTTCTGCCTGCGAACCTCCTAACTACTCCTGAGCGTCGGGGGCAGCCTCCACGTAGTAGTAGGCTCCAACGGTGGTGTAGTAGTCGTCTCCGGCGTACTCCATCTCCTGGGCTCCAATGTCTGAACGCAGAATCATATCGAGGGGGAAAGAGAATGCAAAGCAGCGGTGAGTACTCATCCAAAGTATTCGCAAGACTGACATCAGAACTATGCTAAGTATGCATCATTATCAAGGGGTGGGTTTATATCTGGACTGACTGCAGAAAGCAAGAATAGGGAGAAGGCCTAGTCCTATCGAAGACTAGCATCTTCAGCATCTTGCAGCATTAGAAGAGAGTAGACTGGTATCTCACATATAGACATATTATTGTAGCAATTTTATTAAGTAGAGATTCTTCCTCAACTCCCTGCGAGGAAGCAATCTCGGAGCCACATTCAATTAAAAGTAAATCACAATTTTAGTTGTATAAGGTCAAGGTACAATTCCAAATCATCCTGTTACCGTGGACACGGCTATTCGAATAGATTATTCATCCCTGCAGGGGTGCACCACATTTCCAACACGCCTGATCACCTCCGGCCAGACACACTTTCCTGGGTCATGCCCGGCCTCGGGATAGCAGCACGTCGTCGCCCCACCTAGGCTCATCGAAGAGGCCAGCCCGCCGGTCTAAATCCTAAGCGCGCAGGTTCATGGGCCCACTTGCCCTTGCACTCCTGCACGATGCGTGGGCGGCCGGAAGCAGACCTCGTACACTTCAGTCCAAGAGCTGCACCGTCCAGTCCAATCCGGCGCGCGCCGCTCCATTGCTGACGTCCGAAGAGCTTCGGCTGATACAATGACGCTGAGTACCCATAACTTCTCCCACGCGATGGTTTGGTGCGTAAAAAGGCCAACGACCCAACTCAGATCAAATACCTAACCCATTAGCATTTTATTAATGCGGGGCAAGCGCGACCCATAAAGTGCGGTCCTGTCACCCCGACTCGAGGATGTGTGGCAAGGGCTTCTCCTGCCCGTCCACGCCTCAACATAACCTTTTGGATGGCTTACCGGCGCATCCCACCACATCTCACACACGGGTACTGTAGGGGATATAACCCCGTGGTAAGACCCGCCTAGGAGGGGCCGGGTCATACCTGGTGGCTCATAAGCAAGACCCTTAAGGTGGGCCGGAAGATGAAGACCAGGCCGCATGGCAGCTTATCAGGCGGGCCAAGACGAAGGCCCGGAGACAGAAGATGGTGTGAAACCCGGGCGGTTAAGCCGCCCGGAGACGGCTTGTTCAAGGAGGCAAGGCGACTTAGAGACAGGATTGACTACGTTGTATGAGTCGGTTTAGGACTCGTGTAACCCAGGGCTTCGACCTCCTATATAAAGGCAAGACCCTGGGGCGGCTTAGACAGAGACCAATCAATCGAGAACTAGGTCAAGCAAATCCACTCCCTTGTAATCGATACTCCAATCAATACAGTACAAGCAGGACGTAGGCTTTTACCTCTTCTTGAGGGGCCGAACCTGGGTAAACTCGTGTCCCTCGTCTCGACCAACCCCTTTGAGTCCACCGCCTTAGCGATGGCCTCGAACCTAAGTCTTCGGACATCTGCCATGGCAAAACCACGATAGTTGGCGCCCACCATGGGGCTAGCGCTCGGTGGTGTTGAGTTCTCAAAGGGTTCTCTCCCAGGGATCGAGGGGTACGCTAATGGCAGGATGACCAAGAGTCGCCGCGGCCGGCTCTACATCGACGATGCCGGCTGGGGCCCCGAGGCCGACTCAATTGAGTACGGGTTCTGGGTCCCCTTCGGCGGAATCCACGTCTTCATCGGCAAGATTGGCGGATCTGAACCCGGGCCGGACATCTGCACCGACATCATCGAGCCGGCCCGGCGCGAGCAACCCGTCCGACGCGTGCGACCCGCCCGTGCTAACCCGGGCAGGAAGCATGTCTTCGTCGGCTTCACCCAGGGCATGGAGCTTGAAGGCTCTATGTCTCGGGAAGAAACTCTCATCTGCTCAGAGGATGGGTCCTCCAGCGGAGAGACGGAATCGATCTATCAGCTTCATAACGGTGGGCTCGGGGGCTATATCGAGCCTTACCCTGAGTCAGAGTATCATGAGCCGGAGGATTACGAGCTGCCGAGCCGCGCTGCCGTATTCATGGCGGGTTCAGCATCGGCCCCTAGCAGCACAGCCGCCGGCGCGACCGGGTCAGGAGCTGGCAGGCTGCCGGCTCAGGTTCTCTTGGATCTGA
This sequence comes from Elymus sibiricus, assembly GCA_039707655.1. NCBI lineage: Eukaryota > Viridiplantae > Streptophyta > Magnoliopsida > Poales > Poaceae > Elymus > Elymus sibiricus. The sequence goes on along the minus strand of CM077663.1, from coordinate 97,092,148 downwards.
TGAACAAGCTTACAACCCTGATGGAAACCGAGGTCACTGCTGAAAACCAAGCGGCCCGCAACGCGGAGATCACGAGGTTGAAGAACCAGATGATCGGAGTCCAACAGGAAATCAACGCGCTGAAGGCCCAGATGGATACTGAGGCGGAGCGCCTTAGGGCGGATGCATTCCGCCTTGAGCTAGAGCAGCAGTCTGCAGCGGCGGTTCATCGGATGAGGCATCAGTCCTGCCTGCCGGATCAGTATGAAGCCAGAAACCTTTTTAACACGCCAGGGACAGGACGGAATGTGCCTTTGACCGTAACCCGGATGGCGGAATTACCTGGAAGCCGGGCGGCGGTTCAGCATCAGCGGCCAGACCCGCCCCGTCGGAACCAGACCCCACCACAGCCTTTTCCGACGCCACTGGGTCATTATTCTAACCCGGCGGAGAACATGGTGGCGGCGGCCACCAGGCTTGATACAATTCCCATCCCCGACGAGGCGCCTTTTGCAGAGGAGGTGCGGAACGCTATTGGATACCTGCGGACGGCGGTGGCCCAGCAGGAGAAATACACTTATAGCCAGAGTCGCGTGCATTCAACCCCCATCCCCAGCCACAGCTACAGCCGGCGCTATGAGTCACCGGCGGTTTCTAGCAGTGAACGACATCGGAACCCGCCGCGAGTCGATCGGGCGGCTCTGGATGCTCAGGCGCTGGTGGACCGGGCAAGGGCACAGCGAGAAGCGGCGGCTCTGGCGGCGGCGGCGGCTCATCAGGAACCCACAGTTGCACCTTCCGTTTCAGTAGGAGCAGGAGTAACCTCCAGGGCTGTGGGAGTGCCGTGCTTAGCGCCAGCTCTGCGGAACGAGCGTCTGCCGAAGGATTTCAAGGGTCCTCGCAAGGTGCCCAATTATACTGCTGACCTACCTCCAGAGGCTTGGATCGAAAGCTATGAGCTGGCCATGGAGATGTTAGACGTCAGTGACGCAGTATGTGCCAAATACTTCATCATGATGCTGGATGGGCCGGCTCGCATGTGGTTGAAGGGCTTGCCACCCAACACCATTAATTCCTGGGCCGAGTTGAAGGCGAAATTCATCAAAATTTCCAAGGAACATGCAAGCAGCCCATGACGATTGTGGATCTGGACCATTGTGTGTAGCGTGATGACGAGTCGGTTCATCACTGGGTCCGGCGGGTCTCAACCATCATCCACTCTTCTGAACAGATTACGGTGGCTCAAGCAGTTTTGATTCTAGAGAAGAATTGCCACTTCACACCTTTGAAGCAAAAGCTTGGGCGGCTCAAGCGCACATGCCAGGATATGGGGGAGCTCATGGTGGCTCTCACCAAGTATGCAGACTCCGATAACATGAAGGATCCTGGCTCCGATGATGAGAAATCTGGTCAGGGTAAGAAAAACAACAATGGCAAGGGACAGCAGCAAAACGCGGCCAGAAATAGCAACCCGGGCAAGCGGAAGAACCCGGATGGCGGGTCAGAATTGGTGGCGAACACCAGCGCTGGGAACAGTCGTGCTAAGGGCAACGGGAACTTTAGGCAACCCTTTAACAAGGGTAAAGCTCCTTTCAACCTGGAAGAGATGCTTAATAAACCTTGTCCAGAGCACAGCCGGCCTGATAAGCCGGCAGGTCATACATGGAGGGATTGCAGTATTATGCGGCAGTTTCGGGATTACAGCCTTCAACAGCATCGTAATAACGGTAATGGTCCATCAGGCGGCTCAGGGCCGGGCGGGTCAGGAGCCGGTTTTGGTGCTGGCGGCTCAGGATCCGGTTACCAGGGTCAAGGCAACCATGGAGGTCATAATCAACAGTCTGGCGGTGGAGGCCAGCAGCAGAATAACCAGTCGGGGTACCAGAGTAACCCGAAGCAGCTCAGCGGGGGCCAGTATCATGTTTTTACAACCAGCCTTGACAAGCGAGACCGAAAGGTGCGCAAGCGGGCGGTTAATGCAGTCACGCCGGCTCTCCCGCAGTATTTGAAGTGGTCCGAGTATGACATAACTTGGAGTAGGGAGGATCACCCGCCGCGTGTTGATAACCCGGGGCAACGGGCTTTACTAGTTTCCCCCCAAGTAGGAGGATATGTGTTCACAAAAGTGCTTATGGATGGTGGCAGCAGCATCAACATCCTGTATTATGACACTTTCAGCCGGATGGGTTTGCTTGATAAGGATCTTAAGCCCTCTTCAACAGTTTTTCACGGTGTGGTGCCCGGAAAATCGGCTTATCCAGTGGGAAAGATTTCTTTGGAGGTTGCTTTTGGTGATGAATTTAACTACAGGGTGGAGTCTTTGTGGTTTGAAGTGGTTAAAATCAAGAGCCCATATCACGCTCTGTTTGGACGGCCGGCTTACGCCAAGTTCATGGCTAGGCCTTGCTATGTTTACTTACAGCTCAAGATGCCCGGGTTGAACGGGACGATTACCGTGCATGGTGATCGGAAGACGTCTCTTGAGTGTGAGGAGGGTGACGCAGCTTATGCAAAGTCAAGTTGTGCTGAGGCAGAGCTCAAGTTTTATAAGGAAAATATTGATCCGGAAGACATGACTCCACTGAAGAAGCCTAACACGGAATCTGAACCGCCTCTCAAGTTTGTGCCAGAAGATACCAAGTTGGTGGACTTTACGCCGGGCGACTCATCACAGCAGTTCACTATCGGGGCTAACATGGACCCCGCATAGGAAAGTGCGCTCATCGAATTCATCCGTGAGAATCGGGACATCTTTGCATGGAAGCCCTCTGACATGCCGGGTGTACCAAGAGAATTCGCTGAGCACCACCTTAATGTGGATCCTAAGTTTAAGCCGGTCAAACAGTTCCTTCGGCGGTTCAATGAGGAGAGGCGCAAGGATATTGGAGAAGAGGTGGCCCGGCTCTTAGCAGCAGGATTCATCGTTGAAGTCTTTCACCCGGAGTGGTTAGCTAACCCGGTGCTAGTGCTTAAGAAGAATGGTACATGGCGTATGTGTGTGGATTACACGGATCTTAACAAAGCATGTCCAGTTGACCCATTTGCTCTCCCCCGTATCGACCAGATTATTGATGCAACGGCGGGTTGTGAGAGTTTATGCTTCCTGGATGCTTATTCAGGGTATCATCAGATCAAGATGGCAGTTAAAGACCAAGAGAAGACGGCTTTCATTACACCTTTCGGTGCTTTCTGCTATGTATCTATGCCTTTTGGGCTCAAGAGTGCCCAGGCGACTTACCAGCGTTGTGTGCAGAACTGTCTTCATGGTCAAATTGGGCGCAATGTTCATGCTTATGTGGATGATATTGTCGTCAAGTCAAGGAAGAAGGAGACTCTACTTGACGACCTAAAGGAAACGTTCGATAATTTGCGGGTCTACAAGATGATGCTTAACCCGGCTAAGTGTGTTTTTGGAGTTCCTGCAGGCAAGCTCTTGGGATTTCTAGTCTCTGAGCGTGGCATTGAAGCTAATCCGGACAAGATAAAGGCTATCACTTCCCTGTCTGAGCCGGCGTGCATCAACGACATTCAGCGCCTGGCGGGTCGAATCACTGCGTTAAGCCGGTTCATAAGCCGCCTGGGTGAGAAGGCTATTCCTCTGTATCAAATGATGAAGAAAACAGACAACTTTGTCTGGAGTCATTCGGCGGGTGAAGTGTTTGAGGTGCTCAAAAAGCAGCTGGTTGAGCCGCCGGTCTTGGCCACTCCGGCTGAGAAAGAACCTTTGCTCCTCTATGTGGCGGCTAACAACAGGGCAGTCAGCGCCGCGATTGTTATGGAGCGTAAGGAGGCAGGGAAGGAATACCCGGTTCAGAGGCAGGTTTACTACGTCAGCGAAGTCTTGATCGAATCCAAGCAAAGGTACCCACATTGGCAAAAGCTAATATATGGGGTGTTCATGGCAAATCGCAAGTTGAAGCATTACTTCTTGGGACACCAGATCACCGTTGTTAGCTCTGCCCCGTTGGGTGACATAATTCAAAATAGAGAAGCCACTGGCAGGATTGCTAAGTGGGCATTGGAGCTTGGGCCTCTTAATCTGAAATATGTGCCTCGCATGGCTGTCAAGTCTCAAGCCTTGGTGGACTTTATAAATGACTGGACAGAGTGTCAGTCGCCTGAGGAGAAGCCGGATAACACATACTGGACAATTCACTTTGATGGATCCAGACAATTGGAAGGGTCAGGGGCTGGAGTTGTCTAACTTCCCCTAGAGGTGACAAGTTTTGTTATGTGTTAAGGTTGATGTTTCCCTGTACTAACAATGCAGCTGAGTATGAGGCGTTACTTCATGGCCTCCGTGTGGCTAAGGAGATGAACCTGAGCCGGGTTAGATGTCTTGGCGACTCAGACCTCGTGGCTCAGCAGGTTTCAGGCACGTGGGATTCCAAAGACCCACGGATGGCGGCTTATCGTCAGGCGGTGGATATCAGTGCTGGACACTTCAAGGGTTATCAGGTGGATCATATTGACCGTCGCAAGAATGAGGCGGCTGATGCATTGTCAAGACTGGGCTCTCAGCGTAAGCCGGTACCGCCTGACGTTTTCTTGGATGTGTTATATCACCCATCTGTGAAGCTACCTTCAGAGGAGGATCTAGCTATACCTGACCCGGAGGGGCAGCTGGTGGCAGCTCTGCATGCTATCCCTGACTGGACGCTGCCTTACTTAGCGTACTTGACTCGCGGCGAGTTACCCGAGGACGAGACCTTGGCAAGACAAATCATCAGGCGATCTAAATCCATGACTATCATCAATGGCGAGTTACACAAGCGCAGTGCCACTGGTGTTTTCCAGCGTTGCGTTTCTCCTGAAGAGGGTAAGGAGATCTTAAATGAAATTCACGCCGGTGATTGTGGTCATCACGTCGGCTCAAAATAATTGGTGGCCAAGGCTTTTCGGCATGGTTTCTTCTGGCTGATGGCTCATAAGGACGCAGAAGACTTGGTCGTCAAGTGCGATGGATGTCAGAAGTTCGGGCGACATGCTCACGTGCCGGCTCAGGAATTGCGGATGATTCCAATTACCTGGCCGTTTGCGGTTTGGGGGCTTGATATGGTCGGGCCCTTCAAGAGATCTAAAGACAAGAAGACCCACCTTTTGGTGGCGGTGGATAAGTTTACAAAGTGGGTTGAGGCTGAGCCGGTCGGCAAGTGTGACGCGGCTACGGCGGTTCAGTTTGTCAAAAAATTGATCTACCGTTTTGGTTACCCTCACAATATCATCACGGACAATGGCACAAACCTATCCAAGGGGGCTATGCAGGCGTTCTGTGAAAGTGAGCACATCCGGCTTGACGTCTCTGCTGTTGCTCATCCACAATCCAATGGTCAGGCGGAGCGTGCTAACCAGGAGATCTTGAGAGGCATCAAGCCCCGGCTTATGGTTCCTCTACAACGAATGCCGGGTTGTTGGTTAGAAGAGTTACCATCAGTTTTATGGAGCATCAGAACTACTCCCAACAGGTCAACAGGCTATACGCCTTTCTTCATGGTTTATGGTGCAGAAGCCATGTTACCAAGTGATATACGACATGACTCGCCGAGGGTGGCGGCTTACGTTGAGACAGATAATGAGACAGCGCGTCAGGACGAGTTAGATGCTTTGGATGAAGAGCGTGATCTGGCGGCGGCTCGATCGGCGATTTATCAGCAAGACCTGCGTCGCTATCATACCCGCAGAGTTAAGACCCGGACGTTTCAGGAAGGCGACTTGGTGTTGCGCCTGATACAAGATCATACGGATGCGCACAAGCTATCTCCTCCATGGGAAGGACCCTTTGTGATCAGCAGAAATCTCAACAATGGGTCATTGACGTACGAGACGAGTCACGCACTTCTGGGCAGGAGACCCACCGGCCGTGGAATATCGCTCATCTGCGGCCTTACTATACTTGAGTCATCGACTCCCACCATTGTACATCATCATTGTATATATCACTTATACATATATATAATAAAGTTGGCATCCCTGCAAGCCGGGGCCTCTGCTGTTTTCTGTATCTCAGATTGTGCAAAAGTTGACTCCGTCGACAAGGTCATTTGGGGGCTTCTAACCCGCCAGGGTTCAGCTTACACACCCTCTTGATCGGCTCTTCAGCCACCGTAAGGCCGGGTTATATACCCAAAAGTTGACTCTGTCAACAAGGTCGTTTGGGGGCTTCCAACCCGCCGGGTTTAGCTTACACACCCTCTTGATCGGCTCTTCAGCCACCATAAGTTCGAGTTAAACCTGCCTGTATGCTGCTGCTGCTCCGCTAGGTGACCCACCGAACTCTTACCAGTTAATATCGATTAGAGACCCTGAGCTGTTCAAAGTATTTGACAGTCACTCTCGCTAGAGACCCTGTACTGGTCAAGGTTAAACCGGCGGCTCTTGTCACGTGAGGGCCGGCTTACGGAAAGCGAGGATAAACTCACCCATCTGCTGCATACTCTCCGCTATGTGGCCCGTTCGTACTCTTAAACAGTTACTCTTTTAAAGACCCTGCACTGTTTAAGGTTCAAACGACGGATTTATGTCATGTGAGAAGTAGCTTATGGGCCCTGGGGTACTCATACCCTGCTGCGCCTCTTTATGGTTTGTTGTTGCTCTTACCAGTTAATCTCGCCTAGAGACCCTGAGCCGTTCACAAGAGTTGACGGTCACTCTCACTAGAGACCCTGTACTGCTAAGAGTTCAAACGACAAGTTCATGCCATAAGAGCCGGCATATGAGTTTTCGAAAAAGCAAGGTCGTGAAAGATTTAACATCTCTGGGTTATGCTTTTTCAAGCCGCCCTCACAGCAATACAGAGCATACTCTGTCTTGTTTGTTTTTGCATGGTTTATCTCCTAAGATGAGCCGCCGTGAAATATGATGACAAGATGTTGAGAGCACAACACAAGACAGATAAACGTGCATCAAGTTGTGCAAAGATTCATACGTGCGTGATAGCACGGCTCAGGCAATCAAGTTTTTCTACGCCTATTACAAAGCTCTCCAGGGAGCCCAAAATGCAACATACTTAACGTTTTTTATACACTTCCAGTCTCGGCGGCTCAGAAAGCTGGGTTATCAGTTTCAGGCGCAAGTTTTCAGCTCGATGGCAGGTCATCCTGCGGCAGGTCTTCGACCTCTTCAATCTAAAGATTGTCCACATCCCAGTTGCAGTTTGTTAACGCTTCAAACTGAGCCTCATCAAAGAGAGGAGATGGGTCAATTTCAGGAGCAAAGAGTGTCTTACGGCGGGCAGGAGTCAAGTCTCTAGCTTCAAACGTTGGGCAGCGCATTCGTTTATTATCCTCGCCATAAGCCGCCTGGTAGGAGGTCAGATCAATTTCATTGGCGAGCGTTGATGCGAGTACTCGAGAGGCCTTCATACACTTGGCATAGTCAGCTTCGGTAAAGTCTGAGCCGTCATCTTTCTTGGATGGAAAGCCATCCATCATCTCTTCCGCTGTCAGTTCAGGGGCAAAGGCCAGAGACCGGCTTAGCGCGGCCATTGCTCCCTTTCTGGCGGCTGATCATTTGAGCTCCTCAATTTTCTTGGGCAGAGTTGACAAAAGCTCAATCACTCCCTTCATGAATTTGGGGATGCTTTTTTCATTCAACGTCGCTTTGATGGTGCAAAGGGTCCCGCAGTATAGCTGTTCTGTCAAGGTGTATACTGCTTTAAGCTTCAACAAGCTGTCAGAAGATAGCTGGCGGCTTCTCTAACCTGCAAGGAGAGATTAAGCGTTATAAGTCGCCCGCACAGTTTTAAAACAAGGCAAGGAAATTTACTAAGTATTCAGTGCTTACCAAAGATAGCAGAAGTCATCCTAGAAATATGGTGCTTGAGGGTTTGTAGCTCATCTGAACAAGCTTGAGTTGCTGGTCAGCATCGTCTGCACGCTTGGTCAGGGCGGCTTGTGTAGACTCAGCACTCTTTTTGAAGGCATCAAAGTCAGCTTGAACCTTCTCAAGCTCCTTAACGGCAACCTGCCATTTCTCTTCCGCCTCAGACCGGCCGGTTTGTTGCGAAGCAAGGTTTTCTTTTACGCCGGTCAGATTAGACTCGGCCGCGTCCAAGGCTTCCTATATTGTACAAAAACAAAACAGTTCAGGAGGTTTAAGTCGCCAGGATAAGATATTCATAGATGATTGATGAAGCTGTTAGGCTACAAGTCTCAAGCAGATTGCAAGCAATATACTTGACACTTGGGGGCTAATGTCTGTGTTTTCTCTCCAAGTTTACAATATAGTTCCGGCTCATCTTCGTAAAGTTAAGCCGGCACTTGGGGGCTACATGGCGCTCTCCAAGACTACAATGAAGTTCTAGCTCATCTTCGTAACGATAAGCCGGCACTTGGGGGCTACACACGGCGCTTTCCAAGTTTGCAGTGAAGTTCCGGCTCATCATTTTTATATTGACCCGGACTTGGGGGCTACCTTTGATCTACTCTTCAACTAAGTACTGGCTTAATATATATATTAACCCGATAATTGGGGGCTACAAGCTAGGCAATTTGAATTATGACAAGACCCGGTTTACTATTTGCAATAATAAACCAGCTATTGGGGGCTACATAAGGGTACAAGGAAAAGCAAAAGCAGGAGGAGTACCTCATATTTTTTTCTTCATTAGACCAACAAGTTTCAGCTCCATGTTATGGCTTGTGGAGAGGCGGTTCAGATAACCCGCATGTAATTCATCTGCAGTCAGCTTCTCCAACACGGGGAATTCAAAATCAAATTTCTCAGGCGAGGAAGCTTCAGCCTTGCCAGTGTGTTTTGTCAATACATGAGGTTCAGGAGATTGATAACCCGTCCCAGTGATGATAACGTCTGGGAGAACTGTGTCTTCGACAGCTGTTGAAGGGCTGGGCAGCTTAGGATCAGCCGTTGGAGGACTCTCCGGAGTGGCCATGTCATCATCAGCCGGCTCAGAGGGCTGAGGAGCGTCAGCAGATGCATCTTTTCTAGATTTAGTGGGCTCAACGTGAGGTGCGGGGGAATCCGGTTAAGCATTTTCCGGCTCTTGGGCAGTAGGAGCAGCGGTAGACCCGCCGGTCTTCCTTCGTTTTGCTTGAGCCCTGGAAAACAAAAAGATTGTCACATAGAGGACAAGAGTATTAAAAGATATGGTGCAAGTGTAAAGATACGCACTCCGGGTTGATCTTCAGAGGAGGCAGCTTGGAGGCAGTAGAGTCGCCAGATGAAGGAGGCGTTTCCTAAAGAAAGGTTAAAACGATGATAGCAGAGTAAGGTTACAATGCAAGATTGTTAAAAACTGGACTTAGTCTAAGAGTACCTCAGCCGGTCGTTTCCGCGGAGCCGGAGAGTTTGATAAGCCGGCCAAAAGCTCTTCAGAGCCGGCGCTCCGGGTTTGACGTCTGGAGTTATGCTGTTGCTTTTTCAAAAGAAAATCGGGGTCTAAATAAGCAAGAGGATGAGAAAATGGGACTTTCCGGATGACCCGCCATATTTGCTCTGGTGGAAAGTTTTCTGAGTCAGAGGAAATATAAGTTACCTCAGGAGCATCTGCATGGCTTGTCTCTGTTTCCTCCTGTGAACAATTATTGTCAATAAGTTGTATAAAGAGACGGCCAAGAGAGTCAAGTTCTACCTCCGAGTCGTCAAGCTCAGGTGGTTCCTGAGCGGCAGTTTTCTTCTTCTGGGCACGGGTCTTACCCGCTTTAGGCTTCCTCACAGAAGGATTATACTTCTTCTTCCAGAAAGAAGAGCCGGCCTGCGCATAAGCCGCCAAAAAGGTTAAAAGGAGCAAGGTAAAAGGTCAAGACAAGAATGACCAATTTTATGGAAAAAGATTTTTTACAGCTGGAGCCGGGTTCTTGACACAGAACGGTTTCAGCCCAACTTTGTTGCAAACCGCTTGCTTTTCGCCAAGAAGTGTTTTACAGAGGAGTTGATGTCTTGTTCTGTCAGAGGGGTGGTGTTGAAGCAGAGAGTGTCATTGGGTTCACCCGTGAATTGGTGCATGAGCCGGTTATGCCGGCTCAGTGGCAAGATCTTCCAGCTAACCCAGCAGCGGGTTAAGTCGACGCCCGTCAAGCCGTTGGCCATTAAGGCCCTGATCTTCACGAAAGCCGGAGCATATTTCGCTCGCTCTGCGGCGAACATCCGGTCTGGGAGTTCTCCGGTGTTGCAAAGCCGGGTCGGACGGTAACCCGGCAGCGGATTCTCTTCTTTGGGAGAAGTGTCTTTGCAGTAAAACCAAGTCTTGTTCCAATCCTTGGGGTGACTTGGCAAGATAGCTGCTGGGTAAGGCAAATCTCTCCGTCTCTGGATAGAGACGCCGCCAAGTTCTAAACTTGGTCCAGCCGCCACTTCAGTTTGGCGGTTGACGTAATGGTAATCACGGAAGAGATCAACAGACAACTCTTCTTGCAGGTAAACTTCACATAAGACCTGGAACTGACACATGTTGGTGACAGAGTTTGGACCTATGTCTTGGGGGTGAAGCTTGTAGAAATGAAGAATGTCCCGGAAAAACTTTGACCCGGGCGGGCTAAATCCACGAAGGAGGTGATCAGTAAACACGACAACTTCTCCGTCCTGAGGAGTAGGTCTTATTTCTGGCCCTGGCACCCGCCAATGTATAACGTCCTGAGCCGGCAAGATGCCCGACTCTACGAAATCAAGCAGAAGCTGCTCAGTAACTCCGGAGCCAACCCAATCACAAGATGCTGGTGTTCTCAACATAATGGCGAATCAAACTGCGAAAAGGCGCAGAGTATGGAGGCTTAGAAAAACGTCAAATAACTACGGCAGCTATGGTCAGCATAATGGAGATGTGTTAAGCCGCCGAAATATTTTATCAGAGAGCCGCCAATGCAATGGCGGATTAGGTGGACAAGGCGATACTGGAAAATACAGCTAGGTGCAGATAAACATGTTTTGCATATTACAACTATAGCTGCAAGATCTATGGGCGAAGATAAAATGAAATATATTAATGACCTAAAAAGACAGAAGAAGAACATGCGGACAGCATGCGGTGGAGATTGGTATGCAGATTTAAAATAAGCGGGCATTGACATTAACAGGACGACCGCAACGGATAAACAACGTTATGAGATTCAAAAGGAGGCTTGGTGGTCTACACCATGAAGAACACTTTGACGAACAACGAAGAACACTAGGGGAAAATGATGAGCTCGGGGGACCCTAATGGAGATAACTCCAGATTCAATGAGATCTGAGAATGGTACCTCGCGAATGCGGATGGGCTGGCAAAGATCTGGTCCAAGTCAGGTCGATGCAGCGGCCGGCGTTGGGGACGACGGTGAGGTCCGGTCAGGTGCGGCGGAACTTTGGAGGTGTGGCCGTTTGAAGGAGGAAGAAGAAGACGTGGCGGCTGAGAGAGGAAAGGGGGCCCCCCGTGTCCCTATTTAAGAGATGTGATGGCAACAGTGCGCGCGAAAATCGAGGAAGCACAGTGATGATTGACCAAAGAGGGCGCCTCGATTTTCGGGCCGACCATACAATGAGAGGATCCGTTGCAAACGTCACAGAATCTTTTTAGCATATTCGACGTGACATCGCGGCGGGTTATGAGTTTTCTTTTTCAGGTGATAAAATGTGAGACTCGCCGCCGAATGAGTTTGAAGATTGACATGAGCTGGCTCAACTCAACCTGGGGCCTAATGTAGGGGATATAACCCCGTGGTAAGACCCGCCTAGGAGGGGCCGGGTCATACCTGGCGGCTCATAAGCAAGACCCTTAAGGTGGGCCGGAAGATGAAGGCCAGGCCGCATGGCGGCTTATCAGGCGGGCCAAGACGAAGGCCCGGAGACAGAAGATGTTGTGAAACCCGGGCGGTTAAGCCGCCCGGAGACGGCTTGTTCAAGGAGGCAAGGCGACTTAGAGACAGGATTGACTATGTTGTATGAGTCCGTTTAGGACTCGTGTAACCCAGGGCTTCGACCTCGTATATAAAGGCGAGACCCTGGGGTGGCTTAGACAGAGACCAATCAATCGAGAACTAGGTCAAGCAAATCCGCTCCCTTGTAATCGATACTCCAATCAATACAGCACAAGCAGGACGTAGGCTTTTACCTCTTCTTGAGGGGCCGAACCTGGGTAAACTCGTGTCCCTCGTCTCGACCAACACCTTTGAGTCCACTGCCTTAGCGATGGCCTCGAACCTAAGTGTTCGGACATCTGCCGTGAAAAAACCACGACAGGTACCCTTGGGGCCGACCAGTCTCAAGACTGTCGGGAACTCAGGTCCACCTCAACCAGGGTGGTACCGCCTGTCCCTCCAGTCCCGTCTTTCACATGTAAACAAAGTCAAGTTGAAGTAACTGTGTGTTTATACACCAAGTGGATATCCGAGGAATCACCCTCGATGGATCACACTTGAGGTATGTGTATGGCAAGAGTCGCTATCGATAAATGGGAAGGAGGAATCACCCTCGATACCCGCGACCAATTAGCAACGCTACAGAATTAACATCGGGAGTGCTAAGTGAGGTATCACCCTCGACACTCAATAGTAGCTCTGCAGTGCCATACTTAAAGGAGTGTGCGGTGATGTGAGGGGCCTGGCTCGTCGGTCGGTTGACCGAGTCTTCGGGTCTTCGAGTCGTCTAGTCGTCGATGAAGAAGCAGGGGCAACAGGGACTAAGGGGTCACTGGGGATTCATTGATCAACCTATACTAAGCAGTTGATATGATTGCAGGTATACTAACAGTTTATCAAAAACAGGCTATGCATCCGAATAGGAGCTAACTAATACAGTAGCAAAATCTAATGCAAGAATAAGAGGGAAGAATGGGCGATATCGGAATGCTCAAGGGGGGGTTGCTTGCCTTGCTGTTCTGCGGCAAAAGGCCCGATCGTCAGTCGCGTAGTCGTACCCGGCAGCAATGTTAGGCTCGGGGTCTACCGGTAAGAAGAGGGGGGAGAAACAATAAATACAAAGCAGACAAATGCATCACGATGCATGACATGACAATATGCAGAGCTAGGTATGCACTACCGCAGTACTACATGTTGCAGACGGAGCGGGAGAATATCTGACAATATTTCCCGGGTCTTTGGATTTATCGGACAGACGACCCGGAGGGGGAAAGTTACATGTTCATCATGCTAGGAGCACGTGACAGGCTAACGGACAGCGTATTCGGATTCGTAGGATTTTTCTGATCAACTTTCATGTTCAAAACTTTTTCGTCCGAGTTACGGATTAATTTATATTAATTTTTAAAGATTTATTAATATTCAGAAATTAAAACAGATTATTTAAATTCAATAATGAATTATGACATCAACATGATGTCATGCTGACATCAGTAGTCAACAGTCCTGTTGACTGGTCAAACCTGACCAGCAGGCCCCACATGCCATACACATAGTTTTATTTAGTTTAATTAATTTTAAACAGGTTTAATTAGAGGGGGTGGGACCCACCTGTCATAGACTGTTTAGTTAATTAACAGATTAATTAAGTTAATTAGTTCATTAAGTTAATTAAACTTAATTAGTTAATTTAAACGGAATTAATTAAGTTAATTAATTAATTAATATTTATTATAATTTATTTTTCTGTTTAATTCTTTTTTTTTAACGTTTTGGGGGCAGGGCCCCTCTGTCAGTGGCACAGCCGGACATGTCCGGGCTGTGCCCTTTTCGGGGCCGGCCACGTCCGGGCGCACAATGCGCGCGCTGGGGGGGCACGGAGCGGTGGCGACGGCGAGCTGCGCACGGGCGCAGCAGGAGGCGGGGGACGACGCGGTGTGTGGGAGCGAGGCGAGGCATGCGCGCGCGGGAGGAGGAGGCCAGGGGCGGGCGCGGTGCGGGCCGGCGGTGAGGCACGTTAGCACAGTGCGGCGCGGGCGCGGCGATGGGCGGCCGAGGCGGGTGGCCGGGGTGGCGCGGCCGGGCGCTCGCGGGGAGCGGGGCCGCAGCGAGGTGAGGGGGGGCGCGGTGGCCACGGCGGGCAGGGCGCGGTGGCGCGGGGCGGAGGCCAGGGGGAAGGAGGGGGGAGGCCATGGCCGGGGGCCTCACCGGCGACGCGTAGAGGGGGGGCAGCGGGCGCGAGGAAGAGGCGGCGGCCGACGACGGTGTAGGTGACGTATGGGCGGCGGCGGTTGGCGCGACAGGGCCGGTGACAGGAGGGCGAAGAGGAGGCGAGGAGGTGGCCGGCGGGGGGGGGGGCGCTGGGGCGTTAGGGTTTGGGCTAGGTGGGGGGTTAAGTAGGCTGGGTGGTGATGGGCCGGTTCGTCCCAGCAGGGTCAGTGGCCCTTTCCTATTTTTTTGTTTATTATCTTATCTGTTTCCACTTATTTAATTAACAAAACAATTATTTAAATAGTAAAACTTATACCTAATTTATAAGTGCAATTTAATCTACTGTATTAAAATGTCCAAACATCATTTTAAACTAGGATGTAATTCTTTATTAAATTAAAGTGTTCATTAATTACTCTTAAATGATGTTTTAATTATTTTAGCGCAATTAAATATTTTATAAAAGTGTAGTTTCTCCACCAACATTACTTTTGAATTATCTGACACACTCGGAGCATTTTAGTTTTAACTTTCGAAAACTTTTATTGTTTGGCTCGATTTTGAATTTGAATTCGCACGGGATTGAATCATCGCGATATTAGCAACAGTAAACGCAGTGACATGGCTTCATTAGCGTGGGATTACTGTAGCTTAATTATAGGGATTGCTGTAGCACAAATCCAGGGCGTCATAACTCTCCCCTACTAACAAGAATTCTCGTCCCGAGAATTAAGAGGTAGAGGTAAGGGGGCAAAGTTTAGGTTACGAAACTCTGACGGATCTCCTCGTTCTTGGTTGCTCTTCTCGAAGAAGTTGATCCCTTTCATTGATATATTCATCTCTCTGGTTCAGGTCATCCTGATGGAGTCGCCATCCTTTCTTTGGGATCTTCATCGTCCTACGAATGAGATTAGAGGGAAAACCCTTGAAGAACGGATCTAAACAAAGCTGGGCATCTGACGGCGAACTCAGGGAGGAACACAAGGTTTATTTCTCAAGTTAAGACTTGAGGAATCACTAAGAGCAAAAGGCAATGGTGTAAAAGTTTCAAACGGGTAGGCAATCATTCGATGCCTGATCAGATGAAGAAAAAGGGGGGAAGTTCAGAGCAACGAGAATAAATATCGCGTCTGATATTAGGATAGATCATCCCTTGAACGGTGGCTCGGGAATTACAAACGAAGCCAAGTGCAAAGGATACTTTGGAATCAAAGATGTACAGGAGAGTCAGGTTTCGATCCTATGCAACTGAGGGTTATGGGCCGACCATGTGGTTAAGAGCAGGAAGAGCGGTGACAACTTACACAGTCATGAAAGAAGACATGTCAGAGGATATCTTGTCAGTTATGTTGGCAACAACGACGGTACCAAGGGCGGGGGACGAATAGAACCATTTTCCTGCTCGTCGAAATGAGGTGGACCAATAGGCAAAGTTCTCATCCACCGGCGGTTACCGGAATGTTATCAACAATAGTAACATGATCTTACTGACAGACTTGTTCACCGAGGTGTTTACCTAAGCAGAGAATTATTACTGCTTAGATCATATAATCTCAAGAAAGGTCAAATAGACCAATGGAAAGGAAAATGTGATTATTAGATCAACCAGACCAATGGAAAGGAAAATGTGTTCACCACATTAAACAGACCAATGGAAAGGAAAATGTGTTTATCACATTAAACAGACCAATGGAAAGGAAAATGTGTCTATCACATTAACAGACCAATGGAAAGGAAAATGTGATTATGCTCAAGTTTTAGGAGTATATCTTTCCCAAGGAAAAGCAGAGCATGATATACATGACAGAATTAGCAAGTAGATAACCATTTAGGTAAAAGGGGCGAGTAAAATCCTTGACATGCCCATACAATGGGGGTTTGAATAATTGATCAAGAAACAATTTGCATTGAGCTTACATTATTCCTTTTGATGATCGATATACCACATCCATGCTTCGGGATAGCAATGATATGGTGTTTCGAGTAAAGGATGGAGTTTGGATACACAAAGGATCCAGTAGGAACAACTTATAAAATAGTCTTACAATTCCCCCATGGAAGAATGGCAATCCTAGCTGAACAAAGCATTATAACAATAGGTCATCCGGCCAGGTGTGCTAGCTACAACATCACCTTACCGAGTAATAAAGACCAAAGTTATAACCCTTGATAATGTTCCAACCATCATATCTGTCCGAGATTCAGATATGGTTGGTGTCAGCATACTTTAGACAAAGAAGGCCTGAGGAGAAAAGGATGCAACACAGACCTACGAGAAGGGGGTTTGCAAGAATCTCGGAATGAACGATAGAAGCAAGACTTGAATCATTAGCCAGACTACAAGACATCTGAACACAAGGTCAAGACATTCGTGCCCACCTGGAAGTTTCTAGAATGGAGGGCAATCAAGTTCTAATTGGGGACCATCATAGAGGATATCAAAGTTCTATGTGTAAGTCTGGACTAGGACAAATCAAATCAATCAGTGGCCTGGCGTGTTAGGAAATACATAGGGAGTGAAAGTAGCAAATCTATCAAACCATAGAATACTTCGTACATGCCTGAATGAATTGGAACGATTCCAGAGGAAGCGAGACAATTTTTCTCGTAATCACGGCGGTAAAATGCATGTGAACTTAGGGGAAACACTTCCTTTATCAAACATATTCTTCATGAGCTAGACACAAAGATAATGCTTTCAAGGTTTCCAACACTAGCTTCAATGTTCATCATGAACCACGAGGGATAAGAGGAAGTGGATGGTGGGCTCAGCAACAATTCGTCGAGATTCCCACAAAGAAGGATGTCCACGATTGAGTGAACAAAACCAGATGATATATTGAGGTATGCCCAAGGGAAACATCCACAATTAAACATTAATCGATAGGTGCACCCAAAATACAGACTAAGTAGCACGACCAATGTTAGAGTGCTGACTCAACAGTCAATACACTAAGAATGGGCTTATTGTTCATTAACTCCAAGATAATAGAGTTGCTATGTCATAAGTGTTGAGTTTACACATCACATTCCATTTGTCAGTATTCCGGTTAGAAACAACACGGGAACAAAGAAATGAGAAGTGATGGCAAGAAGTATCACTACATCAAGAATCCTTAAGACGTGTTAAATCCTCATGACACCATTGACATAAGATATGGCGTTACGCCAAGGTAGAACAGAACATAAGTTGGATATCAAGGAACTCAAGGTGCAACACAGAACATTAATAAGCTTGCGGTGGAGGGAAGGCGAGGATGTTGTCGATGATATCAGAAATCATCGAGGGGTAAGGATGGTATTTCTCATCATGAATCCGATTGATACTTGGAAGAGCTCAAAATGTTGATGATGATCACGACACATTTGTCGAGAAGTTTCATGAAGATGTAATCGATCAGCGACGACATCAAGCAAACAAATGATGAAGCGAAGGGTGGTCGAAACCACAGTTTAGAGTGCTAGCTCGGAGTCGAAATTGCCTTTCAAGACAACCAACATGACGTTGAAAGCTCGATGTAAGCATTAGAGCACTGTTGGAATTGTGTTCCGGGGATGAAGGATATAAATAGCATGGTCAAGCCTTAGCATGACGATGATGATGTAGCCAAACAGCTTGGAAAGACATGATTGAGCACAAAGCAAAGAAGATTACTAAGAGTTGTTGAATCGCAATGCGGACTCGATTCAATTATCAGTGTCCTTGAGTGTCCAACAACTCAGGACACGAGGAAAACTGGAATCAGTGAAGGAAAGCATAGCTGATGAGGAGCTCATAAGAAGTTATAAAGCTCCATGATATTTATCAAGATACCAGGGGTAATTCTTGGATGTAAATCAGAATTAAAGCTTGGACTGATGTATTGATCCGCAGAAGACAAGTGCCTAAACTGGTCTAAAAATGGGATCAAAGAAGAACAGTCATGGTTGGAACCACGGTTGTAAAGTGTCAAATCAGGTTGTAGCTTTGAAAGATTATCCGGCAAAACACCAGAAAAGTATGACTCGTGAAACTGTCGAGTTCACACGGATTAAGGAAGGCATAGGTTCAACCCATCGGGGCATCTTAGGAACATATATCACAAGCTTCAAGAGTAATTAACACATGCTTGCAAACAGAACATGGCTGACGAAAGCTTAGGATACAACTTATCAGAGGGAGAAGACACAATTTACCTATAGCATCATGTATCAGGGGAAGACCATCACAAGAATTTTGAATGTGAAGGATGCTATCGGATAATAACCCAACAATGGGTTTGGCGGTCCACAAAGGACCTGATGTGAGTATCAATACCCAATCAGAGGGAGAAAGAATGCAAGGCATCAGATCATAGAACATCCAAATAATTTGATGCTTAAATATCCAAAGGAATTAAGATTTCCAAATTGGTGTATCGGAAATAAATGCTCCAATCAAATACAAGTAAGTTGAATGAATTTAGATGGACAATCAATCAAAGTTGAATTGTCGAGAACCAACTCATGTTTGGAAAGACGTCTGAGCCGGAAAGATAATTTTTGATAAACAACTGATGACTGCGTGCATCCACACACAGGTTGAATCAATAAAATAAAATGAAAATCACAGAGGATTTTAATGGATATTGCTTGACATATGGAATTAACCACCATGTAAGCAGGTGGGAAAAGTCAAGAGCAATAGGCTGCTCAGGATTACGGAAGATCGAATAGCGTTTCAAAGAATATGTGAAACACATGATCAACCGAGGAAGAACGAATCTTCGGTAAGATAATTCGATGTACCTTGTAATAACAAGAGCAACTGGATATGAAAGTATGAGCGACAATTGTATGTAATCATCCATAGGGGTTGACGGAGGAAGGAAATCGCAAAAGCGATGAGCACAAGTTCTCGGGAGAACATCGGAGAGTATCTTCGGAGTCTTCTGATGAATCAAGCCATCATCTGGAATGAGGGGCTCTCCGGGGGAAGTAGTTACGAGAACCTAGAGTTAGAGTTAGCAAAATCTTTAACCCGAAAGAGAAGAGAGATCAGAACCCAAAGTATAGATGAGGAATAAAAGATCCTAATACCACCCGATTGAGATGTGGGCCCGTAAGCCACACAGCTATGTTAGTAAAAGTTCTTCAAGTACTAGACTCAACTTCGGCCAAGGAGTTGGAAAGGGGGCTACCTATAGGCAGTCGGCTCTGATACCAACTTGTGATGCCCCCGATCTCGACCGTACGCTAATCATACACACAGTGCGTACGACCAAGATTAGGGACTCACTAATTAATATCACAACACAACACTAGACACAAATTAAAGTCATACAGCTTCATATTACAAGCCAGGGGCCTCGATGGCTCGAATACAAAGCTCGACAAGCACGAGTCAGCGGAAGCAATTAATATCTGAGTATAGACATAAGTTAAACAAGTTTTGCCTTAAGAAGGCTAGCACAAACATAAGCAGCGGATCGAAAGAGGCGAGGCCTCCTGTCTAGGAACCTCCTAACTACTCCTGAGCGTCGGGGGCAGCCTCCACGTAGTAGTAGGCTCCAGCGGTGGTGTAGCAGTCATCTCCGGCGTACTCCATCTCCTAGGCTCCAACGTCTGAATGCAGAATCGTATCGAGGGGGAAAGAGAATGCAAAGTAGCGGTGAGTACTCATCCAAAGTACTCGCAAGACTGACATCAGAACTATGCTAAGTATGCATCATTATCAAGGGGTGGGTTTATATCTGGACTAACTGCAGAAAGCAAGAATAGGGAGAAGGCCTAGTCCTATCGAAGCCTAGCATCTTTAGCATCTTGCAGCATTAGAAGAGAGTAGACTGGTATCTCACATATAGACATATTATTGTAGCAATTTTATTAAGTAATCACGCCCAGAGATTCTTCCTCGACTCCCTGCGAGGAAGCAATCTCGGAGCCACATTCAATTAAAAGTAAATCACAATTTTCATTGTATAAGGTCAAGGTACAACTCCAAGTCATCCTGTTACCGTGGACACGGCTATTCAAATAGATTATTCATCCCTGCAGGGGTGCACCGCATTTCCAACACGCCTGATCACCTCCGGCCGGACACACTTTCCTGGGTCATGCCCGGCCTCGGGATAGCAGCACGTCATCGCCCCACCTAGGCTCAACGAAGAGGCCAGCCCGCCGGTCTAAATCCTAAGCGCGCAGGTTCGTGGGCCCACTTGCCCTTGCACTCCTGCACGATGCGTGGGCGGCCGGAAGCAAACCTAGTACACTCCAGTCCAAGAGCTGCACCGTCCAGTCCAATCCGGCGCGCGCCGCTCCATTGCTGACGTCCGAAGAGCTTCGGCTGATACAACGACGCTGAGTACCCATAACTTCTCCCACGCGATGGTTTTGTGCATAAAAAGGCCAACGACCCAACTCAGATCAAATACCCAACCCATTAGCATTTTATTAATGTGGGGCAAGCGCGACCCATAAAGTGCGGTCCCGTCACCCTGACTCGAGGATGTGAGGCAAGGGCCTCTCCTGCCCGTCCACGCCTCAACATAACCTTTTGGATGCCTTACCGGCGCATCCCACCACATCTCACACACGGGTACCCTTGGGGCCGACCCGTCTTAAGACTGTCGGGAACTCAGGTCCACCTCAACCAGGGTGGTACCACCTGTCCCTCCAGTCCCGTCTTTCACATCTAAACAAAGTCAAGTTGAAGTAACTGTGTGTTTATACACCAAGTGGATATCCGAGGAATCACCCTCGATGGATCCCACTCGAGGTATGTGTATGGCAAGAGTCGCTATCGATAAATGGGAAGGAGGAATCACCCTCGATACCCGCGACCGATTAGCTACGCTACAGAATTAACATCGGGAGTGCTAAGTGAGGTATCACCCTCGACACTCGATAGTAGCTCTGCAGTGCCATACTTAAAGGGGTGTGCGGTGATGTGAGGGGCCTGGCTCGTCGGTCGGTTGACCGAGTCTTCGGGTCTTCGAGTCGTCGAGTCGTCGATGAAGAAGCAGGGGCAACTGGGACTAAGGGGTCACTGGGGATTCATTGATCAACCTATACTAAGCAGTTGATATGATTGCAGGTATAGTAACAGTTTATCAAAAACAGGCTATGCATCAGAATAGGAGGTAACTAATACAGTAGCAAAATCTAATGCAAGAATAAGAGGGAAGAATGGGCGATATCGGAATGCTCAAGGGGGGGTTGTTTGCCTTGCTGCTCTGCGGCAAAAGGCCTGATCGTCAGTCGCGTAGTCATACCCGACAGCAGCGTCAGTCTCGGGGTCTACCGGTAAGAAGAGGGGGGAGAAAAAATAAATACAAAGCAGACAAATGCATCACGATGCATGACATGACAATATGTAGAGCTAGGTATGCACTAACGCAGTACTACACGTTGCAGACGGGGCGGGAGAATATCTGACGATATTTCCCGGGTCTTTGGATTTATCGGACAGACGATCCGGAGGGGAAAAGTTACATGTTCATCATGCTAGGAGCACGTGACAGACTAACAGACAACATATTCGGATTCGTAGGATTTTTCTGATCAACTTTCATGTTCAAAACTTTTTCATCCGAGTTACGGATGAATTTATATTAATTTTTAAAGATTTATTAATATTCAGAAATTAAAACAGATTATTTAAATTCAATAATGAATTATGACATCAGCATGATGTCATGCTGACATCAGCAGTCAACAGTCCTGTTGACTGGTCAAACCTGACCAGTGGGCCCCACATGCCATACACATAGTTTAATTTAGTTTAATTAATTTTAAACATGTTTAATTAGAGGGGGTGGGACCCACCTGTCATAGACTGTTTAGTTAATTAACAGATTAATTAAGTTAATTAGTTCATTAAGTTAATTAAACTTAATTAGTTAATTTAAACGGAATTAATTAAGTTAATTAATTAACTAATTAATTAATTAATATTTATTATTATTTATTTTTCTGTTTAATTCTTTTTTTTAAACGTTTTGGGGGCAGGGCCCCTCTGTCAGTGGCACAGCCAGACATGTCCGGGCTGTGCCCTTTTCGGGGCCGGCCACGTCCGGGCGCACAATGCGCGCGCTGGGGGGGCACGGAGCGGTGGCGACGGCGAGCTGCGCACGGGCGCAGCAGGAGGCGGGGGACGGCGCGGCGTGCGGGAACGAGGCAAGGCGTGCGCGCGCGGGAGGAGGAGGCCAGGGGCGGGCGCGGTGCGGGCCGGCGGTGAGGCACGGTAGCACAGGGCGGCGCGGGCACGGCGATGGGCGGCCGAGGCGGGTGGCCGGGGTGGCGCGGCCGGGCGCTCTCGGGGAGCGGGGCCGCAGCGAGGTGAGGGGGGGCGCGGTGGCCACGGCGGGCAGGGCGCGGTGGCGCGGGGCGGAGGCCAGGGGGAAGGAGGGGGGAGGCCATGGCCGGGGGCCTCACCGGCGGCGCGTAGAGGGGGGCAGCGGGCGCGAGGAAGAGGCGGCGGCCGGCGACGGTGTAGGTGACGGTGGGGCGGCGGCGGTTGGCGCGACGGAGCTGGTCACAGGAGGGTGAAGCGGAGGCGAGGAGGTGGCCGGCGGGGGGGGGCGCTGGGGCATTAGGGTTTGGGCTAGGTGGGGGGTTAAGTAGGCTGGGTGGTGATGGGCCGGTTCGGCCCAGCAGGGTGAGTGGCCCTTTCCTATTTTTTTGTTTATTATCTTATCTGTTTCCACTTATTTAATTAACAAAACAATTAGTTAAATAGTAAAACTTATACCTAATTTATAAGTGCAATTTAATCTACTGTATTAAAATGTCCAAACATTATTTTAAACTAGTATGTAATTCTTTATTTAATTAAAGTGTTCATTAATTACTCTTAAATGATGTTTTAATTATTTTAGCGCAATTAAATATTTTATAAAAGTGTAGTTTCTCCACCAACATTACTTTTGAATTATCCGACACACTCGGAGCATTTTAGTTTTAACTTTCGAAAACGTTTATTGTTTGGTTCGATTTTGAATTTGAATTCGCACGGGATTGAATCATCGCGAGATTAGCAACAGTAAACGCAGTGACGTGGCATCATTAGCGTGGGATTACTATAGCTTAATTACATGGATTACTGTAGCACAAATCCAGGGCGTCACACGTACGTAGACAATGGATGTGTCCCAGTATACTACAATCCGTGCATACTGAACTATTCTAAGCAAGTAGGAAGGGAGGTGGATGCTTTGCATGGAGGCTAGCTTACATACGTAGCCACTGAACACTCTGATTGATCTGATCCGTGCGAGTCGACGACACGAAGACGCAACGGTTGATGGATAATATGACCGTGTCGGTCCTACGTGTTTATTGCCTTTCTTGATCTGAAAACCAAGATGCCAGAGGAGAGCCTCAAGATGCTACTGTGGGCGACTAGGATGACCTACATCCATGGTTCGAAGGTTATGGAAGTATCACGATGGACTCCTTGAAACTATGCTTGCACAAATTTTGAGTCCTGGGAATTATCGAATGCCATGGGAAATTCAAGAAAAATCGTGAAGATAGCTAGCTTGGTTCGTTTCTCCAAGAAATTCCCATACAACTGGTTATGGCGATCGTGGCTCAAGGGATGTACACATCGATCATGCTCAGCCAACAGACAGAAACTGGAGCTCTACGTAACTTGGTCTGAAAGAGCCAAAGATAAATTTGGGACGTCGCATGGTTCACCAGGGTGCCCAGATGGACAATCTGGAGATGAAGCAAGGAGATGGGGAGTAGCAGTGTGGTTGGGCTGATGAATTCGTGCGTGAGGTTGAAGGAGGAGACTGGAGGCGTTGTGTAGATGTTGCACTCACGACACCAACCAAGACATTAAAAGACACCAAAATTGGATTGGGCTAATGCCACGTTGATTGGGAAGCTTTCCATCCGGTTGGGCGTATAAAAAAGAAGGTGGTCATCGTGTGAGCAAGAAATACTACAGCCGAGTCTCATCGATCAGACATCCGGCGGACATACATATGGATCATCTGTCGTCCTAAAAATATCAGGTGCTATTTGTCCTATTTATTTTATCAGTATACTATGATTCCTTTGAGAACAATTATTCTGCATGTAATATTTTTATGATGGACAATTGTTCATTACAAAATTGACGTGGCGTTAGGACGCAAATACAGAGCTCGCGTCAATATCATCATACGCCAGCATCCATCCACACCGCACTATCCGACGGACACGCGCGCAAGCCGCCACACCCGTGGTTCGGTCTACATCAACAACGCCGCCGCCGCCTCGTGCATTCACACCGGCTACAACGCCGTGGCTGACTCACATCTGCGCCGGCTTACAACGCCATAGCCGACTCTCGAGACCGTGCCGGCTTAAACAATACCACGACCGACTCTTAAGACCGTGACGGTTTAAACAATACCGCGGCTGACTCACGTGTTTGCGCCAAATTACCGGCCAACTCCCGCGTCTACATAAACACACCGGGGCCGTGCTCACTCAAAGCCGACAGACGGATGCGCGCGAGCCGCCCCCCCCCCCCCCCCCGCGGACCGGTCTACATCATCACACCGGTGCTGCGCCTGCTTGCTCGAGCCGCCCAATGGACGTGCGCAGGCCGCCGCCCCCGCGGTCCGGTCTACAACAACACGCTGCGCCCGACTCATGCGTCCGCGCCGGCTTACAACGCCGCGGCCCGGCCTACATCAACAACATGCTGTGGCCGACTCGTGCATCCGCGCCGGCTTATAACACCGCGGCCCGGCCTACATCAACAACGCCGCGGCCGCCTCGCACATCCGCACCGGTTTTCAACGCCGCGGCCGACTCACGCGTCTGCACCGGCTCGTCGAAGCTCTCCAACAGATGTGCGCAAGCCGCCGTCCCCGCGGTCCGATCTACAACAACCCGCCGGTGAAATGCCTACTCACGCAAGCCACCAAACGGACGCTCGTGAGTCACCGTCCTGTGGTCCGATCTACGATAACACGCCGCTGCCGTGCCTGCTTGCTCGAGCCGCCCAACGAATACGCGCGAGCCGCCGCCCCCGCGATCTGGTGTACTCCAACAACGATGGAGCAAAAAAGGGAAATATATATCTATTATCAAACTCCACTCGCTCCGGGTTGTCCAATGGATAGGCGCGCTGCTTTGCCGTCCCCTGATCCGGTCTGCTTTGACACATAAAAGAAAACAGGAGAGCCAGATCCACAGAGAAACCATCCCTGGAGAAGCTACAATTTGAGTTGGCCATTATTGAGACGACAATTCAAAAGTCAGCGGCAAAGAAAAAGAAAATGGCCGCGGAGGAGATAGGAGAGTCGGACTACATGAGAATAACAAAGCATTGGGTCAAGAGGCATATGCACTCAGCTTACCCACAACATTTGCCAAAGACATACGATGAGCATCACGAAGATCATCAACTCACCACATCGTATCTAGTTTGAAAAAAAAATCCATTGTTCAACCGTCAACCTTATGCCGGTTTATGCCACAGTCAAGTATCAAGACTCTCAAGCCGCCTCCTCGAGTCGACTTAAGACTCGGGGGCTACACAGTCATGACTCGACAAATTCCACCGGGCTCAAACATTCTAGAACCCCGGGTCATTTGCAGGGAAGATAACCCGGTCCCGGGGGCTGCTGCCTTATTGGCGAAAAATTAAAGTCGCCCAAGAGGACGAGCCGCCATGATGCGCTGTTCAAACATGGGTGCCCTGCCTTGTTGGCGAAAAATTAAAAGTCACCCAAGAGGACTAGCCGCCATGATGCGCTGTTCAAACATGGGTGCCCTGCCTTGTTGGCGAAAAATTAAAGGTTGCCAAAGAGGACCAGCTGCCATGATGCGTTGTTCAACATAGGTATCCTACTTTATTGGATCATCATATTATCATATTATGACCAATGGAATAAAGCCGGCTTATCTGGACCCCAGATGTTTTGCAGTAGTAGCATTGTCTACTATATATCCTATGCTGAGATTTTTCGTGATCATAGGTCACTTGGGGGCTTCCAACTCATCGAGTTTAGCTTTCCCACCCTCTTGATCAGGCAAAGACGCCACAAAATGGTTAAACCCGCCTGCATGCTTGATGCGACTCCAATCAGGTGACCCCGTGTACTCTTGACAAAAGTCAATCCATCTTTGGACCCTGAACTTATCAAGGTTAAAACATCGACTTGATTCACGTGAGAGTCGGCTTACAGAGAGCTAGGATAAACCATGGGTTATCACACCCGCTTCACTAAAGCAAGACTCGAGCCTCGAAAGCCGGTCTTTATGTTACGACTTGAAAACTGGCATTATTATCATATACATACATCATCCTGCATTGCATCATTGCACAATTCATCATACATACATATCTATATTCATTGCGGAAATCCGGTCATCAAACCGGGTTACATCGTAACATCTGCAGGAACGAGTAAGATCTTTGATAGCCAAAATGGCTGGATCTTCATCATGGTTCATCATAACCAGTATTAAATGATTGGGGTTTTTTCAAGCCAGCTCGGAAGAAATGACTATTCTCGAAGAGCCGCCCTATCACATATAATGCCGGGTCATCTAATTGACTGGTTCTTGGATTTTTTTCCTTAATTGTGCTCTGTAGTAAACTACAACACTTATGGATTTCTCAAGCATATATTTGTCGGGTTGCACCGCAACCACGAGCAGGGACTTCATTTCAAGGACAAAGGCATTGTTCCAAGATATTCATACAAAGAATAAAATACCGGGTTACATTATAACCACGGGCAAGGATTCATTCAAGACAGATCAATATCAGTTCAAAAGAATTTCTGAAGTGCATTATGATGGGTTATATTATTCTCATACAGTCCCAAGTCGGTGCAGGCATACGACCCGGCCCTTGGGGGCTACATAATATGATGTTTTTCTTTTCAAAGGAGAAGTACATATAAGTCCCGAGTCGCTGTAGGCAAATGACCCGGCACTTGGGGGCTACACTACTCAGATAAAAATTTCTAAAGTCCTAATTCGCTGCAGGCATGCGACCCGGCGCTTGGGGGCTACATTATTTAGCTGTTTAAACAGATTATAAGGTCCAAATTGAAGACCCGGCCTGTAGGAGATATGCCCTAGAGGCAATAATAAATGTTATTGATTATCTCCCTGTTCATAATTAGGTTTATGTTCCATGCTATAACTGCTATGGTTCTCGAGTCTGCAATAACCACGAGGCTCGGAGGAAGATTCGTATGCACGTGTGGAATAATAAACGGTAAAATGTATTGCTAGTCTTGCCTCTAAGACTGGCTCAAGTATTGCATGATGATCCTGTTTTCCTGATCATGGGCATGGCTATGCCGGCAATTTTGAGGGCACAATGTTAGAAGAACATTTGTGTTGAATCGACCCGAATTGATGTTATGCTATGAGATTCATTCGTCATAAGTTAATGGTTTATAACACAGAGATGGTTAACATTTGCATAATTCCTTAGACCATGAGAGTATCGAGTTTCTTCATGCTTGCTTCATGAACTTTGGGGTTTGTTAATCGTCATCCGTAAATGGGTGGCTATTACGACAGCTTACGGGTTCATAGAAAAGTATGTCAAGTAACTTGATAGCTCAAGATTGGGATTTGCTCCTCTGATGATGGAGAGATATCTCTGGGCCCTATCGGTGTTACGGTATCCATCATCGTCTGGCCAGACACATTGTGATTTGATCACGGGGATGCCGGAACACGGGAACGAGAAAAGAGAACAATACCGGTAATGAGGTAACTGGCATAGTGGACAAGTTGTTGATCCACGGGGATGCCAACATGTCTCACCTCAGGTATTTGTAACATATCGCGAAGCAACATGAATAGCACATAGCAACTGGAGGTTCACTCGAATATTCATTCGTGTGGGTATAGGGGTCAATATGGGTGTCCACGGCTCCGATGTTGATCATTGATCGGAAGGGGTTCCGGGTCATGTCTATGCTTCACCGAACCTATAGGGTCACACGCTTAAGGGTCATCTATCTGTTGAATACTAGACAGGAAGTCTGAGAGAAAATCACCGAAAAAGTTTCGGACACCGGAAAAGTTTCGGACAGCGGAAAAGTTCCGCAGAGAGAACACTGGAACAGTTTCGGTAAAACTGAAAAGTTGTTTCAGGGGATACCATTAAGTCAAAATTGTTTCGGCACATGCCTGATAATTCTTGGAGGGTGCCAGAATCATTCTGGAAATTTCTGGGAATTTTCCGGAAGAAAATCGGAAATGTTCCGGAGCTGCCGGAACCGCTTCGGATGCTTTTCGCAGATGAAAATCACTAATCCGGAATGGTTCCGGATCGCATTGAAAATTATTTTAGTGGGTACTAGAAATGTTCTAAGCCCACATAAATATTTTCAGTTCGACCGGACGCTGAAAAATGTCGTCGTGAATAGTGAAAGTGCTTTTTGGGATATTTATGGAAAGTCACCTTTTGGGATATTTCCAAAAGGTTTCTAGAAGGACTTGGAGGCTAAGCAACCCCCTTGGGGGGGCTCCCATGAGATGGTGGCCGGCCAAGGTGGGGCACACCATGGTGCCCTCACATGCCCCATTTGGTTTCCCTTTATGCCCTTGTGAAGGGTCTTTTGGGTATTTCAAGTGGCACCCCACCCCTTGGGTTTTTCCTATAAATAGGAGGTGAGGGGGCTGCCCAAACATGATCCTTGCTTTCATACACAAGCCATGCATGATCTGGCCTTCTCTCTCCCACCTAGCGAAATAGTTTCGTAGAGTCGAAAGGTTGTCTGGGTTCCGGCAGGAACTAGTTCTGGACAGCAAAGCCCTGCCGGATAGATGACACCGTATGTGTGCAACTCTGTAGAGAGATCGTAGTTTCAGTCTTAGTTCGAGAGTGCCTCCCGAAGGGCTGTCCGTGTGACCATCCGAGTTTCGAAGGTCCTCCCGAAGGGCTGTCCGAGTGACTGTTCGAGTTTCAATGGTCCTCCCGAAGGGCTGTCCGCGACACCGTCCGGGGGACTGTCCGACCGCCTCCCGGAGGGCTGTCCGAGGGGCGGATGAGGGTATACATCCTCGCGGTTGGGAGGTTGTAAATCCTAGCTGCGGGGATCTGCACCGCCGATCGTCATCGACTCTACTTCCGCTGCGCTACGAGTCGGTAACGAAAAAGATCAAACCTTGTATGCAGTCTCCATAGTGGTCCTGGGCTGGTGCGTAGGTCGAATTTTTTTGTTTTCTGCTGCGTTACCCTACAGTGGCATCAAGAGCCGTGCTATGCGTAGATGCCGGTTGTGATCTAGAATACATAGAGATGTATGGGTGTTGCACAATATAATTAGGTAGTAGATGAGATCTATTACTGAAAATTATTTGTGCGGGTAGCAGATGAAATCTGTTACCCGATGTTCTTGTTGCTTCCCTGGAATTTGTGTAGTCCTGATCTTGATGGCATGGTGGAATCTCACAAAGTTCTGGCAATCCGCGATCCTTTCATGCTGCTCCTGAGTATGCTGATTGACAGATCAACGAAGTGCTAACAGTTCTTTGGGTTCCACCATAGTTGAGAAAGATGGATGTTTCGCAGACGAAAGGGCAATGCAGATATGATCTGCACGGGGGTCACGCGTATGACGAAGTTCAGTATGGGGCTCGAGATTTTATTATCTCGTGTTTCATACACCCCGCAATGTTAATCTAGCGACTTGGATTATCATGCTTGATGATGGACGTTGGTAGCTTCGGTTTGTTTCGAAACCTTAGAAGCCACGTAAAATAAAATTTTGCATGAACCGATTAGAGGCGTCTAACTTAGTTTTGCAGGATGGTTTGCATGTGCATATGATGTGGTATAGCAGTGTTCATAATAATTTGATTATGTATGAGATGACTATATGATGTAAATTGATTAACATGACCTGCGTGTCATGATTCAGCATGATGGCTGGAGCCATATGATTGCACTTTAATGACCTGCGTGTCAACCTTATGTAATGCACTTATTTTATTAGCTATAGAGATAGCAATATTATCTGGTGCATCGACAAGGTGGTGGCAATCTTCGCGAAGGTGAACACCGACGCGAATGCCGAAGACGAAGAAATGAAAGACTTCTCCGTCAGAAAGGGCTATACCATATCATGCTATTATGAATTGCCTGAGATGTTTATCCCTTATGATGCACCCTTCTTGATTGTGCGGTAGTCGCTTTTTATTAGGGTGATCTCTCACAAAAATATCAAGTAGTTAGTGTTCTCCCAAGTGTAGCACCGTCACGGCACCTAACTTTTCGGGGTGCGCCATGGATGCATGGGTACGAACGATTAGGGATGTGTGAGGCAGGTGAGGTCAGACCTCGCAGCAAGATCACTTGGTTGTCTTGACGTTCATGGCAGGATCGTCCTGAGCTCGGAACACACGCATCGAAAGATGAACAAGAGTCACATAGAGATGTGATCGGCAAGTTGGCCTACCGATTAAAATTCCCGTCATGAGATGATGATTCTATGGCGATGAATTGAAGTCTGGATCTTGTATCACTCAAAATCAATTATGAGAGATATTGATTTGAGTGGGAGCGCACTATAGAATTAACTTGTTTAATTCTCAGTGCAATTAATTTTGAACACTGTCTAAGTGTGGTTTGCATAATAGTTGTAGAATAATGGCTCGCGTTTCCACCTTCCCTATTAAAATTGAATAGCTGTTAAATATCTGGTTATAACTTTACGGTTGGTAACGTAATGTGAGGATTGTCCTCTAGAGTGCCGAGAAGGATTTTGTCCTATCGCATACTTTCGGTATTCTCCCGCTAATGCTATGGATCATGTGACTCTCGTCCTTCGATCCAAAAGCTAGAATTCCTTTTCAGTCAAAGTGCAATATGTTTTCTTCCATGAGACCCGAACTTTGAAAGTTTGGATAGTTATGTGATATTCATGGAATCTGAAAATCATTTTCAGTGACAGACAAAGGCTAAAAGATATGAGATATCCAAAGCAATGTTTGTTTGCAAACTGTTAGTAAAGGAGTTTACTATGCATTAGACTGATAAGAGAGGGATCCAGGAGAACGCCTATCATATGATGAAAGGTGAATAAAACAACAACTTAAAGAGAAAGGAAGTGTCCGAAGGGTGTTAGTAAGACTTTCACGCCTAGGAAGTCCGGGGCTAACGCCACTCTTAAGTTGGATGCTTCTTCTGAGAGTAGGAGAAATACTAAAAGTTAAACTGTTAGAAGTATAGAGGCAAAAGGATAGAAGACTGGAATATCCAGCTCATGTATGAATGTCATACAGGTTTTTGATGTATAGAAGGCTGGTTAAATATATAGTTCTTGGGAATTATGGTTAAACATGTTAATCACTAATTCTTTGGTATTGTGAGTTAATCACAAAGATACCCGCTCGATTGCATTCTGTTGCAACTCGATGTAAGAACTACTATGGCCTGAAAGACTAGCCAGGAATGAGGTTTAGATACACGCAGGGAACATAGTAAATGTTACTATGCCTTCCATAGGTGTATTCCCTATGTATTTACTTTCATAATTCATTTTAGAGTTTCACACTCTAGCCCTTTGCATAAGGTATCTTGCAAGAAGGTTGTTCATAAGAGAACTTTTGATGTTCGGTGTTATGAATAACATAAGGGCCAAACTTTCATTATGAATGAGACATATGTTATGTATATTGATAATAATACATTACCTCTGGGTTTACTTTCATAATTCATTTTAGAGTTTCATACACTCTAGCCCATTGCATAATGTTTGTTGCAAAAGAGTTGTTCATAAAAACAACAATTGTTGTTCAGTATTATGAATAACATGAAGGACCATGCTTCCATCCTAGATGGGATGTATGTTATGAATATTGATGGAAATATGATACATCCATAACACTGACGCTAAATGTCACAAGACTAAAAGAATACCACACAAGTGTGGCACAACATTTGGTCACATTGGAGAAACCCTCATGGAAAATTCCATTATGATGGATTTTGAAGTTGTTTGATTTTGAATCATCTGACACTTGCAACTTTCCTCAGAAAAGTGAAGAGACTGAAATACCGTTCGCAGGCCATAAGGAACGAGCAAAGAACATATTGGTGATCATACATTATGATGTGTGTAGTCCAATAAATGTTGTTGCAAGTAGTGGATTTATCTATCTTCAGAAATGACTCAAGTAGATATGTGGATATTTACTTGTTGAGACGTAAGTCTGGATCTTTTGAATTCATTCATAAGGTTTTCAAAAATGAAGTAGAAGTTGTTGTAACAAGAAAATTATGTTTCTACAATTCGATTGCAGAAAGGAATATTTGAGTTACATGTTTAGCGAATGTCTGATGAGTTGTGAAAGGGGTTTCATAACTTGCACCTCCCGGAGCACCACTGCAAGTGGAGAGTCCGTGTAGATGTAATCGAACCATTCATGACATGGTAAGATCAAAAATGACATAAATAAATTTGCCATTATCCCTTTTAAAAGTGGTGCTTTAGAGACTACGGCTTTTACACTGAAAAGAGCTCCATCGGGTCTGTTGAAATGACGCCATGGTATGGTACGCCCAACCATGTTATATCTTTTCTTAACATTTGGAATATGGGGCTTGTGTAAAAGGTTACAAACCTATTCCAAATCAGACAAGTGCTACTTTGTAGGTTATCCCAAGTCATTGGGTATTCCCCCACCACTATACCGAGGCAAAGGATTTTGCCACAAAACGGTATGCTTTTAAAGAGAATAGTTCTTACAAAAGGTGAGTGGGAGGACAGTGCAACTCGACGAGATAACCAATATCTCCATCATCAGATCAAAGGAAAGGAACCTTGGAAGTGATTCCGGAGTTTCCTACTGCGACTGATACGGAAGTCTCTACAATAAAATGTATGGACTTCAGTCGAACTTGCAGCTGAACCCCGTAGGCAAGGCTCGTGCAAACCTCTCAGGTGCACAAACGAGATATTGTTGTTGGACAACAGTATACCTACGATACACAAGGAAGCGGTGATGGGCCCTGACTCCGGAATTGGCTAAATGCCAATACAATCCGAGATAGTTTCCATATAAATGTTTCAAGATTAAAATCTTGATACACCTTTCAGAAGGCTTAGAGTCTAACGAATATTTATGAAACTAAAAACTGATACGGATAAAATGTTTTATCCATAAAGCTCGACTTGTTGCAATAACAAGTTCAAGGAGTTGACTACGATGAGATTGTCTCACCATAGCGATGCTTGAAGTCGGTTCGGGTTGAACTAGCAATTAATATATATTTCAATCATGAGATATGAAACATGGATGACAAAAGGATTTCCATCTGATGGAAATGAAACCTAGGACTTGTATGTGATACAGTCCAAAGTAATTTGTCGATCCAGAGGATGCTAGTAAGTATGCAAACTTCAGAGTTCCAGCGATGGACAGAAGAGAGCAAAGTGGAGTTGGAATCTTCGTTTTTGATGGAATGGTCAAAGGGGTTTTGGCTTCATCAAATGGGTATCGAAGATGCTTGTGATTCAAGAAAGTAAGTGGGAGCATGATAATATTTCTAAAAACCTTGTGTACTTGACACATTGTTAATTGGAAATAAATTTCTTGACACGAATTAAGGACGTCATTTGAAAATAGTTTTTTGATGAAGTGCTTGGGCTAAATAGCCTCAATATTAGGCATGATGATCTATGGAGATAGATTTACCTAATAGGTCTAAGCAATGAATACATATTGACAAGATGCTAAAACCTTTTAGCATTTAAAACGCCAAGGAGTAATTCTTGCCGAAGTCACATGGAAAGAGTTTTTGCAAGACTCAGTGTCCCAAAACACTGATGAGTGAAATACATGATGGAGATTCCACACACTCTTGTGTTTGGATTAATCATGTATTCCATGGTATGTAAAACAACCAGATATGTCTGATACTCCAAAGTTGTTGCGAGTATGGATACCAAAGTGATCAAAGTACTGATCATAGGGCAACAGTGAAAGATGTCATTAAAGTACTAGAGTAGTAGTGATGACATGTTTTCTCGCAAGCAGAGATTATGAAGTGCTCGTTGTAAGTAATTACATCGATACAATCTTCATCAATGCTCCATGCGATTTTCGATTTAAGTTAAGGGTTTTGTGTAATACATAATATGGTGGCACGGTAGTTGGAAATTGTTCCAAACAAGATACTGTGGCGAATTCTATAACAAAGGCTAAGTATGTTGACGCTTAAGAAGCGACAAAGAAGTTGTTGAATCATATAGTTCATTCATGAACTTAGTATGGTTCCAAGATGGCTTTGGTCTATGGGACACTATTGCAGATAGTTGCTCCATAGCTCAGTCTGAGGAATCAGGTTTCGACCAATGATTCACACATATGCAAAGCCAAGTCCACACAAAATATGAATTTTGTGAAAGCGTGAAAACGCGAGGATATGCAAAGTTACACACGGAGCTGAAGTCATCAGATCCGTTGGACATCAGGCTATACCACATGCGAAGCATATTTTACACCAGTATGCCATAGGTGTAAAGTGCATTAGCATTGACTAGATTATTGACTCTAGTGCAAGTGGGAGTCTGTAGGAGATATGCCCTAGAGGCAATAATAAATGTTATTGATTATCTCCCTGTTCATAATTAGGTTTATGTTCCATGCTATAACTGCTATGGTTCTTGAGTCTGCAATAACCACGAGGCTCGGAGGAAGACTCATATGCACATGTGGAATAATAAACGGTAAAATGTATTCCTAGTCTGGCCTCTAAGACTGGCTCAAGTATTGCATGATGATCCTGTTTTCCTGATCATGGGCATGGCTATGCCGGCAATTTTGAGGGCACAATGTTAGAAGAACATTTGTGTTGAATCGACCCGAATTGATGTTATGCTATGAGATTCATTCTTCATAAGTTAATGGTTTATAACACAGAGATGGTTAACGTTTGCATAATTCCTTAGACCATGAGAGTATCGAGTTTCTTCATGCTTGCTTCATGAACTTTGGGGTTTGTTAAACATCATCCGTAAATGGGTGGCTATTACGGCGGCTTACGGGTTCATGGAAAAGTATGTCAAGTAACTTGATAGCTCAAGATTGGGATTTTCTCCTCTGATGATGGAGAGATATCTCTGGGCCCTCTCGGTGTTACAGTATCCATCATCGTCTGGCCAGACACATTGTGATTTGATCACGGGGATGCCGGAACACGGGAACGAGAAAAGAGAACAATACCGGTAACGAGGTAACTGGCATAGTGGACAAGTTGTTGATCCACGGGGATGCCAACATGTCTCACCTCGGGTATTTCTAACATATCGCGAAGCAACAGGAATAGCACATAGCAACTGGAGGTTCACTCGAATATTCATTCGTGTGGGTATAGGGGTCAATATGGGTGTCCACGGCTCCGATGTTGATCATTGATCGGAAGGGGTTCCGGGTCATGTCTATGCTTCACCGAACCTATAGGGTCACACGCTTAAGGGTCATCTATCTGTTGAATACTAGACAGGAAGTCTGAGAGAAAATCACCGAAAAAGTTTCGGACACCGGAAAAGTTTCGGACAGCGGAAAAGTTCCGCAGAGAGAACACCGGAACAGTTTCGGTAAAACTGAAAAGTTGTTTCAGGGGATACCATTAAGTCAAATTGGTTTCGGCACATGCCTGATAATTCTTGGAGGGTGCCAGAATCATTCTGGAAACTTCTGGGAATTTTCCGGAAGAAAAACCGGAAATGTTCCGGAGCTGCCGGAACCGCTTCGGATGCTTTTCGCAGATGAAAATCACTAATCCAGAATTGTTCCGGATCGCATTGAAAATTATTTTAGTGGGTACTGGAAATGTTCTAAGCCCACATAAATATTTTCAGTTCGACCGGACGCTGAAAAATGTCGTCGTGAATAGTGAAAGTGCTTTTTGGGATATTTATGGAAAGTCACCTTTTGGGATATTTCCAAAAGGTTTCTAGAAGGACTTGGAGGCTAAGCAACCCCCTTGGGGGGGCCCCCATGAGATGGTGGCCGGCCAAGGTGGGGCACACCATGGTGCCCTCACATGCCCCATTTGGTTTCCCTTTATGCCCTTGTGAAGGGTCTTTTGGGTATTTCAAGTGGCACCCCACCCCTTGGGTTTTTCCTATAAATAGGAGGTGAGGGGGCTGACAAACATGATCCTTGCTCTCATACACAAGCCATTCATGATCTGGCCTTCTCTCTCCCTCCCATCGAAATAGGTTCGTAGAGCCGAAAGGCTGTCTGGGTTCCGGCAGGAACTAGTTCTGGACGGCGAAGCCCTGCCGGATATATGACATCGTATGTGTGCAACTCTGTAGAGAGATCGTAGTTTCGGTATTAGTTCGAGAGTGCCTCCCGAAGGGCTGTCCATGTGACCGTCCGAGTTTCGAAGGTCCTCCCGAAGGGCTGTCCGAGTGATTGTTCGAGTTTCGATGGTCCTCCCGAAGGGCTGTCCGCGACACCGTCCGGGGGACTGTCCGACCGCCTCCCGGAGGGCTGTCCGAGGGGCGGATGAGGGTATACATCCTCGCGGTTGGGAGGTTGTAAATCCTAGCTGCGGGGATCTGCACCGCCGATCATCAACGACTCTACTTCCGCTGCGTTACGAGTCGGTAACGAAAAAGATCAAACCTTGTATGCAGTCTCCATAGTGGTCCTGGACTGGTGCGTAGGTCGAATTTTTTTGATTTCTGCTGCGTTACCCTACATGGCCCATCACATACTGATGAGCCGGCCCTTGGGGGCTACACATGTGAAATGCAAGACATTCAGTCCATATCTGGCGAGTCAGATGATAACCCGGATTTCTCCAAAGCTAACTATTTACAACATCCAAAGCCAAGTTCAAAAGTCCCAGGTTGTTGCAAGCAAATTAACCTGGCCCGGGGGGCTACACTGACTGAAGTTTTATAAGTATAAGACAATTACAAGTCCCAGACTGCTGCATGCAAGACAACCCAACACTTGGGGACTACACAGTCAAAGATGTTATTGCAAATCACCAAGCCATCATGAACTGATAAACTTGGAGCTTGGAGGCTACAGGTAATATGGATATATCAAAAATGGAAGAACACTTTCAAGCTGCAAATTGTGAGCGAGACTAGTCTCATTTCTTCATGGAACTGAAGCACTGAAAGACTAGCTCAACATCAGATGGATATTTTATTCCCAATAATTTTATCAAGTCAACTGGAGTCCAGTTGTTTGACCCGGCATTATCAAAGATCATGACCCGACAGAATCTATATAAGCAACCCGGCTTCACAAGTTAGCAAGTTTTACATCCATAAATTAGCAATATTTTCATCCTAAGTTGGTATCCACTACGTTTGATGACCCGGCAAGATCCCCGCGTCCCATGAAGTGGTTTAAACAACGGACGAATTTCTATTCCCAATATATTCATCAAAGGTCGAAGCAATGGAAGCCGGCTCAACCTCATATAGTTTTCTTATCTCCAATATTTTCATCAAGCCAAAGCATTGGAGGCCGACTCAACGACACATGGGTGTTTTTATTTCCAATATTTTTCCCATAAAGGACATGGACCAGCAAGATGATTGTGAAGACGGCTCATTAATATGAAGAAGAAACCCGGATTTTCAAGGAGCCACTTCATTAAATTAAGCCGCCAGTGGAGCAAGCTGGTTGGTTAACATATTTATTATTCTTATCTCAGGAGCTTACCATGAATAAATTCAAGCTAACCTGGGGGCTATGTCGGGGATATTACCCAAGGTTTTACTCGGCCAGGAGAATGACCCGGCCCATCATTTGGCGGCTCATACGGGCGCCGTGTGTTATCGGGTCAACCTGGGCGGCAAGGCCCAAGGCCCGGCGTGCACCCCGGCGGAAGGTGACTCATAGAGAGGCCAGGAGGGCCGGCTCATAGAGAAGGCCCAAGAAAAGGAAGAATTCCCTCACAAGAGAAACAAGACTCAGATTAGGACTCAAGAGAGACTAGTCCTAGTCCTACTCCTAGTAGGACTCCACATGTAAAACTACCCCTTCAACTTATATAAGGATGGGTAAGGCACACCAAGAGGGACAAGTTCAAGTCACTAGAGATAGACAGATTAGAAACCCTCGAGACTAGAGGTAGCGATTCCGCACCCTTGTAATCGAGATCATCCTCATCATCAATACACACAAAGCAGAACGTAGGCTTTTGCCTCCATTGGAGGGGCGGAACCTGGGTAAACTTGCGTCTCTCGATTCTGACCAACCCCTCTCAAACCACCAACTAGTTGCGATGGCCTCACACCTAAGTTTTCTCACGAGGACATCTGTCGTGATAAAAACCACGACAGGGGTCCTCGGCCCGACCCACATGCCGGGAGACGATGTGGTGAGTACCCCTAGTCCAGGACACCGTCAGGAGCCCCCTGAACCGGTCTTCACGTTGGGGACGCTCTTCGGTTCTTCTGAATAGTTCTTTTTCTTCGGTTGTGAGTCTTGAAAACTGGTTCAACAAATCTTCGCATCTTTGATCTTGAGGATCGCCGAAGTGTATCCGAAGAGTTCACACGTTGGGCACCCGAGGAGCCCCTTTAAGTTCTCGGCCCTTATTGATGCCTTGTTATTTTTTATGCCACACCTCGGGTTTGAAATATTTCCCGTGCAGCGGTGTCCTCTTGCGTCTGAGCTCCAACGCCGAACTACATCCGAGGTGTCCTCTTGCGTCCGAGCTCCAACGCCGAACTGCATCCGAGGTGTCTTTTTGCAGCCGAGCTCCAATGCTGGTCAGCATCCAAGGTGTCATAGATTACTTTGGTCTCTGAAAATTTGAAGGAGTCCATCCGAGCTTAAATGCCAGAATAGTCTTTTATGGAGCCAGCCATTCGCATCCGGGCTTTATGCCGGACTGCTTCCGAGGTGCCTTTTTGCAGCAGAGCTCCAACGCCGAATTGCATCCGAGCTTTATGCCAGACTGCTTCCGGAGTGTCTTTTTGCAGCCGAGCTCCAACGCCGAACTGTGGCCAAGCTTTATGCCAGACTGCTTCCGAGTTGGTGCACCACCTCGGTCTCGGGCTATTTTTTGGGGAATTTATTTCCGATTGATGTAATTTATACTCTGAGGAGTTGTATAACCAGTAGCCCTCAAGGTGCGTGTTGGTCTAAAACCCGAGATGCACCTGAAGGATAAAAATAAAACCGTTGATCCCATTAGCCCCTGAGACTTAGTTCGATTTGCAAAATTGGCCTGAGGATCAAGTTCTTGCTCGGCAGCATACTTTAGGGACAAAACGTGGTGCGCAGTAGTTCCCGAGACTGAGGTTGGGTGCGGCCGACCAACCTGAGGATCGAATCTCCTCGGAAACCGTATTGCACTTTGATTTTGCTGCATTGAATAGGCAATGCAGTAGCCCCCGAGCCTTAATTTGGGCACGGGTGGTCGAATTAAGGATCGATATTTGTTTGACACAAACTTTGTTTCTTTTGACACAATTTATGTGTAATGATACTATGTATCCAAGTACTTTACATCATTACTGCTCGGATCCGCATGGTACAAGACTTTGTTGACCGACCATCGGCTTCAACCTCCTCGGCTAGTAGCCAAGAAGTGTTTGTCCTACTTTATAAAGCCTTTATAAGGGCAAAGATTTACGGCAAACAAGGCAATCCGGCCACATGGTTTTATAAACAAAGGTACACGGAGAGATATGTTATATATTACTATTTAACGTAGGAAATATCTTCTTGGAAAAGTAGTTCATTTATAAGCTCCTTTTCCCAGGATATCATGTTGAACATGATCATGAAACCTCAATTCCGATCAATGTGGGGGGGAAATATTGAGGATTTAGTTCGGGGAATGTTGCTGAACTCAGTGGTCTTTAATGAACCGAGATTTTCACGTCCGTCAGTGCCGACCAATTATATTCTTAAGATGGCAAGCTTTCGGCTTCACCCAGTCCGAGGTACTAACTCGGATAACCCGGAAGTAACAATCACAGAGGTGCTCTGTTTACCCTCTAGCCGAACAATCGGGAACATAGGGGATAAGAACAGGAGCCAGGCAACCCATCTTGGCTAAAATCTTCAGTCAAATTGATGCATATCATGGCTTTATAACGATCACTATGGAAGGCAGATTTTGTATAGTAAATACAAACGCTGATGATATGTTGGGCTCTCCAGAAATCCCGGTGTATCTATGCCGAGGTGCCACAAGGAACCCTCGGTATGGTTTATTTTGACTTCGCCGCGACTGTTTATAATCTGAAAGTGGCCTATCGTCGGCTTCCACCCCTTTGTAGATGCTACGCAGAGTGTTTCCATACAAACAAGACAACCCTTAGCCGACGTCTCGGTGCCTGGAGGCGGTTGTGTTAGTGGAAACGAGGCAATCAGATATTCAGGCTTTATAACTTTCATTTAGTCATAGGAGCATATGTTGGGGGGAAACTTAATAGCCCCCGGTATACGTCGACTGCTCGGATAATTCGAGGTCGAACCACCCACAACTTGGCCTTTTCAAGAAAGAGAGACCCTTCGTTTTACTCGGATAACCTCGATCAGCTATATTCAGTTGAACACCGCCTGCGGTTCGCTGACCGATTTATGCTTGTTGTGACAGTCAGCTTTCGGCTTTCTCTAACTAAGGCACTTAATCAGTTAAACCGGAAGTGACAATCGCAGTGGTTCTCCCTTTACCCCTTAGCCGAACAAAGCGGAAACGTAATGGTAAGCACAGGAGCCGGGCAATCCAGCTATAGACCAAAGACACAACTCGAAATCAATGCATATAAATGTGAAATACCAAGGACATTTTTCCGAGGACTTCATGGCATACCTCGATTTTTGGTGGGAACGGTGCAAACCGCATACCCCCTTTAATATTCCCAATGCATGAAATGCATCTGGCGTTGTGCTGCGAGGGTTATACTCAGAAATACCAAAAAAGTTATGCAAAAAATTTCATGTTTAGATAAAAGAAAATTATGCCAATCCGAAATTGGTCTAAAATTTAATTTGTGCTTCGGTCGTGCTTTAACATGATACATCCGATCTCCGGACTCCGGACTCCAAGCGGGCCAGCCTTTGGCTTCAACCTCCATATCCCGAAGGCGGAGTGTTTCTCCGAGGCCTGTTTAGCAAACTAAACTCGAGCGGCTTTAGAAAGAAACTAGGCTATCCGGCTATTGACTACACACTAGTGTTGGAAAAAGGAGTAATAAAAAAGACTTTGCAACGACTAAGAAAAAACCATTTGTTATAAAATGGATTATGTAAAGTTAAGAGCCCCCAGTTAACTTTGGGGAAAGGAAATTGTTTTTAACAAACGATTTTTTTGGTTAACGAAAAATATAATGTTTGGTTGAACCGAACAAAAAGTGAAATTTCAAAAAGAGCTGAGCACGAAAATGACTTAGCTGGTTAATGTGCTCGGTGCGGTCCGGGGTTGTGGCGTGACGGAGACATAGTCCTCGGCCTGGCCGAGGTCCCAGCCCCCAAGCCCGAGGTAATCAAACGAAGAGCTTGGGTCGAGAATTGGCAATGCAACACGGTTGCTGCGGCGAGGCGAAGCCCCTGGTCCAGCCTAGGAGACAGAGTAGTTCGGCAGCGTGACGGCGAAGCACCCAGTTATCATGGGAAAAGGAAGTGTTTTTAACAAACAAACTTTTTTATTTAACACAAATATAATGCTTGGTCGAACCGAACAAAAATTTAAAAATTTAAAAAATTGAGCATGAAAGCGACTTAGCTGGTTAATGTGCTCGGCATTGATGATGCAGTCCGGACTTGAAGCAGGATGCAGGAGCCGAGTGATCTCTGAAAAATCCGATATGGTGCGTTGTCCTCGGCTTGGCCGAGGTCCCAGCCCCCAAGCCGATTCCGAGGAAGTCGAACGAGGAGCTCGGTTTGACGAAGTGCTGACACAACATTAACGACGTGGCGGGCGCAGCCCCTGGTCTAGCCAAGGGGACGCAACAGCTCGGCAAGGTGACGTCGGAGCCCCAACAGTACGCTGGTGAAGTGATGCCGAAGCCCCCGATCCAGCCGAGGTGAGGTCGGTAGTGCGACACCGACTTAATGAAGTGACGACGTGGGTATGCCGACACTGGGCAGCGCACCAAGGTGACGACGCAATTCGGTCGACGGAGGCGAGGCGATGACGTCGGCGTGCTGAGGTGACCGCATTACACAGTCGAAGTCAATTACCTGCACATATAATATAGTGCAAGCCAAAAGTAATAACAAATAAAGGTAATGATAATATATATATTATAAAAAATTATTTTACTTAATTAATTTAAGTGAAGTAAACAATTTAAGGAATATGGCCTGGACGCCGAGTTTGGCTCGGCTCGATGGAGTCGCAGCATAGAGACGCTGGCACGGGGAAGTGCGCCGAAGTGACAGCATGGCCTGGTCTACGCCGGCGGGACGATGACTCCAGCCTGCCCGGACGGCGGCGAGGCGTGGTCAAGTTGATTATCAGAACATGTTAACTGACACGCCAGCTTCATGCAAAGTAGTAGAATGCCCGTTGTCTGCGCGTGCCAGACATAGCAATCTGAGGAAAAAAATCTACGATGTAAACACTTGTAGCAATCCGTATGAAGAGTCCATAAAAATCAATCAAATCTACAGAGTTGCGCAAATACTAACACTAATCGGACAATCATTAAAACTTCATGCAAAAAATCAGCAGCAGCAAGTACTAGATGCACTAGTGTACGCTTTGTCCTTTTGCTAATAAGTAATGGTGAATAGTAGTACTTAGCTTTTCTCCTCGGATGATGCTTCACGTGGACGTGGAGTGGATTCACCTGTAGATGAATCGTGCTAGTAGAGACCGGCCGAGATTTGGCATGGGACTTCGGCGAACGATGGCGACTTTGACCTGTCTCCAGATTTGGCTGCGTTCATGGGGCGGCGGCTGTAGGAAAAGCCTATCGTTCCGCAGGCAGTAAAACCTCGGTTGTCGCAGACGAACGTTGCCTCGAAATCCTCTGGTCTCCATAGATCTGGTTTGCTGTAGATTGAAGATCACTTCGCACCGCGACGACACCTAGCAGAATCTCAATGAAAGCACCAATGTCGGTGTCAAATCTGACATATCTCGTAATAGGGGTCCTAAGCTAGGCGTCTTGGAGCGATGATAACATGGACACATGATTTTACCCAGGTTCGGGCTCTCTCAAGGAGATAATACCCTACGTCCTGCTTTTGATTGTATTGATATAGGGATAGTACAGAGTACAGGTACCTACCACGAGATTATTGTAATGAATATGTGGTTGTCTATTCACTAGCCTGGCCTTGGTTTATATAACACACCAGAGGCCTAGGGTTTAGAGGAGTCCTTGTCTTGTGCAGCAAGTCTTGTGGAATCTTCCTTGTATGCATCATGGGCTTCCCGAAATGGCCCATGAGTGAACCGCCATGGGGGTCCTCGGCCTGACCCACAGGTCGGGAGACGACATTGTGAGTACCCCTAGTCTAGGACACCGTCAGGGGAGGGGGGCTGATATGTGGTGGCCCCTTCGTGGCTCTCCCGACGTCTCTCTTGATCTTTACAATGTTCATCGCATCTTTGCCTTGATCTATCCGATGTAATCCCTTTGTATGGTGCGTTTGTTGGGATCCGATGAATTGTGAGTTTATCTTCAGATTATTCATGAAAAGTATTTGAGTCAAACCTGATTACTATGATTCTTATTTGCATAATCATTATAGCTTCGTAATGCTCTCCGATCTATTGAGATAGTTTGGCCAACTAGATTGATATTTCTACGGTGGGAGTGGTGCGTTGTGGTAGGTTCAACCTGACGAGTTTCTATATCCTAGTGACAAAGTAGGGGACAAGATACGTCTTTGTGTTGCTACTACTAAGGATAGAACGATGGGGTTAATTCATATTGATTGAGTTTACTTTGTCTACATCATGTCATCGTTCTCCAAGAATTACTCTGTTTTACTTAATACTCTAGATGCATGCTGGATTGCGGTCGATGAGTG
Source organism: Elymus sibiricus (assembly GCA_039707655.1). Classification (NCBI taxonomy): domain Eukaryota; kingdom Viridiplantae; phylum Streptophyta; class Magnoliopsida; order Poales; family Poaceae; genus Elymus; species Elymus sibiricus. The sequence goes on along the minus strand of CM077663.1, from coordinate 97,048,244 downwards.
GAGTAATAGTAATAGGTGCAGGCAGGAGTCGGCCTATTTGCTTATGGAGGTGATGCCTATATACACATGATCATTGCCGTGAAAATCGCATAACTATTCGCTTTTCTATCAATTGCTCAACAGTAATTTGTTTACCCACCATATGCTATTTCTATGAGAGATGCCACTAGAGAACACTACGACCCCTGGGTCTATTCACTTATATATTTAAAAACACTACTATTACCTTGCTGTTATTTATTTGCTTTTATTTTATTTTGCAATTTACAATTATCTACAATTATCTACACAACTCACTTGCTTGCAAATAATGAGACCAAGGGGATTGACAACCCTCTTGCCAGCGTTGGGTGCAAGTTGTTAGCTCTTTTGTGTGCAACCGCTGAAGACGGTTGAGGATTGGTATTCCTATTGGTTCGATAAACCTTGGTTTCATAACTGAGGAAAATACTTATCCACATTGTGCTGCGATAACCCGTTCCTCTTCACGGAAAACCCAACGCAGATCACAAGTATCAGCATGCTTCTAGTGAACCTGATATAGAAAAACCTGCTGAAAACAATAATGATGTTTCTATTTCTGATGCTAAGACACAATATGGTAGTGAATATGCACCTAGTGATAATGATAATGATAATAGTAATGATGATGTTCACGTAGATGCCCTGTCCGATAACAATAAAGAACATGATAATGATGTGGAAACAGAACCTGCTGAAGATCTTGATAACCCACATCCCAAAAATAAATGTTAGAGAAGAAAGACTTTGTTGCTAGAAAACATTGTAAGGAAAGAGAGCCATGGGTTCAAAAACCCATGCCATTCCCTCATAAGCCTTCCAAGAGTAAGGACGAGGAGGAGTTTGAACGCTTTGATGAAATGATTAGACCTGTCTTTTTGCGTACTCGCTTGACTGATATTTTGAATATGCCTCCGTATGCTAAGTATACGAAGGATATTATTACCAACAAAAGAAAAAAAATACTTGAAACTGAAATTGCTACTATGCTTTCTAATTATACTTTTGATGGTGGAGTCCCTAAGAAGTTGGGAGATCCGGGTATACCCACAATACCTTGCTCCATTGAAAGAAGTTATGTTAAAACTGCTTTATGTGATTTAGGAGCCGGTTTTAGTGTTATGACTTTCTATCTATATAAAAGACTTGATTTGAATAAACTGACACCTACTGGGATATCTTTGCAAATGGCTGATAAATCTACTGCTATACCTATTGGAATTTTTGAGGATGTTCCTCTTGTGGTTGCAAATGTTACTATCTTAACAGACTTTGTTATTCTTGAGATACCCGAGGATGACAACATGTCGATTATCCTTGGTAGAACCTTTTCAAATACCGCATGGGATGTTATTGATTGCAACAAAAGTAAGGTTACTTTTCATGTCAATGGCAAACAACATACCATGCATTTTCCGAAGAAACATACTTTGGTTAATAATATTAATGTCATTGAGCCAAGTGCCACAATCATCATTGGATTTTAAATTTCCTCTTCCTACTGCCAAGAAGAAATATGATATTCTTATTGTCGGGGATATGCAAATCCCCATTGAGGTAACTGTAACGCCCCCGGATCTGTGCCACAGTGATGATTGTAATTAAGCTACGATGATGGACGAGAACACGCTAAGGATTTTGCTAAAACTAAGTTGATCACCGTTGGAATCGGTCCCCGATATAATTCCGTTGCATTTTAAAAATTCATCGGAAAAGCGGTTTTGAAAGTTGTCCAAAACTGGGATAAAAAATGTTGGATGGATCGCAAATAATCCATAATGTTTTATAAAGCTAAAACGGGTATTTTTAGAATTTGTTTGGTACCCCAAAAGTATTAAAAACGATTTTTGAAACGTAGGGAAATTTAGACCCGAAACCGGACCGAATTTGGACGAAAGTTAGATGGCCCAGTCGGGCCCTATATAAGCAGAGACGGGACGAACCCTAGCCCCAACCGCTCCCGTTTCCCCCCCCCCCCCCGCGCCGTCGCCTGCGCCTGGACCGGCCGGCCCGCGCCGCGCCGGCCCCGCCCGCCCGCCGGCCGCGCTCGGCCGCCGTCCGCCACCACCCACGGCCGCGCCACGCCTGGCCGCCGCCCGGCCCGCGCCACACGTCGCCGTCGCCCGTCAGCCGCCCCCCCCGCCGGTCCGCGACCGCCGCCGCCCGCACCGCTTCCCCCCCGGCCCACGCGCGGACGCGCCGCGCCCGACCGGATCCGCCGCCGCCCGTCCGCCGTCGCCTCCCGAGCCGCCGCCGCCTCGCCCACCTCGCCGGCCCCGCCGCCTGGCGGCCCGCCTCGCCGCCTCCCGTGCCGTCGCCTCGTCCCCGCCGCCTGCGCCCGCACCGCCGCCGGCCACCGCCGGCCTCCCTCCGCCGCCGGACCCCGCCCCTGCCCCCTATGTGAGCTCCTCCGCCGCCCGCTCACCTCCCCTCCTCCTCGGTCGTCGCCTGGCCCTCTGGCCGCACGCGCGCGTGCGCCTGTGGTCATCCGGACATGTCCGGTGACCGGATGGGCGCACCGCGGACACGTCCGCTAGCCCTATGACAGATGGGGCCTAGCCCCTAAAACGTTTAAAAAAAATGTAATTTATAATTAAATAAATATTAGAAATAATTAGTTAGTCAGATTAATTTAATAGTTAAATTAATTAATTAATTAATTAGGTAACTAAGGTTAATTAGATTAATTAATCAATCTATTAATTAATTAATTAATCTAAACAGTATTATTACTATTTTGGATAATTCGGAATTAATTCGAATTAAATAATTAAATTAATTTCAGAATATTATTCAAACTTTAGAAATTAATATAAAATAAACCGTTGCTCGGATTAAAAAGTTTTGAACATGAAAGTTGCTCAGAATAATTCTACGGTTCCAACTGCGCACTCCGTTAGTCTGTCACATGCCCCTAACATAGCAAACATGGAACTTTTGCCCTCCGGTTCGACTGTCCGAAAAATCCAAAGACCCGGGAAATATCGTCAGATATTCTCCCACTTTGTCTGATATGTGTAGTACTGCGTTAGACTACCCCTAGCACTGCGTATTGCCATATCATGCATCGTCTTGCATCTGTTGCTTGTATTTATTGTTTCTTCCCCCTCTTCTCTCCGGTAGTTTCCGAGACTGACGCTGCTGCCGAGAACGACTACGCCCCTGACGGCCAGCCTTTTGCAGCAGAGCAGCAAGGCAGGCAAAACCCCATTGATCATTCCGATATCGCCTATTCTCTCTCTCTCATGCTTGCATTAGATTTTGCTACTGTATTTAAACAAGTACCTATTCTGATGCATAGCCTGATTTTGAGTACTGCTTTCATATCTGCTTTCATACAATGTTGTAGTATAGGTATGGATAGTGACGGGGATATTACCCCACGGTATAACCCGGCAAACAGTACTGACCCGGAATGAACAGTACTGACCCGGCAGACATGCTGACCCGGCAAACAGTATAGACCTGGTTACAGTTCTAACCCGGCAGCTACAGTGTCAGGGTGTAACCCGGCAGCTACAGTGTCAGGGTGTAACCCGGCAACTACAGTGTCAGGAGGCTAACCCGGCTACAGTGTCAGGAGGCTGACCCGGCTGCTACAGTGCCAGGAGGTGAACAGTGTTATCAGACAGTCACGGAGACGAGTCTCTGAAGATAAGCCCTGGTTGTAACCCGCCCGGTGTAAGCCGCCCGGGACGGGTTACAAGCCCAGGACTCGGAAGCCCATGAAGAGAAGCCCGCGATGGGAAGCGATCAATCCGACTTAGACTCTATATGTAAACCGCCCCTTCAGCCTTTATAAGGAGGGGCGGGTCACCCCAAGAGGGTCAGGTTAGACGTCTCATAGACAGGTCTCATGGACAGGTCTCATAGACAGGTCAGAAAAGATAGTCAGATTAGAGGGTCTTGAGATTAGAGGTAGCGACTCCGCACCCTTGTAACCGAGATCGTCATCGTCATCAATATAAGACACAAGCAGGACGTAGGCTTTTACCTCCATCGGAGGGGCCGAACCTGGGTAAAAACTCCGCGTCTCTCGTCCCGCTCAACCCCTCTCAAGCTACCAGTTACGTGCGCCGGACCTCACGACTAAGTCCTTACACGAGGACATCTGCCGTGACAAATCCACGACAGTTGGCGCCCACCGTGGGGCCGTCGCACGGTGGTGTTAAAGTTCTTGGAGGGATCTCTCCAGGGATCGAGGAGTTCATCAGTCAAGATTGAAGAAGTGTTCAACCGCGGCGGATATGAGATTGAGATCAAGAGAGTTTAGGGTTGCATCTATGCATCGCCACGTCCTATAACCTACCGGGACCGACAAGAGATGATTTCGTCTGTCTGCTGCCACGTCCCCGAGCCGCCGAGATCGGCAAGAAATCGGACTTGCCAAGATAAAACTGCCACCTCATGGGATCTGTCAAAGCTAGCATGTCCCGTTGACCGCAGCAGGTACATCAAGTTAATCTACGTCCAAATCAAACCAGAGCAGATCAATTTCCAAAGCAATCAGGAGTGCGTACTACGTTCGTGCGTCGAGGTGTCCCATGGAAATTCTTTTCAAATCCAAAAGTCACGGGAGTACTAAGAGTGCTCTTACCTTCACAAAACTACAAGTCCGTTCAAATCACCAGATAGCAGAACCTGCAGAAGGACAAACGCTACTAGCGCTGCACACCATGAGACCGGCCAGGATACGGACGTAATCAGCGGAAGAAGGCTACGACGACCCGGAAAACTAGCCACGAATTAGCAGAAGAGATGGACGTGGGTTGACCAAGTCTACTACGAAAACTGGGCAGGTCCGCGGAGGAGACGGACGTGGATTTTCCCTTGCTCTGCCTCCGCCTCTGATCTGTCTTCGCCATACTCCGTTGAGCCGCCACTCTGCGCCGCTCCAAACCTCCTCAAGCCGGTCCCGCCTCCGCCTCGCATCACCTTCAAGTCGCTGTCACCCACGCGCCCTGGCCGGCTCGCCGCACCCGGCCGTTTCTAAGCGTGCCTGCTGGTCCCGTGTCAACTCACCTTGAGCCACCGCCAGAGCCGCCGCCGGGGTTTCCATGGCCTCAAGCCGCCTTTGCTTCCTCCGCCTTGTCAAAATCATCGTCATACCTGAACCCGCTTCCACGCTGCTTCTGCAAATCGCGGCCTCTGCATCGAGCCGTCCGTCTCCACTCTGAGCCGCCTCCAATGGCCGGCCACCTCCGAACTCGCGCTCACCTCAGCCGCCGCGGTCTCGCACCGCTCAGCGCCGGCTCGCCACGCCGCCTTGCCTCGCCCTTGCGCGCGCTTGCCCTGGCCAGTTTTGCCTTGCCGCCGCCGATGCCGTGCCCCGCCGCTGGCTCGCCGCTACGGCGTCGAGCGCGCAGCGCCGTTCGAAGCTACAAACTCAAGCCGCCCCGCCGTGAGCTCCGCCTCTGCCGTGGGCCGGCGCCGCCGAGTCTCTGCTTCCGCGCCGCTACTGCTGCGGATTCGAGCCGCCACGGCCCTGAGCCGCCCTGGCCTTTCCACCTCGCCGAGCGCACATCCGCCGCTTAGCCGCCCCTTGCCGCAGCGTCTTACCTCGGCCTCCGCCGCCGCTGAAGCCATGGCCGCGCCCCAAAGCCGCCCCCACCGCGCTGGCCTCCCGCGCCGTCCCACGCATGGCTCCGCCCGCGTTAGGTCCCCGCCGGCTCCACCTCGCCTGCGAGCTGTTGCTAAGCCGCCGCCGCGCCTTGTCTCCGCAGCGAGCCGCCCTCGCCGGCCCGCCTTACTCCGCCGGGCTCTGTTTCTGCCGAGCCGCCTCCACGCGACGCTCCCCACACTCCGGCTTGCGCCAGCGTCTCTGCCTCGCCGCCTTGCGCCGCCGCTCTGCTCTGGAGCCACCCCCACGGCCACATCCGCCGTCGCCGGAGTCGCCGCCTCCAAACCGCCGTCGCTGGCTCCCCGCTGCCGTGTGTTTCCCCTACCGGCTGCAGACAGAAGAAAAGTCAAGGGCTGGCTATTTGTAAAAAAAAAAAAAAAAAAAAAAAAAAAAAAAAAATTATCTGGTTGGTCAATACGACCCGGAGGATCTGCTTTGAGCCGCCAGTCCTGGCTCCGCTGCGGTCGCACTTCAAGCCACCGTCTTCGCCGTCGCCGCTGTGGCCTCACGGTTGATAATTTCCGACAAAACATATCAGGTGAAGTCAATCCAGTCAATCTTTATTGATGCATTTTTATCCGTTCAAGAACAATTACTCTCGTCTGCATGTATTTGATGCAGGACTGCCAAAGTGACAGTCGTACCGCGGACACAAAGCTCACGTCAGCGTCCGCCTGTACGAGCTGTCCAACAGACGCGCGGAAGCCGCCCATAGTCTGATTCAACGTCAACATGCCGTTGCCGACTCGTGCTTCTGTGCCGTCTTACAAACACTGTCGCCGACGTGCCCGCGACCGACTCAACCGTCTGCACCGGCTTACAGCGCCCGCGGCCGACTCAACCATCCACGCCGGCTTAGCAACGCCACGGGCGACTCGCCGTCCATGCTGGTTTCCAACGCCACGGGCGACTCACCGTTTGCGTCGGCCTACAACACCGCGGCCGTCTCTCGCGACCGCATCGGCTTACAACGCCGCGGCCGTCTCTCGCAACCGCGCCGTCTTCAAACGCGCGGCTAACTCCTACATCCACATCAACATATCGGTGGAGTGCTCGCCTGTACGAGCCGCCCAACGGATGAGCGCAAGACGCCGCCCACAGTCAGATCTACATCAACATATCGGTGGAATGCTCGCCTGTACGAGCCGCCCAACGGATGAGCGCAAGACGCCGCCCACAGTCAGATCTACATCAGCATATCGGTGCAGTGCTCACCTGTACGAGCCGCCCAACGGACGAGCGCAAGACGCTGCCCACAGTGATTTGCATCAGCATATCGGTGCAGTGTTCGTTTATACGAGCCGCCCAAATGGACAGGCGCACAAGTCACCGCCACTGCAGTTTGGTTAACTTCAACAACCAGCCGGGACAAACCATCGGCCGGATCATTGAAACAATTCATACGGGGTCGTCTATAACCTGCCACGGTCAACCTCAACCTTCAGTGGAGACTCTCAAGCCGCCTCTTCGAGTCAACTTAAGACTCGGGGGCTACAGACATGGCTCCATACATTTGGTCATTCTTCAACGAGAACCCCAGGTCATTGCAAGGAAGTTAACCCGATCCCGGGGGTTACTACATTATTGGCGGAAGGATTAAAAGTTACCCAAGAAGACGAGCCGCCATGATGCACCGTTCAGCTTGGGGGCTTCTGCTATTTCTTCATACAAGATGGCGGCTTACAAGATGCTGCAATAATGTTGATACTTCAAAGGTCATTTGGGGGCTTCTAACCCGCCGGGTTAAGCTTCAACCCTCTTGATCGGCTCTTCAGCCAAAATAGCACCATTATCTGGCGGCTTACAAGTTGGCGGTCCACAGGATGGCGACTTACGAGTGGGCGGCCTAACTGACGGCGGCTTACAAGATGGCACGCCAATTGATATCATCGACAAGGCCGTTTGGGGGCTTTCAACCCACCGGGTTAAGCTTCAACCCTCTCGGTCAGGCTCTTCAGCCAATATAAGGCGGGTTGTGGACCCAAATGTTGACTCCGTCGACAAAGATCACTAGGGGTGCAGCGAGTTCTAAAAATTACCTCCTTTTCGATCTGCAAAGCCGGGTTATACCTGCCTGTAAGTAGATGCGCTTTGTCAGGGGTGCAGCGAGTTCTAAAACTCACCCTCTACAAAGGCCTCTTACAGCGGCGAGGCAAACCCTTACATCCGCAAATCCGAGTTATACCTGCCTGTAAGTTGATGCCGCTTTGTCAGGGGTGCAGCGAGTTCTAAAACTTACCCCCTGCAAGGGCCTCTTACAGCGGCGAGGTAAACTCTCCCATCTGCTGTGTCTCTCTCTGGTTCGTTGCGCTCTTATCAGTTAATCTCGCCTAGAGACCCTGAGCCGTTCAAAGGAGTTGACGGCCAATCTCGTTAGAGACCCTGCACTGGTATGAGTTCAAGCATCGAGTCCACCCAGAAGAACCATCATATGAATTTTTTGGAAGGCAAAGCAAGAAACATCATACATTGCATTGCATCATACATTACATCATGCATTGCATCATATTTACATATCATGCCGGTTTGCCAAACCGGATCAGAGCAAGATTGTGAAAGAGGAAGCAAGACTATACGAGATTTTAACATCTCCGGGTTGTGCTTTTTCAAGCCGCCCTTACAACAATGCAGAATATACTCTGTTTTGTTTATTTTTGCAGGACTTGTCTTATAAGATAAGCCGCCAGAACAAAATAGATCTTTAATAGCCAACATGGCTGGATCTTCATCATGGATTTATCATATATTCGCCGGGTTGCACCGCAACTACGGGCAGGGATTTCATATCAAAGACAAAGGAATTATTCCAGGATATTCATTCCGGGTTATATTACAACCACGGTCAAGGATTCATCCAACAATTATGATGAGTCATATTATTATCACAATAGTCCCGAGTCGCCGCAGGCAGACGACCCGGCACTTGGGGGCTACATTATTCAAGGCAAGTTTATATCAAGTATGCAAAGTCCCATGTCGTTGCAAGCATGCACCACGGCACTTGGGGGCTAATGCAAATCGCTTTTCAAAGTCATCACCTCATCAGTAAGACCCGGCTATCGCAAGGAGATAAGCCGGCCCTTGGGGGCTACATGTCGCTCTTTATTCAAGTATATGGATTCAAGGAAGAACCGGCTCATCATTTTCATAATGACCCGGCCCTTGGGGGCTACACCGCTCAGATCAAATTTTCTAAAGTCCCAAGTCGCCGCAGGCGTGCGACCCGGCACTTGGGGGCTACAGTATTTAGTTGTTCAAACAGATTATAAGATCCAAATTGAAGACCCGGCGCATCACATACTGATGAGCCGGCCCTTGGGGGCTACACCCGCCGAAGCTTTATAAGGTATAAGACAGTTATAAGTCCCAGGCTGCTGCAGGCAAGACAACCTGGTACTTGGGGGCTACACAATCAAGGATATTATTGCAAAACGCCAAGTCATCATGGATCAACTTGGAGCTTGGGGGCTACAGGTAGTATGAATATATCAAAAAATTGGAGAGAGTTTTCAAGATGTCAATTTTAACTGCAGTCCAGTTATTTGACCCGGCGGCACCATCAATGAGTATAACCCGGCGGAGGAGACCCGCCAAGAACATTGAAGGCCGACTCAACGGCATATGGGTGTTGTATTCCCAATATTTTATTTCAAAGGGCATACACCTGCAAGACGATGGAGCTTACCATGAATAAATTCAAGCTAACCTGGGGGCTAATGACGGGGATATTACCCCACGGTATAACCCGGCAAACAGTACTGACCCGGAATGAACAGTACTGACCCGGCAGACATGCTGACCCGGCAAACAGTACAGACCTGGTTACAGTTCTAACCCGGCAGCTACAGTGTCAGGGTGTAACCCGGCAGCTACAGTGTCAGGGTGTAACCCGGCAACTACAGTGTCAGGAGGCTAACCCGGCTACAGTGTCAGGAGGCTGACCCGGCTGCTACAGTGCCAGGAGGTGAACAGTGTTATCAGACAGTCACGGAGACGAGTCTCTGAAGATAAGCCCTGGTTGTAACCCGCCCGGTGTAAGCCGCCCGGGACGGGTTACAAGCCCAGGACTCGGAAGCCCATGAAGAGAAGCCCGCGATGGGAAGCGATCAATCCGACTTAGACTCTATATGTAAACCGCCCCTTCAGCCTTTATAAGGAGGGGCGGGTCACCCCAAGAGGGTCAGGTTAGACGTCTCATAGACAGGTCTCATGGACAGGTCTCATAGACAGGTCAGAAAAGATAGTCAGATTAGAGGGTCTCGAGATTAGAGGTAGCGACTCCGCACCCTTGTAACCGAGATCGTCATCGTCATCAATATAAGACACAAGCAGGACGTAGGCTTTTACCTCCATCGGAGGGGCCGAACCTGGGTAAAAACTCCGCGTCTCTCGTCCCGCTCAACCCCTCTCAAGCTACCAGTTACGTGCGCCGGACCTCACGACTAAGTCCTTACACGAGGACATCTGCCGTGACAAATCCACGACAGATAGTGTCCCCCTGTGACTCCCATTTTACTATTGTCGATGCCCCTGCTTTCATCACCGTCATCATCGAGGACTTGAAGACAGAAGACTCAGTCTATATAACTGACAAGCCGTTACCGACACATCACCTCACACACCCCGAGTGTGGAAACACTTGGGGCACAGACTCACAGCCACTTGACTTGTTACTGAGATAAATGAGAAAGACGGGTCGGCCCCAAGGGTACCCGCGAGTGTGAGATGTGGTGGGGTGCGCCGGTAAGGCACCATTATAGACGAGGCGTGGCCGGACCTACTTTGTCCTTGCCACAAGTTCTCGAGACGGGGCGACGGGATGGAGGGACCACTCGTCACCGCAATAGTACAAGACACTAACGGGTTTGGATATGTGATCTGAGAAGGCCTTCGGCGAAAGCTCTGGTCTCTTTCGCACTAACCACCACGCGGGTATAAGTATGGGCATTCCGCGGCGTACATTCTCCCGAAAGCTCTTCAGATACCACATTGTTCGACACGCGCCCGGGTGGTCTGGAACGCAGGGACCCTGATGGAGGGCGTGCTAGGACTGATCCCGGCCGACGGCGTAACGTGCAGGATGGCGAGGGCGATGGCCCAAGACCCCGAGCCATTACGATGTAGACCGGCGTGTTGGTCTCTATGTTGAGCCTAGGTAGGACTACGTCGTGTCGATGGATGAGGCCGGGTATGACCCGAAAATTGTATCCGGCCAGAGTTTATCGAGCGTGTTGGGTAAGTTTGTGCACCCCTGCAGGGAAGTAAACTAATCGATTAGCCGTGTCCGCGGTTATGGACGCTCAGAGTTGTATCCTGATCTATGATAACTAGAACTGGATACTTATTATTGTTACTTGAATTACTTTTGGCTCCGGGATTGCTTTCTCGCATGGGGTCGAGGAAGGATCTCTGGGCCTTGCTAACTTACCCCTGTTAATAAAATATGTTGTTCTAAACTCTCGTCTTATGCTGCAAGACGTTGAAGATGCTAGTCTTCGATAGGACTAGGCCTTCCCCCTCATTCTTGCTTTCTGCAGTCAGTCCAGATACAACCCCTTCTTGATACTGATGCATACTTAGCATAGATCTGATATAAGTCTTGCGAGTACTTTGGATGAGTACTCACCATTGCTTTGCTTCCCCCTTTCCCCCTTGATACGATGCCGCGATCAGATGTTGGAGCCCAGGAGACCCAGGATCCAGCTTACCCGGTGGACGACTACTACTTCCCCGACGGAGGCCACTACTACCAGGATAGAGCCTACTACGACGTAGACTTCTCTGACGTCCAGGAGTAGTTTGGAGGTTCCCAGGCAGGAGGCCTCGCCTCTTTCGATCCGCTGCTATCGTTTGTGCTAGCCTTCTTAAGGCAAAGACTTGTGTACCTTTATGTCTGTACTCAGATATTATTTGCTTCCGCTGACTTATGCTCGTCGAGCTTTGTATTCGAGCCCTCGAGGCCCCTGGCTTGTAATATGAAGTTGTATGACTTTTAATTTGTGTCTAGAGTTGTGTTGTGATATTGATTAGTGAGTCCCTAATCTTGGTCATACGCATTGCGTGATTGTTTAGCGTACGGTCGAGGATGGGGGCGTCACAAGTTGGTATCAGAGCCGACTGCCTGTAGGTAGCCCCCTTTCCACATCCTTGGCCGAAGTTGAGTCTAGTCTTTGAAAAACTTTTACTAACACTGATGCTGTGGCTTACGGGCCCACATCTCAATCGGGTGGTATTAGGATCTTTTATTCCTCATCTATACTCTGGGTTCTGATCTCTCTTCTCTTTTGGGTTAAAGATTTTATTAACTCTAACTCTAGGTTCTCGTAACTACTCCTCCCGGAGAGCCCCTCATTCCAGATGATCGCCTGCTTCATCAGAAGATTCCGAAGATACTCTCCGATGTTCTTCCGAGAACTTGTGTCCATCGTTTTTGTGATTCCCTCCATAGTCAACCCCTCCGAATAATTCCTCTCACTTACTGGTGATTCGTTTGCCCTCAGTTGTCATGAGTTTCACAAAATCATTCGAATTACTATTCGATCTTCCGAAATCCTCAGTAGCCTTTTGCTCTTGACATTCCCTTACCTGCTTGCATTATGGATAATTCCAGATGTCTAGTAATGTTCATTGAAATCCTTTGTGATTGTCATCTGATTTAATGGATTCAACCTGCGTGTGTGAATGCATGCAGTCCTCAGTTGAACCTGTAAAATATCTTTTCGGCTCGGACGTCATTCCAGAACATGAGCTGGTTATAGGTAAATCAAACCTTGATAGGTTATTCCTTTGTATTCGAGACTCGACTTATTCAGGTAATTCAATGATTTGATGCCTTTGCATTCTTTCTTCTTTTGGTTGAGTATCGTTACTCACATCGGATCAATTGTAGTCCGCTAGTTCTTTTGGTGGATTATTATCCGACAATGGCATACATATTCAAAACTCTTGTGAATTCTTCCCCTCATACATGATGCCTTTGGTAGAGAGTATCCTCTGCTTTTGTCAACCATGCTCTACTTTCGAGCTTGTGTTATTCACCCTTGAAGTTTGTGGTATATGTTCCTAAGATGCCCCTATGGGTTGAACCTATGCTTTTCCTTAATCTGTGTGAACTCGAGAATTTTCACGAGTCATACTCTTCGGTGTTCTACCCGATAAAATTTCATCACTTCAACTTCATCGAAAGCGAGAAGTGAAGGAGAGGTTATGCCTTGAAGAAGTGGGAGTCGACCTTGAACTTTGTGCTCATGCCCATGGAAGCAATGTTGATCTTATCATAGTAGCTTCTCGTAACGATAAATTGCTCTTGATATAATTTGATCCGGTATCTGTGGTTCCGATAACCTTTCGCTTCATCATTCCTTTACTTGATGTCGTCGCTGATCGATTACATCTTCATGAAACTTCTCGACAAATGTGTCATGATCGTCATCATCATTCTGAGCTCTTCCAGATATGAATTAAGTTCATGGTGAGAAATACCATCCCTGCCCCTCGGTGATTTCTGTTATCATCGATATCATCCTTGCCTTCCTCCCAAACACAGACTTGGTCTTGTTTCGTGTTGTATCTTGAGTTCCTTGCTGTCCCGCTTTTGTCCTGTTCTAACACTGATCGTGCTACCCCATCCTTAATTCGAGTTGCACTTTTCTATCAATGTTTAAATTGTGGATGTTCTTCCCGATCATTCATTCTTATGTCATTCGCGCCTTGGTCGCATAATTCTGGAAATCCATCCTTATGAAATCCCGATGAATTGTTGCTGAGCCCATCGGCCACATTCTCATCCTCTTCATGGTTAATGGTGGACTCCTGTTTCAAAGCCTACTACCATACTTCATTTCCCGAAAAGCCTGCAACGTCATCTCATGATTGGTGTTGATGACCATGTCATTGCTATCTCGAAGCATTCCTGTGGTACACCGATCCTCTAACAAGAACATTAGAAGCATAATGCCGAATGTTTCTTGTTTAAATTATCCACACATCGTTGTATGGGTAACATCATGAATCTTCTCGCCCCTTTGCCTAAATGTTTATCCATTACTGTCCTGATATGTATATCATGCTCTGCTTGCTCTTGGAAGGGATATACACCTAATAATTGTGTATACACATTTTCCTTTTCATTGGTATGTTTAATGTGATAATCACATTTTCCTTTCCATTGGTCTGTTTAAACTTTCTTGAGGATTATTTTTATCTAAGCAGTGATAATTCCCTGCTTAGGTAAATACCTCGGTGTACTACTCTGTCAGTACGACCCTGTTACTATTGTTGTTAACATTTCGGTAACCGCCGGTGGATGAGAACTTTGCCTATTGGTCCGCCTCGTTTTAATGAGCAAGAAGATGGTTCTCTTCGTCCCCCGCCCTTGGTACCGATGCTGTTGCCGACATAGTTGACAGACTATCCTCTGACAGGTCTTGCTAGCAAGACCCTGCAAGATGTCACCGCTCTTCCTACTCTTAAATCTTCATGATGGGCCCATACCCATAGTTCCACATGATCGTAACCTGACTCTCCTGTACCATTTTGATTCCAAGGTATCTTTTGCATTTGGCTTCGTATGAAAATCCCGAGTCCCCACCTAAGGGATGATCTATTCTTGTGTCAGACGCAGTATTATTTCATTGCTCTGAACCCCTTTTCACCTTCTGATCAGGCATCAAATGATTGCCTACCCGTTTGAAACTTTTGTACTATCGCCTATTGCTCCCCATGAATTCCCTGAGTAACAACTCGAGAAATAATTCATGTCTTTTTCCAGAGATTACCGTCAGTTGCCCAACTTTGTGGAGATACGTTCTACCAGAGTTTCCCCCTCTAATCGCATTCGTAGGACGATGAAGATCCCGAAGAAACGATGACGACTTCGTCAGGATAACCCGGAACAGAAAATTGAAGACTTCAACATAAGGGGATCAACCTCTTCGATGAGAGCAACAAGAACAAGAAGACTCGTTAGAATTTCGTAACCAGAACTATTCCCCTACTCTACCTCTTAATTCTCGGGACGAGAATTCTTATTAGTAGAGGAGACTTGTAACGCCCCCGGATCTGTGCCACAGTGATGATTGTAATTAAGCTACGATGATGGCCGAGAACACGCTAAGGCTTTTGCTAAAACTAAGTTGATCACCGTTGGAATCGGTCCCCGATATAATTCCGTTGCATTTTTAAAATTCGTCGGAAAAGCGGTTTTAAAAGTTGTCCAAAACTGGGATTAAAAATGTTGGATGGATCGCAAATAATCCGTAATGTTTTACAAAGCTAAAACGGGTATTTTTAGAATTAGCTTGGTACCCCAAAAGTATTAAAAACGATTTTTGAAACGTAGGGAAATTTAGACCCGAACCGGACCGAATTTGGACGAAAGTTAGATGGCCCAGTCGGGCCCTATATAAGGAGAGACGGGGCGAACCCTAGCCCCTGCCGCTCCCCCCCCCCCCCCCCGCGCCGCCGCCTGCGCCTGGACCGGCCGGCCCGCGCCGCGCCGGCCCCGCGCGCCCACGCCGCCGCGCCCCGGCCGGCCCGCTCACCGCCGGCCGCGCTCGGCCGCCCCCACCCGCGCGCGCCGCCGTCCGCCACCACCCGCGGCCGCGCCACGCCGCCCGCCGGTCCGCAACCGCCGCCGCCCGCACCGCTTCCCCCCCCCCCGGCCCGCGCGGGGCCGCGCCGCGCCCGACCGGATCCGTCGCCTCCCGAGCCGCCGCCGCCTCGCCCACCTCGCCGGCCCCGCCGCCTGGCGGCCCGCCTCGCCACCTCCCGTGCCGTCGCCTCGTCCCCGCCGCCTGCGCCCGCACCGCCGACGGCCACCGCCGGCCTCCCTCCGCCGCCGGACCCCGCCCCTGCCACCTATGTGAGCTCCTCCGCCGCCCGCTCACCTCCCCTCCGCCTCGGTCGTCGCCTGGCCCTCTGGCCGCAAGCGCGCGTGCGCCTGTGGTCATCCGGACATGTCCGATGACCGGATGGGTGCACCGCTGACACGTCCGCTAGCCCTATGACAGATGGGGCCTAGCCCCTAAAACGTTTAAAAAATGTAATTTATAATTAAATAAATATTAGGAATAATTAGTTAGTCAGATTAATTTAATAGTTAAATTAATTAATTAATTAATTAGGTAATTAAGGTTAATTAGATTAATTAATCAATCTGTTAATTAATTAATTAATCTAAACAGTATTATTACTATTTTGGATAATTCGGAATTAATTCGAATTAAATAATTAAATTAATTTCAGAATATTATTAAAACTTTAGAAATTAATATAAAATAAACCGTAGCTCGGATTAAAAAGTTTTGAACACGAAAGTTGCTCAGAATAATTTTACGGTTCCAACTACGCACTCCGTTAGTCTGTCACATGCCCCTAACATAGCAAACATGGAACTTTTGCCCTCCGGTTCGACTGTCCGAAAAATCCAAAGACCCGGGAAATATCGTCAGATATTCTTCGCTTCATCTGATACGTGTAGTACTGCGTTAGACTACCCCTAGCACTGCGTATTGCCATGTCATGCATCGTGTTGCATCTGTTGCTTGTATTTATTGTTTCTTCCCCCTCTTCTCTCCGGTAGTTTCCGAGACTGACGCTGCTGCCGAGAACGACTACGCCCCTGACGGCCAGCCTTTTGCAGCAGAGCAGCAAGGCAAGCAAAACCCCCTTGATCATTCCGATATCGCCTATTCTCTCTCTCTCTCATGCTTGCATTAGATTTTGCTACTGTATTTAAACAAGTACCTATTCTGATGCATAGCCTGATTTTGAGTACTGCTTTCATATCTGCTTTCATACAATGTTGTAGTATAGGTATGGATAGTGTCCCCCTATCACTCCCATTTTACTATTGTCGATGCCCCTGCTTTCATCACCGTCGTCATCGAGGACTTGAAGACAGAAGACTCAGTCTATATAACTGACAAGCCGTTACCGACACATCACCTCACACACCCCGAGTGTGGAAACACTTGGGGCACTGACTCACAGCCACTTGACTTGTTACTGAGATAAATGAGAAAGACAGGTCGGCCCCAAGGGTACCCGCGAGTGTGAGATGTGGTGGGGTGCGCCGGTAAGGCACCATTATAGACGAGGCGTGGCCGGACCTACTTTGTCCTTGCCACAAGTTCTCGAGACGGGGCGACGGGATGGAGGGACCGCTCGTCACCGCAATAGTACAAGACACTAACGGGTTTGGATATGTGATCTGGAAGGCCTTCGACGAAAGCTCTGGTCTCTTTCGCACTAACCACCACGCGGGTATAAGTATGTGCATTCCGCGGCGTACATTCTCCCGAAAGCTCTTCAGATGCCACATTGTTCGACTCGCGCCCGGGTGGTCTGGAACGCAGGGACCCTGATGGAGGGCGTGCTAGGACTGATCCCGGCCGACGGCGTAACGTGCAGGATGGCGAGGGCGATGGCCCAAGACCCCGAGCCATTAGGATGTAGTCCGGCGTGTTGGCCTCTCTATTGAGCCTAGGTAGGACTACGTCGTGTTGATGGATGAGGCCGGGTATGACCCGCAAATTGTATCCGGCCAGAGTTTATCGAGCGTGTTGGGTAAGTTTGTGCACCCCTGCAGGGAAGTAAACTAATCGATTAGCCGTGTCCGCGGTTATGGATGCTCAGAGTTGTATCATGATCTATGATAACTAGAACTGGATACTTATTATTGTTACTTGAATTAGTTTTGGCTCCGGGATTGCTTTCTCGCATGGGGTCGAGGAAGGATCTCTGGGCCTTGCTAACTTACCCCTGTTAATAAAATATGTTGTTCTAAACGCTCGTCTTATGCTGCAAGACGTTGAAGATGCTAGTCTTCGATAGGACTAGGCCTTCCCGCTCATTCTTGCTTTCTGCAGTCAGTCCAGATACAACCCTTCTTGATACTGATGCATACTTAGCATAGATCTGATATAAGTCTTGCAAGTACTTTGGATGAGTACTCACCGTTGCTTTGCTTCCCCCTTTCCCCCTTGATACGATGCCGCGATCAGATGTTGGAGCCCAGGAGACCCAGGATCTAGCTTACCCGGTGGACGACTACTACTTCCCCGACGGAGGCCACTACTACCAGGATGGAGCCTACTACGACGTAGACTTCTCTGACGTCCAGGAGTAGTTCGGAGGTTCCCAGGCAGGAGGCCTCGCCTCTTTTGATCCGCTGCTATCGTTTGTGCTAGCCTTCTTAAGGCAAAGACTTGTGTACCTTTATGTCTGTACTCAGATATTATTTGCTTCCGCTGACTTATGCTCGTCGAGCTTTGTATTCGAGCCCTCGAGGCCCCTGGCTTGTAATATGAAGCTGTATGACTTTTAATTTGTGTCTAGAGTTGTGTTGTGATATTGATTAGTGAGTCCCTAATCTTGGTCGTACGCATTGCGTGATTGTTTAGCGTACGGTCGAGGCTGGGGGCGTCACAAGTTGGTATCAGAGCCGACTGCCTGTAGGTAGCCCCCTTTCCACATCCTTGGCCGAAGTTGAGTCTAGTCTTTGAAAAACTTTTACTAACACTGATGCTGTGGCTTACGGGCCCACATCTCAATCGGGTGGTATTAGGATCTTTTATTCCTCATCTATACTCTGGGTTCTGATCTCTCTTCTCTTTCGGGTTAAAGATTTTATTAACTCTAACTCTTGGTTCTCGTAACTACTCCTCCCGGAGAGCCCCTCATTCCAGATGATCGCCTGCTTCATCAGAAGATTCCGAAGATACTCTCCGATGTTCTTCCGAGAACTTGTGTCCATCGTTTTTGCGATTCCCTCCACAGTCAACCCCTCCGAATAATTCCTCTCACTTACTGGTGATTCGTTTGCCCTCAGTTGTCATGAGTTTCACAAAATCATTCGAATTACTATTCGATCTTCTGAAATCCTCAGTAGCCTTTTGCTCTTGACATTCCCTTACCTGCTTGCATTATGGATAATTCCAGATGTCTAGTAATGTTCATTGAAATCCTTTGTGATTGTCATCTGATTTAATGGATTCAACCTGCGTGTGTGAATGCATGCAGTCCTCAGTTGAACCTGTAAAATATCTTTTCGGCTCGGACGTCTTTCCAGAACATGAGCTGCTTATAGGTAAATCAAACCTTGATAGGTTATTCCTTTGTATTCGAGACTCGACTTATTCAGGTAATTCAATGATTTGATGCCTTTGCATTCTTTCTTCTTTTGGTTGAGTATCGTTACTCACATCGGATCAATTGTAGTCCGCTAGTTCTTTTGGTGGATTATTATCCGACAGTGGCATACATATTCAAAACTCTTGTGAATTCTTCCCCTCATACATGATGCCTTTGGTAGAGAGTATCCTTTGCTTTTGTCAACCATGCTCTACTTTCGAGCTTGTGTTATTCACCCTTGAAGTTTGTGGTATATGTTCCTAAGATGCCCCTATGGGTTGAACCTATGCTTTTCCTTAATCCGTGTGAACTCGAGAATTTTCACGAGTCATACTCTTCTGGTGTTCTACCCGATAAAATTTCATCACTGCAACTTCATCGAAAGCGAGAAGTGAAGGATAGGTTATGCCTTGAAGAAGTGGGAATCGACCTTGAACTTTGTTCTAATGCCCATGGAAGCAATGTTGATCTTATCATAGTAGCTTCTCGTAACAATAAATTGCTCTTGATATAATTTGATCCGGTATCTGTGGTTCCGATAACCTTTCGCTTCATCATTCCTTTACTTGATGTCGTCGCTGATCGATTACATCTTCATGAAACTTCTCGACAAATGTGTCGTGATCGTCATCATCATTCTGAGCTCTTCCAGATATCAATTAAGTTCATGGTGAGAAATACCATCCCTGCCCCTCGGTGATTTCTGTTATCATCGATATCATCCTTGCCTTCCTCCCAAACACAGACTTGGTCTTGTTTCGTGTTGTATCTTGAGTTCCTTGCTGTCCCGCTTTTGTCCTGTTCTAACACTGATCGTGCTACCCCATCCTTAATTCGAGTTGCACTTTTCTATCAATGTTTAAATTGTGGATGTTCTTCTCGATCATTCATTGTTATGTCATTCGCGCCTTGGTCGCATAATTCTGGAAATCCATCCTTATGAAATCCCGATGAATTGTTGCTGAGCCCATCGGCCACATTCTCATCCTCTTCATGGTTAATGGTGGACTCCTGTTTCGGAGCCTGCTACCATACTTCATTTCCCGAAAAGCCTGCAACGTCATCTCATGATTGGTGTTGATGACCATGTCATTGCTATCTCGAAGCATGCCTGTGGTACGCCGATCCTCTAACAAGAACATTAGAAGCATAATGCTGAATGTTTCTTGTTTAAATTATCCACACATCGTTGTATGGGTAACATCATGAATCTTCTCGCCCCTTTGCCTAAATGTTTATCCGTTGCTGTCCTGATATGTATATCATGCTCTGCTTGCTCTTGGAAGGGATATACACCTAATACTTGTGTATACACATTTTCCTTTTCATTGGTCTGTTTAATGTGATAATCACATTTTCCTTTCCATTGGTCTGTTTAAACTTTCTTGAGGATTATTTTTATCTAAGCAGTGATAATTCCCTGCTTAGGTAAATACCTCGGTGTACTACTCTGTCAGTACGACCCTGTTACTATTGTTGTTAACATTTCGGTAACCGCCGGTGGACGAGAACTTTGCCTATTGGTCCGCCTCGTTTTAACGAGCAGGAAGATGGTTCTCTTCGTCCCCCACCCTTGGTACCGATGTTGTTGCCGACATAGTTCACAGACTATCCTCTGACAGGTCTTGCTAGCAAGACCCTGCAAGATGTCACCGCTCTTCCTACTCTTAAATCTTCATGATGGGCCCATACCCAAAGTTCCACATGATCGTAACCTGACTCTCCTGTACCATTTTGATTCCAAGGTATCTTTTGCATTTGGCTTCGTATGAAAATCCCGAGTCCCCACCTAAGGGATGATCTATTCTTGTGTCAGACGCAGTATTATTTCGTTGCTCTGAACCCCTTTTCACCTTCTGATCAGGCATCAAATGATTGCCTACCCGTTTGAAACTTTTGTACTATCGCCTATTGCTCCCCATGAATTCCCTGAGTAACAACTCGAGAAATAATTCATGTCTTTTTCCAGAGATTACCGTCAGCTGCCCAACTTTGTGGAGATACGTTCTACCAGAGTTTCCCCCTCTAATCGCATTCGTAGGACGATGAAGATCCCAAAGAAAGGATGACGACTTCGTCAGGATAACCCGGAACAGAAAATTGAAGACTTCAACATAAGGGGATCAACCTCTTCGATGAGAGCAACAAGAACAAGAAGACTCGTTAGAATTTCGTAACCAGAACTATTCCCCTACTCTACCTCTTAATTCTCGGGACGAGAATTCTTGTTAGGAGAGGAGAGTTGTAACGCCCCCGGATCTGTGCCACAGTGATGATTGTAATTAAGCTACGATGATGGCCGAGAACACCCTAAGGCTTTTGCTAAAACTAAGTTGATCACCGTTGGAATCGGTCCCCGATATAATTTCGTTGCATTTTAAAAATTCGTCGGAAAAGCGGTTTTAAAAGTTGTCCAAAACTGGGATTAAAAATGTTGGATGGATCGCAAATAATCCGTAATGTTTTATAAAGCTACAACGGGTATTTTTAGAATTTGTTTGGTACCCAAAAGTATTAAAAACGATTTTTGAAACGTAGGGAAATTTAGACCCGAAACCGGACCGAATTTGGACGAAAGTTAGATGGCCCAGTCGGGCCCTATATAAGCAGAGACGGGGCGAACCCTAGCCCCTCCCGCTCCCGTTCCCCCCCCCCCCCGCGCCGCGCCGGCCCCGCGCGCCCACGCCGCCGCGCCCCGGCCGGCCCGCTCACCGCCGCCCGCGCTCGGCCGCCCCCACCCGCACGCGCCGCCGTCCGCCACCACCCGCGGCCGTGCCACGCCCGGCCGCCGCCCGGCCCGCGCCGCACGTCGCCGTCGCCCGTCAGCCCCCCCCCCCCCCCGCCGGTCCGCGACCGCCGCCGCCCGCATCGCTTCCCCCCCGGCCCGCGCGCAGACGCGCCGTGCCCGACCGGATCCGCCGCCGCCCGTCCGCCGTCGCCTCCCGAGCCGCCGCCGCCTCGCCCAGCTCGCCGGCCCCGCCGCCTGGCGGCCCGCCTCGCCGCCTCCCGTGCCGTCGTCTCGTCCCCGCCGCCCGCGCCCGCACCGCCGCCGGCCACCGCCGGCCTCCCTCCGCCGCCGGACCCCGCCCCTGCCCCCTATGTGAGCTCCTCCGCCGCCCGCTCACCTCCCCTCCGCCTCGGTCGTCGGCTGGCCCTCTGGCCGCACACGCGCGTGCGCCTGTGGTCATCCGGACATGTCCGGTGACCGGATGGGCGCACCGCGGACACGTCCGCTAGCCCTATGACAGATGGGGCCTAGCCCCTAAAACGTTTAAAAAAATGTAATTTATAATTAAATAAATATTAGAAATAATTAGTTAGTCAGATTAATTTAATAGTTAAATTAATTAATTTATTAATTAGGTAATTAAGGTTAATTAGATTAATTAATCAATCTGATAATTAATTAATTAATCTAAACAGTATTATTACTATTTTGGATAATTCGGAATTAATTCGAATTAAATAATTAAATTAATTTCAGAATATTATTAAAACTTTAGAAATTAATATAAAATAAACCGTAGCTTGGATTAAAAAGTTTTGAACATGAAAGTTGCTCAGAATAATTCTACAGTTCCAACTGCGCACTCCGTTAGTCTGTCACATGCCCCTAACATAGCAAACATGGAACTTTTGCCCTCCGGTTCGACTGTCCGAAAAATCCAAAGACCCGGGAAATATCGTCAGATATTCTCCCGCTTCGTCTGATACGTGTAGTACTGCGTTAGACTACCCCTAGCACTGCGTATTGCCATGTCATGCATCGTGTTGCATCTGTTGCTTGTATTTATTGTTTCTTCCCCCTCTTCTCTCCGGTAGTTTCCGAGACTGACGCTGCTGCCGAGAACGACTACGCCCCTGACGGCCAGCCTTTTGCAGCAGAGCAGCAAGGCAAGCAAAACCCCCTTGATCATTCCGATATCGCCTATTCTCTCTCTCTCATGCTTGCATTAGATTTTGCTACTGTATTTAAACAAGTACCTATTCTGATGCATAGCCTGATTTTGAGTACTGCTTTCATATCTGCTTTCATACAATGTTGTAGTATAGGTATGGATAGTGTCCCCCTGTGACTCCCATTTTACTATTGTCGATGCCCCTGCTTTCATCACCGTCGTCATCGAGGACTTGAAGACAGAAGACTCAGTCTATATAACTGACAAGCCGTTACCGACACATCACCTCACACACCCCGAGTGTGGAAACACTTGGGGCACTGACTCACAGCCACTTGACTTGTTACTGAGATAAATGAGAAAGACGGGTCGGCCCCAAGGGTACCCGCGAGTGTGAGATGTGGTGGGGTGCGGCGGTAAGGCACCATTATAGACGAGGCGTGGCCGGACCTACTTTGTCCTTGCCACAAGTTCTCGAGACGGGGCGACGGGATGGAGGGACCACTCGTCACCGCAATAGTACAAGACACTAACGCAGGGACCCTGATGGAGGGCGTGCTAGGACTGATCCCGGCCGACGGCGTAACGTGCAGGATGGCGAGGGCGATGGCCCAAGACCCCGAGCCATTAGGATGTAGACCGGCGTGTTGGCCTCTCTGTTGAGCCTAGGTAGGACTACGTCGTGTCGATGGATGAGGCCGGGTATGACCCGAAAATTGTATCCGGCCAGAGTTTATCGAGCGTGTTGGGTAAGTTTGTGCACCCCTGCAGGGAAGTAAACTAATCGATTAGCCGTGTCCGCGGTTATGGACGCTCATAGTTGTATCCTGATCTATGATAACTAGAACTGGATACTTATTATTGTTACTTGAATTACTCTTGGCTCCGGGATTGCTTTCTCGCATGGGGTCGAGGAAGGATCTCTGGGCCTTGCTAACTTACCCCCTGTTAATAAAATATGTTGTTCTAAACTCTCGTCTTATGCTGCAAGACGTTGAAGATGCTAGTCTTCGATAGGACTAGGCCTTCCCCCTCATTCTTTCTTTCTGCAGTCAGTCCAGATACAACCCCTTCTTGATACTGATGCATACTTAGCATAGATCTGATATAAGTCTTGCGAGTACTTTGGATGAGTACTCACCGTTGCTTTGCTTCCCCCTTTCCCCCTTGATATGATGCCGCGATCAGATGTTGGAGCCCAGGAGACCTAGGATCCAGCTTACCCGGTGGACGACTACTACTTCCCCGACGGAGGCCACTACTACCAGGATGGAGCCTACTACGACGTAGACTTCTCTGACGTCCAGGAGTAGTTCGGAGGTTGCCAGGCAGGAGGCCTCACCTCTTTCGATCCGCTGCCATCGTTTGTGCTAGCCTTCTTAAGGCAAAGACTTGTGTACCTTTATGTCTGTACTCAGATATTATTTGCTTCCGCTGACTTATGCTCGTCGAGCTTTGTATTCGAGCCCTCGAGGCCCCTGGCTTGTAATATGAAGCTGTATGACTTTTAATTTGTGTCTAGAGTTGTGTTGTGATATTGATTAGTGAGTCCCTAATCTTGGTCGTACGCATTGCGTGATTGTTTAGCGTACGGTCGAGGCTGGGGGCGTCACGGTATCTTAGTGTTATACGAAATTCTTCGGTTTCATGTGAGTTGGAAACAGTTATTAATGAGACTTGATCAACCTTATTAATGGATACTTTTTGGAAGACATGTGGTTGATGAATCTAGTAAACACAACGTACCATTAGTTTACCCTCTGTTGTTCTTAGTTAAATAAAATAAAATACCATGATTATCCTGTTTTCTGAGTTTCCCGTGCAATAAAAATGACCCAAAAATAAAAAGTCTCAGATTGCCACAAAAATTTAACATGATTTTTTTCTGGAATATTTATGAATTTTTGATGCTGAAAACACCTCAGGGAGGAGCACCCATGGGCCACAAGCCAACAGGGCGCGCCCACGCCCCGGGCGCGGCCTGATAGCTTGTGAGGCCCAGAGGGGCCCCGTGCCTTATCCCTTTAGCTCATGTCATCCCTTACCTCCAACAAATATTCATACCCTCTCTCTCTCTCTCTCTCTCATGTTCTTGCTCCCTCACCTGAGATTTTCTATCTCTTTGCCTGAAACTGTGTTTCTGGAACTATTTTGAGGAATTGCTCCTTGGTATTTGATTCTCCCATTCCTCCAATTAGTTTTGCGTTAGTCGTTTTTGTTTTGCATATTTTACTGCATTTGGTGCTACTGAAAATGAGCTTGCATGTTGAATTATTTGAGTTCCAAGTAGTATGAATGCCTTATATGGCCTCTAGGCATCTATATGAGTAGTTCCTACCAATCTTAGAAGGTTTTATTGACATAATTTTGTGGCCCAAAAATTTCAGAAATTTGTGCTTAGGAAAATGAATTTCCTTAGGAGAGGTTCTTCGAGTCGGAGCCCCAAAGGAGTTGTTGGGAGAACTCAGGACCAAGACATTAACATGTTTCGCAACATGGAGGTTAGGCCCTGTGAATGGCCACATGAACCTTTCATGACCGAAGTGGGTTTCTACCAAGAGTTTATGCAATTCATTGCAAATGCCGGGCTGACCAACTCCCTGCAGATGAGTGTGATCAATACTATCTCCTTACAAAATCCTTTGTGCAAAATTTCTATTTCACGAATAGGCCTGGTGCAACCATGACATGCTTCGATTTATATGCAACACATTATGAAATACCACTTGCTGAATTTTGTGAAATATGCTTGCTTCCCTCTGACGGGGGAATGCGTGATCCTAAACCAGAGGAGTTCGAGGAATTCCTCCTTACCTTAACTGTGGGAGAAACTAAGGGCGTATCAAATGCTAGGGCCACCAGATTACATTTTCCATCTATGCATTACTTCTCTTTATTCATAGGGAAATGTTTAACTGCTATGAGTCAGGGTTGTGGTCTCAGTGCCCCCACCCTCGCTACTTTGCGTCGTGCACTATATGGTGATAACACTTACAACTTAGGAGCTATTGTCGCGCGCCGCTTGCATCTTACCCAAACCAAGGGCAAGGTTCATGGTGGTATTTATGCCACCCGCTTAGCAAAATGTTTTAATGTCGCCATACGCCCCACTGATTACTTGTTGCCTAAGGTTTATCTTGATCACCAGTCCATGCTAGATCACCAGTTCATCGATGAACCTCGGCCCCAGCAACACATTCATTATAACTTAGTATATAGCAAGGATACTTGCGATGTTATTGTGTTGCCTCCACCTTCTTTGTTTAACTTTCATGCCAGGAATGGATATACCATCATGCCACCCGACATAATTGCTTACCGGAACGAGTTGGCTGAGGCAAAGGCCGCAGCTCAGGCATGGGACGCTCAAGTACCTTAGCCCAACTACTTTCCTCCAGGACCAGATGGCTACTACGGATGGTGATCACCAAGCTAGGCAAACGCCTAAGCTTGGGGGAGTATGTATTTCTCACCGACATTACATTCATGTTCACACACTTCATATAAATTGTCGGTGTTCATCCTCTTTCATTGTATATCCATGTTAACTTTATTTTTCCGCTCTCTTCTTGTGTGTTTGAAAAACTTTGAAAATCAAAAAATATTTTTCGTTTCTTTTCGGTTTTTCTTTCCAGTTTAATTAGTTGTAGTATTAAGAGAAAACCCAGAAAGATTCCATTTGCATGTTGGGAGCTTTTTCATGTAAATAATTTTTCTCGTTCTTGTTTTTCCTTTGTTTATTTGCTTTCTTGAGAAAACCAAAAACCCCAAAAATATTTCAGTGTGTTTCTCTGAATTTCTTTTCTTTTGGTTAAGTCATTGAAAGGAGAAGACCACGACGAAAATGTTGAGTGGCTCTCTTATGCATTATTTTTGATCTAACAGAGATCCAATATTACCACATCTTCTCCTTTGTATAAAACTGCCTTGCAGATGTCAGCTTAGTCCATGACATTCTTACACTATTATTATCACATCATTCGGCCGTGCAAGTGAAATGCAACAATGACGATATTTGATGAAGTGATCGTGGTAAAGGAAGCTGCCATGAACTCTTCTTGTTTACCGTTTTTGTAAATATGTTTAGCTCGTTTGATCTTGATTCAGTATATCATGAGTGAACATGTTTATGATGACAATTAGAGATTATAGTTTCTCGTGCCATGCTTAAATAGCTAGGAGTGGATAATGATTTATCTTATGTGTCAACACATATTACAATAGTTATGATGTGGTATGGTAGTATGGTATTTCCCTTTGAGTAATTCGAACGGCTTGACTTGGACCATGTGCAACATGTAGTTGATTCAAAACCAATGCAACCTTCATGCGGTTTAAATTCAGAGTGTCTATATCCTATGATAATGATCAGTGTTAAATATTCACAATGCATGATTATGACCGTTTTCGCTCTCTAGCTGGCCGCTTCTCAATCTATTGCTAGCCTTCACCTGTACTAAGCGGGAATGATGCTTGTGCATCCAAACTCCTAACCCCAAGTTGTTCCACATGAGTCCACCGCACCTACCTATATGCGGTATTACCCTGCCGTTCCAAGTAAATTTGCATGTGCCACCTCTAATATTCAAATAAACATCTGTTTTGTGTGCCCGTACCGCTCATGGAGCGACAGGGCAGTCAATATCTTCCATGCTAACTGGGTTATTCTCAAGATGGGCGTTTATTCGCTTGTCATTGCATGAGAGAGGCTAGTAAAAAGGATGCCCAGTCCTGCAAAATCAAAAATAATTAAACAAAACTCCCGGGACAGTTGAAATGTTGGAGGGCATCCGTGGATTCGGCCAGCCATGGCTTGTGTATGTATGGTGGATGGGAGTAAACTTTACAATTGCGCTTGAGAACCACCAATAATGTGTTTAGCATGGAAGATATTGAAATCCTTTGTTGTGACGTTCACAGGAAAAGCGCACCACCCAAAAATTATAATTTCAATCCTGTTTTAAACCTTGAACTCTGGCACCTCTGAAAATCAATGCTTCCCTCTGCGAAAGGCCTGTCTATTTAATTTTATGTTATTTTATTTTATTCTTGAGTCATCACCCTCTTACTAAAAGCACTAGACCGAAGACCACTATTGTCATTCTTATGCATTGAGTTTAGTTAACGTTGGATGTGAGCATGACTAGATCTTTTCTACCCTGAATTATAATGTTTAGTCGCTGCTTGAACCTTAGAGGTGCTTTGCATTTATGTTTTGCGGTCTCAGAAAGGCTAGCGAAATACCATGTCATCATATTGTATCATGATTGTTTTGACAAATTGTTGGCATGTGAGATATCTTATTATTGCTTGCTAGTTGGTTATGTATTGCCATGAGTGAATATGATGTTTAATTGTTACCATGGATACGGATATTTATGAGTTATGCTGAAAACCTGAACACTAGCTAAGCATATGTATAACAACGAGAACAAATGAGTTTGTAAAAGTTTTCTTTATCACTTTCAGTTTATCAACAGAATTGCTTGCGGACAAGCAATCAGTTAAGCTTGGGGAAGTTGATACGTGTCAAACGTATATACTTTTCCAAACACTTTTGCTCTTTTTTTGGACTCTAATTTGGATTATTTGAATGAAATTAACCTAGAGCGAAGTTTTTTCCAGCAGACCTACCTTGATGTCATTTTTGTGCAGAAATAAAAGTTCCCGGAATTGGACGAAACTTTTTGTGAATTATTTCTGGAATTGAAAGCACAACATGTTCCCTTGGTGGTTTTGATAATTCATGACAACATACATTGTCTCTTGGACTAATACTTTTACCTAGTGTATTTCAGATAAAGTCCACAGAGAGTGTTGGCAAAAAGATTGTGGAGAAACCCCTAGATGCAAGGAAATGGATTGGCAAAGCTTCAAGCATGAGGACTCTACATTATACTATGTGAGAAATCACTTTGAGTCCATAGGAAAGCCAATACTATTAAAAGGGGGTAAGGTACTGTTGGTGAACAAGATGCTCCACGTGCACAAGTGATAGTCACCAAAAACAACCACAAGCTCTTCCACAAATACTCTGTCTAGAACCCTACCACTCAAATCGGTAAGACCAACAATTCCTAATCGGTCTCACCGAGATTCAAACCCTAGACAGATCCTAAGCCAAACCCATCTCGGTACTACCATCATTCCATTCGGTGCCACCGAAATCAGTTGCCAACTTTTGGGTATCCTATTTACAAGAATCGGTACCACCGAGTTTTGCCAATCGGTCTCACCGAGATTTGGACCAGCTTTCTGGTTAGCCATTCTCAAGAATCGGTACCACCGAGTTTTGTGAATAGGTCTCACCGAGTTTTGGATCAACTTTCTGGTTAGCCGTTGTCAAGAATTGGTACCACCGAAATTTGAGAATCGGTCTCACCGAGTTGTGCAATCTGACTGTTGGTCATCTTATCGGTACCACCGAGATTTCTGTATCGGTCTCACCGATATTCAAAAGTTGCTACCTTTGGAGCAACTCGGTACCACCGAGTTTTATACTTCGGTGTCACCGAGCTGGTCACTTTAGGTGTAACGGTTGGATTTTTGGGGATGCCTATATATACCCCTTCACCACCACCCACTCGAATGAGAAGCACTCAGAACTATTCCATACTTGCCACATCCAATTTTCTGAGAGAGAGCCACCTACTCATGTGATGAGACCAAGCTATTCCACTCCATCCATATGAATCTTGATCTCTAGCCTCCCCAAGTTGCTTTCCACCAAATCAATCTCTTCCACCATAGCCAAATCTATGAGAGAGTGATTGTGTGTTGAGGAGTCTATCATCTTGAAGCACAAGAGCAAGGAGTTCATCGACATTACCGAGCCTATTACCTTTTGGAAGGTGGTGCCTTCTAGATTGGTTAGGTGTCACTTGGGAGCCTCCTACTTCGTGTTGTGGAGTTGAACCAAGAAGTTTGTACGGGCAAGGAGATCGCCTAGTTCGTGAAGATCTATCCATAGTGAGGCTAGTCCTTCATGGACGGAAGCCGTTATGGAATAGTAAAGGTTGCTACTTCATGGACCCTTATGAGTGGAGCCCTCCATGGACTCTCGCGACCGTTACCCTCCGTGGGTGGAAGACTCCATATACGTTGATGTACGATAGCACCACCTATCGGAACCACGGGAAAAATCTTCGTGTCCCTCATGCGTTTGATCTCCCTATCTCAACTCCTTACTTCCATGTGCAATGTCTTTACTTTCCGCTGCCATACTTGTTGACATGCATGTGTAGGGTGTACTTGAATTGCTATTATTGCTAAAATCTGCTAACCAATTAACTTGGGAAAAGGTTAGGTTTTAAATTTGCAAGTAGTCTGTTCACCCCCCCTCTAGACACACACTTCTAGTGATCCTATAGGAATATATAATGAATTATGGAGCGAAGAACCACCAGAGGGCGGCTGCCTCTGGGCCACAAACCAACAGGGCGCGCACCCCCCCCTGGGCGCACCCTGTTAGCTTGTGGGGTCCACGTGGCTCCCCCGGCCATAATTCCAGTCCTATAAATTCACATCTTTGGAGAAAAAAATAAGAGAGAAGATTTCATCGCGTTTTACGAGACAGAGGCACCGCCACCTCTTGTTCTTCCTTAGGAGGGCTGATCTGGAGTCCGTTTGGGGCTCCTAAGAGGGGGATTCGTTGCGTCGTCATCACCAACCCTTGTTCATCAACACCGCCATGATGCTCATCATCGGGAGTGAGTAATTCCTTTGTAGGCTTGCTGGACGGTGATGGGATTGGATGAGATTGATGATATGTCCATTATGCATCATGAATTCTTATTGATATTTATGTTATTCTACTCCATTATTCCTCATTATGATATAATTCTTATGCCTTTTCTCTCTGAATGTGCAAGATACATCTCAAAGAGGGAAATCATTGTAAACTGGAATTCTGGACCTGAAAACCAAGAAAATGGCAGAAATTTTAGTGGACTCCAAATGAACTAAAACTTCACGGAGAATTTTTATGGAATATATATATCAATAGTTGGGACAAAAATATACCAATGGGGGGACACCTGCTGGCCACGAGCCAACAGGGCGCGGCCACCCCCTAGGCGCAATGTCTTTACTTTCCGCTGCCATACTTGTTGACATGCATGTGTAGGGTGTGTTTGAATTGCTATTATTGCTAAAATCTGCCAACCAATTAACTTGGGAAAAGGTTAGGTTTTAAATTAGCAAGTAGTCTATTCACCCCCCTCTAGACACACAGTTCTAGTGATCCTACAAGTGGTATCAGAGCATTGGTCTCCATTGCTTCGGTTTCATCACCGTGGAGGAAGATGGATGTGTCTAGTGTGGAAAGTTTGAGTTGTAGAGTGCCTATTCTTGATGGGGAGTACTATAGTCAATGGAAATATAAGATGCTTGAGCTATTCAATGAATTTCATTTGAGAAAGTATGTTAAGAACCCCTATGTACCTCCCATTGATCCTTTACATCCCACACACGAAGAGGAAATTGATATGCTATGCAATCTTAGAACTGTTAACCTTATCGTTAGAGGATTGCCTATGTCACACCCTGTGTATGTATCACTTTGCTATGATTGGATTTACAAAATTTGGAACCAATTAAAACTTTTTGAGTGCATGCTTGTTTGAATTGTTGCTTGTTTGCTTGTTTGGTTGATTATGTTTGGCACTCTTAGGTTCTACTCCTCTCCATATTCATCTTCCTTGAACCAAACTTCTTGCCCAATGATCATGCCATGTGAATAGTACCCAAAACTATTTTTATCAGATATTATTTTGGCCAAAAAGGATTTATTCAAATTAGGTTTTCAAAAATCCCTGAGTTGAGGTTTGCACTACAAGTCCTCAAATTGGGTGGATCCTTTCTCCCCAAATGCTTTATTTGAAACCTACTATATATATGACTTCCCAAAACCACCAAATATTAATTTTTAAGATTATTTTTCTATTTTATTTAAAAGCTTTTTCTTAAGACCAGAAATGGTCTTTTATAGGGAAAAAATATTTAAATGCTTTAAAAATATTTGAGAAAATTTAGGGAAACTCAGTGGACATATATTTTCCATATATATGAGTTTCAACACATGGTCATGATCAAAAACATGGGCAAAACCCCTCAAAACCCTTTCTGCCCAAATCAAGCTTTTGAAATATTTCTATAAGAAATATTCTTAATAAATTCCAAGAAAATTCCAGCAAGTCACAAATGCCAAATTTGATGATCTTGCAAAGTTTCATCTCAATCCCAATTGGTTTGCTTCATCAAAATATTCCAAAACCCTTTCTGTCCAGATTCAAATTTGAACAACTTTACATTGTGAAGTTTGTCCTATTGACCTCAAACTTTGTGGGCATGTTCTAAACCACAAATAGTGATGCCACACCAAGTGGTGGATTTCTGGGAAGTGGAATGCATGCCTAGATCTACAGAAATCTGATTCTGTTGATTTCTAGGGTTTCACAAAGTTACATTGTGAACTTTCTTCAATCAAGCTCAAACTTGGTGGTCAACCCTATTTTCAACCATCCTTTGACCCTATTAAATCTCAAGTCAAGCAAACTTCATTTGCTTAGCCAAACCATCATCAAACACTTTTTGCCCAGGTGGTAAAAACCCTGTTTGACCCCCTTCTACTATTCTCCATCACTCCAAATTTTTACCACAACCTTTTAGTGTTGCACTGCACCTCCATTTAACTTTATTTGGTCAAGACTAAATGGTTAAGTGGGGTAAAACCCACATTTACCTCTCTGGACAGCAAGAATCTGCTTCTCTCTCCCCTTCCCTCTTAATCTATTAAGCCCCCCAGAGCATCCTATGCTATTTCCTTTTTTTCTCTATAACCCCCTGGACCCACTGGACATGGTCGGCCGCGCCCAGGACGCCGTTGGCATGCCATGGCATGCCATATGCGCGCTCTGGAGCGCGCTACAGTGCCCGACCGCACTGTAGCCGCCGCCCACTGCATGGCCCCGACAGCCTCGGGCCTCCCCCTCTCGCCACTTGGCCCCCCTCGACGTCCGCACCACGGCACCCTGTCGGCCCCCTCCTCCCTCTCCCTCCAATGGCTCCGCTCGCACGCGCCATTGCCGCCCGGTTCGGCCAACCCCGAGCCTCACACGCGCGGGCGCTCCTCCCTCTCTCTCTTGCTCCTGCTCGTCATAGACCAACCCCAGGAACACCCCCAGACTCACCCCGTCTCCTCCCGCGCCTTCTGGCCACGGCCCCGACCTCGCCGGCGCACCACCATTCGGTGGACCGCGGCTCGCCTATAAAAGGCATCCCCGAGCCCCCCTCTCTCCTCCTCCGGCCCTCTCCCACTTCCAATCGGCCGCCTGAGCCACCCAAGTGATCGCCCGGAGCACCAGTGCTCGGGATCGACCGAGGCACCGCCGCGTCGGGGCTTCGTCGATCTCGGGCTACCGGCCCGCTCCGGCCTCCCTTACTCCTCCTTTGAGACCCCAGAGAGCCCCTGCATCGTTCCCCTTCCTCCCCGACCGTTTCGCTGCAAGAATCGACGCCGGCGACCTCCTCCCGAAGCGGCTCCGCCGTGCCTCCTCGTCGCCGGCGAACCGGTGCGTCTCCGGCCTTCCCTCCACCTCCAGAGGAACGGCGGCTCGACGCTGAGTCCGTTCCCACCTCCAGCTCGCCTCGCCCTACCCTGCATCGTCGCCGGTGAGCTCGCCGGCCTCCCTGTCGCGAGGTTGGAGATGACAGGCGGGGCCCGCCTGTCATCCTCACCTCCCTTTCCCTCCTCTCTCTGTCGCTGGCCTTCGGGCCCCAGCCGTCAGGTTTGAACGCGGGCGCGCGCGCGCGTCGGTTCGCCTGGGCTGGTTGGCCTCTGGGCCGGCCCAGTTGCAGGCTGGCTCTGGCCTAGGGTCCCGTGCCCTTTTTCCTTTTTCTTTTCTGTGGGATTTTGCAAAAATTCCACAGAGTTAAATAAAACTCCAATGACAAATATTTTTCCACCTTAATTCCTGTAATATTCTGTAGAATTTAACAGTGCCACTTGTGCATTTTTGTGTGAATGTTTTATGTAATGATTTTAATTAAAACCTAGTTTTTAATAGTTTGTAGTATTTATCACAGTAGGGTAACATTTTTAAAGTGGCTTTTGTGCTCTGTTTTTATGTGATGCTTATTTTTGCCCGTTTATTCCGCGACGATAGATTGCGTTGTTAACGAAGGGATTGGACACGAAGATTTCGAAGACCCCGAAGACTTTCTTGAGCCAAGCAAGCAGCCCTTTGACCATGTTAAGAAACCATTTTCATTGCATGTCATATAGCACTTTGATTTGATATGTTGATCATGATGTTGTGGTAACCACTTCGGTGGGTTGCCTCCGATACTTTACCGTTGATACTTGCATCGTGCATGACCCTACCATCCTTATGAGGGTTGTGCGGGTGGGAGTAGTTAGGTTGCTAGTAGTTGCTACGCAAAATGGGATGGGAATCTGCATGGTGATGGAGACAAAATGGTTTCCAAGCCTTTTCGAAAACCCCGTCGGGTGCCACTAATGCCCGAGGGAGATGATGATGAGCTAGGTAACCACTTGATAAAGAAGTGGTGTGCCGGAGCAAGTGAGTGTGTGTGTTTTCGAAAACGGATTAGATTTAAGATTTGTCGACCGTCCCAACCTTACATGTACAACCACGATACCCCTATATGGGAAGGGGCTTTGTTGATTACCTTGGTTGGTACTAGCATAGAGCCCGCATTACTAGTGGCGGGAGTGAAGTGGTCACTCTCGAAACAGGGTCGTACCGGAATGGACGATCATGCGCTGTCTTCACAGGCACCGGGCACACCGTTGCGTGCCCTCATGGATGATACGTGTGATGTATATCATGAGGGATGACACCAACGAGTGGACTCTTTGTTTAGTATCGCTAGGGTAAAGGCATTGTTCGGGTGCTTACCTCGGGTATGTAATATACCGCGAGTCGTGGATGACACGGAAGTTCCCCGAGTCTTGTGGGTAAAGTGTGCAACCTCTGCAGAGTGTAAAACTATTCGAATAGCCGTGTCCACGGTCAAGGACAGTTGGGTGGTGCTGCTTAAACTATGTCCTGGGTTTTCATAAACTCGGTGTGAGTGTGTTGGTAATAAAGGTGATTCTTGAGCTAAGTCCGACGACTTGGCATGATGATGAACATGATATGTTCAACCCCTGCTTGTGATGATAACTGAGATTTGCTCACATGAGTACCTGTTAGCAGTTGATGCATGCTTACTCTAGTTACTTGATCATTTCATTGCATTTAAAAATCAGCTTTCTGCAAAACTTACCTACTTAGTGTTATATCATGCATTGTTATATCTTGTTCCACAACTTGGGTTGCTTGCGAGTACATTCAAAGTACTCATTGGCTTGCCACTGGTTATTTAATTGGCCAGGCATGGAAGAACAGGAATACGGTGAAGAGTTCGTTGGTGACAAACATGCGAACTAGGACGCTTCCCAGTCAGAATGCCTGTAGGTTTAAGGCAGATGGCATGGGTTCACGCTTTCGACCAAGATTTCCGCTGCTTGTTATGTTTAAGTGTTTGGCCCTTGTGGCCCTATCTATGTAAGACTAGACCTTCATGGTCTTTATTTGTGTAAGACGCTAAATGTGGATGTAAGACCCTTGTTATTCAGCTTCTGTGTGTTCAGTGAGCTTTGATCTCTGGGATCACTGTACACGTGCATTCGGTGATCACGACTTATGAGTCGGGGTCCCCACAGAGCTGGTATCAGAGCCATCCTGACTGTAGGAAGCCCTTAGTTAGCATGGACGTTAGTTAGGATGAAACAGTTTCCAAAACTACACCTAGCACCTATACTTAGGAGTTTCTGCACTTATTACCTCTTCTATTCTTCACACAACACTCTACTGACTCTCCTCCCTTCAAACCTTTGTAGATGGCCGCCGTACCCGAAGCCTTCCTGACATC
This sequence comes from Elymus sibiricus, assembly GCA_039707655.1. Taxonomy (NCBI): domain Eukaryota; kingdom Viridiplantae; phylum Streptophyta; class Magnoliopsida; order Poales; family Poaceae; genus Elymus; species Elymus sibiricus. The sequence continues at coordinate 97,012,631 of CM077663.1, read as the reverse complement.
TGGCTTTCCCCTACTCCTTGAGGATAGCTTGGAGAAGTGCCAGTATCACCGATCACCCATTTTCCTCTACCACGAGCACTGGGTCGATGCTGTCACGAAGGAGTACCACGTTGATGTGGTGGTGAAGGCAAACGACTCCCCGACTAGTTGGTTCTTTGAAGGACCACAGATGGAGACCCTAGCACTCGCCGTCGAGACAGCTACACGGAAGGCACTCGTCCACCTTCGAGGCATCATTCCAGAGATGGCCAACGAGCCCGCTACTCGTTACCTACCCATCAGAAAAGACGACATCGGCGAAAGCCAGACACTGGTTCCATCCAAGGAGGATGGCGTGCCCCTCAGATTTCAGACCTACTTCAGCCTCTCCGCCGATAGTCTGGTTCACAACCTGATCAAGGAGTCCGTGAAGCTCCGCCAGGAATTTCACCACATTCGAGAGCTACTCCGCCAAACCACTGACCTCTTGAACCAAGGCCAAGTAGCAACCTCTGGATTTTCGTCGCATGCTTCGGGCATGGAGAAAATGTGCATCGTGCCAGAAGGAGTCCTAGCAAGCAACCAAGTGTTCCTTCCTCTTGGGCAGGAAGCAGAGCACTCCACCACCTGAGTCCGAGAACCCCTAGGGTAGGATCAGTCATGTACCGCGCATGCGAAGTCGAGTCCGTGTAATGGTTCATATGAAACCATGTGTGCTTGTTGTTTGCTTTTGTTGTTTGTGTTCTGATGCAAGTCGCGCTTTTGCCTTAGGCAACATGTAAGCGACTCCATCGTCTATCTTATCTTAATATATGTGTTGGTCTTTCGACCTTTGTTTTACCACACTTGCACTAGGCCAACCCCCTTAGGTGTGCTTTCTCCAGTTCTGTTTTCCCTCTAGTTTATCCCAGTTATTTGACTCGGCTGCTCCAAACAGGATGGTGACTGCAACCCGCACCAGCATCTTCACCAACCCTGAAGCCGGCAACTCCAGCCAGCACCAGGGAGCTGGTGGGACTGCTCAGGCTGAAGGACACCAGGAGCAGCCACAAGGCGACATCCCCCCGCCACCACCTCCACCGGAGAACATGACCATAGCTCAGTTTCTCCAAGTTCTCCGGGAGGAACGCCAAGCCAACACTGCTGCTATTCAGCAGATGGCTCAAGTCCTTATGAACAACCAGCAGCAAGGCAGGAACGGCAATGGCCGCTCCACTCTGTCTGAGTTCATGAGGAATTCGCCCCCAACCTTCACCGAGACTGCTGAACCCTTGGATGCTGATGACTGGATCCGCACCATCGAGGGCCTCCTTGCACTGGTCAATTGCAATGAGGATCGTGAGAAGGTGCTGTATGCCTCTCACTGCCTCGGAGGTACCGCTAGAGCATGGTGGGATGGATTCAAGGTCATGCAAGGCGATCGTGTGATCACCTGGGATAACTTCAAGGAAGGATTCCGCACCGCCCACATTCCTTCTGGGATCATGGCTATCAAGAAGAGAGAATTCCGAGCGCTGAAGCAAGGAAGTGGCTCTGTCAAGGAGTACCTGCAGAAGTTCAACCTGCTGTCAAGGTATGCACCTGAAGACGTCAACACGGAGGCTGCTAAGAAGGAACGTTTCATGGAAGGACTTCAGTAGACCTTGCAGTATCAGCTCATAGTCTGCGACTGTCGGACCTTCTTCGACCTGGTAAACAAGGCCCTCATGCTGGAAGACAAGTGTCGTGCCATAGACGATACTCGCAAGCGCAAGATGATTAGCAAGGGTAGTTCCAGCAACCAGAAGCCTCGCCCCTGGCAGCCAGCCCCAGCCAAGCCAACCCATCAGCCGCAGCAGGCTAGACCTCCTGCACCTCGTCCGAGCTACCAGCCTCAGCAGTATGCCAATCCCAAGCCAGCTTACAACAACCCCAATAATAACAGTGGCGGAAGGAATAACAACAACAACAACTATGGTCAGGTCACTTGCTTTGGGTGTGGTCAGCCTGGACACATCTCTAAGCAGTGCCCTAACAAGAAGCCAGATGCACCGCGCCCCAATGCGCCGAACCAAGGTCAAGGCCGTGGAGCACCACCAAGGAACCCAGCTCCCCGCAACCAGCCCAACAATGGCAAGGGTCGTGTGAATCATGTCACCACTGAGGAAGCCCAGGAAGACCCGGACGTCATACTGGGTACGTTCCTCGTCAACTCAACCCCAGCAACCGTACTGTTTGATTGTGGAGCTTCGCATTCTTTTGTCACTCAAAAGTTTGCGCTAGAGAGTGGCATGAAGCCTACACCCCTGGGTAGCCGTATGTTGATACAAACCCCGGGATCAGTTATGAAGTCTGGGATAGGTTGTAAAGGAGTTGAGATTAGCATCAACGGGGTAGACTTCCTAGCAGACCTTATCATCCTGAAGTCAGAAGGCTTGGATGTGATCCTAGGCATGGATTGGTTGACCAAGAACCAAGGCTACTTGGACTGTGCCAAGAGGATCGTTACCATAACCAATAGCCAAGGAGTGGAAGTCAAGTATATCCCCAACCCTGCCTCCGCTCAAGCCCCTCAGGCTAACTGTCTGTCGGGAATTGAATTGGATCAAGTGCCAGTGGTATGTGAATACCCGGATGTATTTCCTGATGAGCTGCCCGGAATGCCTCCTGACCGCGACATTGAGTTCATCATTGAGCTAATGCCCGGGTCAGGACCCATCTATAAGAAGCCCTATAGAATGGGATCCGAAGAGTTGGCTGAGTTGAAGAAGCAACTGGCAGAGCAGCTCAGGAAAGGATTCATTCGCCCTAGTGCCTCTCCTTGGGGATCACCTGTTCTATTTGTGTCAAAGAGGGACGGAACTATCCGGCTCTGTGTCGATTACTGTTCTCTCAATGAGGTCACAATAAAGAACAAGTACCCACTTCCCAAGATTGAAGACCTGTTCGATCAGCTAAATGGAGCCAAGGTGTTTTCCAAGATCGACCTCAGGTCTGGGTACTACCAGTTGAAGATCAGGCCCCAAGACATCCCGAAGACAGCGTTTGTAACCCGGTATGGCCTGTATGAATACACGGTCATGTCATTTGGGTTGACCAATGCCCCTGCCTACTTCATGTACCTCATGAACAAAGTCTTCATGGAATACTTGGACAAGTTTGTTGTCGTCTTCATTGATGACATACTCATCTTCTCCAAGTCTGAAGAAGAGCATGAGCAACACTTGAGATTGGTCCTAGGCAAGCTTCGAGAGCACCAGCTTTATGCCAAATTCAGCAAGTGTGAATTCTGGCTGCATGAAGTTGGATTCTTGGGTCATGTGTTGACTGCTGAAGGATTGTCAGTGGATCCTGCCAAGATTGAAGCCGTGACTGAATGGCAATCCCCAACCAATGTGAAGGAAGTCAGAAGCTTCCTCGGACTAGCGGGATATTACCGCAAGTTCGTTGAAGGGTTCTCGAGCATTGCCCGACCCATGACTCAGCTCTTGAAGAAGGACAAGAAGTTTGAATGGACGCCAAAGTGCGAAGAAAGCTTCCAAGAGCTCAAGAAGAGATTGACCACAGCCCCAGTTTTGGCCACCCCCGATATTCACAAGGAGTTTGTGATATATTGTGATGCATCGAGAACCGGGCTTGGAGGTGTTCTGATGCAAGAAGGCAGAGTCGTAGCGTATCTATCTAGACAGCTATGTCCTCATGAAGAGAACTACGCTACTCATGATCTTGAGTTGGCAGCTGTAATTCATGCCTTGAAGACATGGCGACATTACCTTCTGGGGAAGCGATGTGAGATATACACAGACCACAAGAGTTTGAAGTATATTTTCACCCAAAGGGAGTTGAACAAGAGGCAGCGAAGATGGTTAGAGTTGATCAAGGATTATGACCTCAGTGTTCAATACCACCCTGGAAAGGCTAACGTGGTAGCTGATGCCTTAAGCAGGAAGGCTTGTTCCTTGAATGCTATGATTAAGGAAAGACTACCCGCCTTGTATGAAGAGCTTGAAAGCTTCGGCTTGGAACTAGTTGCACCTGGATTCCTAGCCAACCTCGAAGCAAAGCCTACCTTGATGGATGATATTAAGGAAGCTCAGAAGGGACATGAGAGCATTGAAGGCATCAAGAGGAAGATCAAGGCAGGCAAGGCCCCAGGATTCTCAGTGGATGAACAAGGAGTTGTATGGTTCGGGAATCGCATCTGTGTACCCAACAAAGAAGAGCTCAAGAACCTGATTTTGCAAGAAGCTCATGACACTCCGTATTCCATCCATCCTGGAGGAACCAAGATGTACCAAGACCTCAAGGAAAGATTCTGGTGGCATGGCATGAAACGGGAGATAGGCACGTTTGTTGCTAAGTGTGACATATGCCAGAGAGTCAAAGCTGAGCATCAGTGACCCGCTGGATTATTGCAACCTCTCAAAGTGCCTGAATGGAAGTGGGACAAAGTCGGGATGGACTTCATCACCGGATTACCAAGGTCAAGTAAAGGACATGATTCTATTTGGGTCATTGTCGATCACCTGACCAAGGTAGCCCATTTCATTCCCGTCAAGACCACCTATGATGGAAGCCAGCTGGCAAACCTCTACATCAACCGCATCGTGAGTCTTCACGGAGTTCCAAAGGAGATTGTGTCAGACCGAGGAACCCAGTTTACCTCAAGATTCTGGAAGAAGTTCCAAGAAGCAATGGGAACCAAGCTCTCCTTCAGCACTGCTTTTCACCCCCAGACCGGTGGGCAAACAGAACGAGTAAATCAGATACTCGAAGATATGCTCCGTGGGTGTGTTTTAGCATATGGAGCCAAGTGGGAAGATTGTCTGCCGTTTGCTGAGTTCTCCTACAACAACAGCTATCAGTCGAGTCTTCGGATGGCACCATTTGAGGTGTTGTATGGACGCAAGTGTCGTACTCCCCTCAACAGGTCAGAAACCGGAGAAGGACTAGTCTTTGGCTCAGATATCCTTCGCAAAGCAGAAGAGCAAGTTCAACTTGTCCGAGAGCGCCTCGAGACCGCCAAGACAAGACAGAAGAGCTACGCCGACTCTCACCGCCGAGAAGTGAGCTTCGACAATGGAGATCATGTCTATCTTCGAGTCACACCTCTCAAAGGAACCAAGCGTTTCCACGTCAAAGGAAAGCTTTCCCCAAGATACATCGGCCCCTTCAAGATCACCGCAAGACGAGGAGAAGTTGCCTACCAACTAGAGCTACCTTCCGAGCTATCAGATGTGCACAACGTCTTTCACGTGTCACAGCTCCGGAAGTGTCTTCAAGTTCCCAACCACCCTGACCTCTACAAGGACATCGACCATCAAGCCATCGACCTTCAGCCAGACCTCACTTATCGTGAGAGGCCAGTTCGTATTTTGGATGAAGCAGAGCGTTGCACCCGAAGCCGCACCATCAAGTACTTCAAGGTCCAATGGAGCAACCACACTGAAGCAGAAGCAACCTGGGAGCGTGAAGACTATCTTAGATCTGAGTTCCCTTATCTTTTTAGCGCTTAGCCTAGGAATCTCGGGGACGAGATTCTTGTAAGGGGGGTAGGTCTGTCACACCCTGTGTATGTATCACTTTGCTATGATTGGATTTACAAAATTTGGAACCAATTAAAACTTTTTGAGTGCATGCTTGTTTGAATTGTTGCTTGTTTGCTTGTTTGGTTGATTATGTTTGGCACTCTTAGGTTCTACTCCTCTCCATATTCATCTTCCTTGAACCAAACTTCTTGCCCAATGATCATGCCATGTGAATAGTACCCAAAACTATTTTTATCAGATATTATTTTGGCCAAAAAGGATTTATTCAAATTAGGTTTTCAAAAATCCCTGAGTTGAGGTTTGCACTACAAGTCCTCAAATTGGGTGGATCCTTTCTCCCCAAATGCTTTATTTGAAACCTACTATATATATGACTTCCCAAAACCACCAAATATTAATTTTTAAGATTATTTTTCTATTTTATTTAAAAGCTTTTTCTTAAGACCAGAAATGGTCTTTTATAGGGAAAAATTATTTAAATGCTTTAAAAATATTTGATAAAATTTAGGGAAACTCAGTGGACATATATTTTCCATATATATGAGTTTCAACACATGGTCATGATCAAAAACATGGGAAAAACACCTCAAAACCCTTTCTGCCCAAATCAAGCTTTTGAAATATTTCTATAAGAAATATTCTTAATAAATTCCAAGAACATTCCAGCAAGTCACAAATGTCAAATTTGATGATCTTGCAAAGTTTCATCTCAATCCCAATTCGTTTGCTTCATCAAAATATTCCAAAACCCTTTCTGTCCAGATTCAAATTTGAACAACTTTACATTGTGAAGTTTGTCCTATTGACCTCAAACTTTGTGGGCATGTTCTAAACCACAAATAGTGATGCCACACCAAGTGGTGGATTTCTGGGAAGTGGAATGCATGCCTAGATCTACAGAAATCTGATTCTGTTGATTTCTAGGGTTTCACAAAGTTACATTGTGAACTTTCTTCAATCAAGCTCAAACTTGGTGGTCAACCCTATTTTCAACCATCCTTTGACCCTGTTAAATCTCAAGTCAAGAAAACTTCATTTGCTTAGCCAAACCATCATCAAACACTTTTTGCCCAGGTGGTTAAAACCCTGTTTGACCCCCTTCTACTATTCTCCATCACTCCAAATTTTTACCACAACCTTTTAGTGTTGCACTGCACCTCCATTTAACTTTATTTGGTCAAGACTCAATGGTTAAGTGGGGTAAAACCCACATTTACCTCTCTGGACAGCAAGAATCTGCTTCTCTCTCCCATTCCCTCTTAATCTATTAGGCCCCCAGAGCATCCTATGCTATTTCCTTTTTTTCTATAACCCCCTGGACCCACTGGACATGGTCGGCCGCGCCCAGGATGCCGTTGGCATGCCATGGCATGCCATATGCGCGCTCTGGAGCGCGCTACAGTTCCCGACCGCACTGTAGCCGCCGCCCACTGCATGGCCCCGACAGCCTCGGGCCTCCCCCTCTCGCCACTTGGCCCCCCTCGACGTCCGCACCACGGCACCCTGTCGGCCCCCTCCTCCCTCTCCCTCCAACGGCTCCGCTCGCACGCGCCATTGCCGCCCGGTTCGGCCAACCCCGAGCCACACACGCGCGGGCGCTCCTCCCTCTCTCTCTTGCTCCTGCGCGTCGTAGACCAACCCCAGGAACACCCCCAGAGTCACCCCGTCTCCTCCCGCGCCTTCTGGCCACGGCCCCGACCTCGCCGGCGCACCACCATTCGGTGGACCGCGGCTCGCCTATAAGAGGCATCCCCGAGCCCCCCCTCTCTCCTCCTCTGGCCCTCTCCCACTTCCAATCGGCCGCCTGAGCCACCCAAGTGATCGCCCGGAGCACCAGTGCTCGGGATCGACCGAGGCACCGCCACGTCGGGGCTTCGTCGATCTCAGGCTACCGGCCCACTCCGGCCTCCCTTACTCCTCCTTTGAGACCCCAGAGAGCCCCTACATCGTTCCCCCTTCCTCCCCGACCGTTTCGCTGCAAGAATCGACACCGGCGACCTCCTCCCGAAGCGGCTCCGCCGTGCCTCCTCGTCACCGGCGAACCGGTGCGTCTCCGGCCTTCCCTCCACCTCCAGAGGAACGGCGGCTCGACGCTGAGTCCGTTCCCACCTGCAGCTCGCCTCGCTGTACCCTGCATCGTCGCCGGTGAGCTCGCCGGCCTCCCTGTCGCGAGGTTGGAGATGACAGGCGGGGCCCGCCTGTCATCCTCACCTCCCTTTCCCTCCTCTCTCTGTCGCTGGCCTTCGGGCCCCAGCCGTCAGGTTTGAACGCGGGCGCGCGCGCGCGTCGGTTCGCCTGGGCTGGTTGGCCTCTGGGCCGGCCCAGTTGCAGGCTGGCTCTGACCCAGGGTCCCGTGCCCTTTTTCCTTTTTCTTTTCTGTGGGATTTTGCAAAAATTCCACAGAGTTAAATAAAACTCCAATGACAAATATTTTTCCACCTTAATTACTGTAATATTCTGTAGAATTTAACAGTGCCACTTGTGCATTTTTGTGTGAATGTTTTATGTAATGATTTTAATTAAAACCTAGTTTTTAATATTTTTAGCCTCTGTTTAAATGGTTTTCAAAATGTTTTTCACAACAAAGCCCTAAACAAATATTTCTATAATAGTTTGTAGTATTTATCAGAGTAGGGTAACATTTTTAAAGTGGCTTTTGTGCTCTGTTTTTATGTGATGCTTATTTTTGCCCGTTTATTCCGCGACGATAGATTGCGTTGTTAACGAAGGGATTGGACACGAAGATTTCGAAGACCCCAAAGACTTTCTTGAGCCAGGCAAGCATCCCTTTGACCATGTTAAGAAACCATTTTCATTGCATGTCATATAGCACTTTGATTTGATATGTTGATCATGATGTTGTGGTAACCACTTCGGTGGGTTGCCTCCGATACTTTACCGTTGATACTTGCATCGTGCATGACCCTACCATCCTTATGAGGGTTGTGCGGGTGGGAGTAGTTAGGTTGCTAGTAGTTGCTACGCAAAATGGGATGGGAATCTGCATGGTGATGGAGACAAAATGGTTTCCAAGCCTTTTCGAAAACCCCATCGGGTGCCACTAATGCCCGAGGGAGATGATGATGAGCTAGGTAACCACTTGATAAAGAAGTGGTGTGCCGGAGCAAGTGAGTGTGTGTGTTTTCGAAAACGGATTAGATTTAAGATTTGTCGACGGTCCCAACCTTACATGTACAACCACGATACCCCTATATGGGAAGGGTCTTTGTTGATTACCTTGGTTGGTACTAGCATAGAGCCCGCATTACTAGTGGCGGGAGTGAAGTGGTCACTCTCGATACGGGGTCGTACCGGAATGGACGATCATGCGCTGTCTTCACAGGCACCGGGCACACCGTTGCGTGCCCTCATGGATGATACGTGTGATGTATATCATGAGGGATGACACCAACGAGTGGACTCTTTGTTTAGTATCGCTAGGGGAAAGGCATTGTTCGGGTGCTTACCTCGGGTATGTAATATACCGTGAGTCGTGGATGACACGGAAGTTCCCCGAGTCTTGTGGGTAAAGTGTGCAACCTCTGCAGAGTGTAAAACTATTCGAATAGCCGTGTCCACGGTCAAGGACAGTTGGGTGGTGCTGCTTAAACTATGTCCTGGGTTTTCATAAACTCGGTGTGAGTGTGTTGGTAATAAAGGTGATTCTTGAGCTAAGTCCGACGACTTGGCATGATGATGAACATGATATGTTCAACCCCTGCTTGTGATGATAACTGAGATTTGCTCACATGAGTACCTGTTAGCAGTTGATGCATGCTTACTCTAGTTACTTGATCATTTCATTTCATTCAAAAATCAGCTTTCTGCAAAACTTACCTACTTAGTGTTATATCATGCATTGTTATATCTTGTTCCACAACTTGGGTTGCTTGCGAGTACATTCAAGGTACTCATTGGCTTGCCACTGGTTATTTAATTGGCCAGGCATGGAAGAACAGGAATACGGTGAAGAGTTCGTTGGTGACGAACATGCGAACTAGGACGCTTCCCAGTCAGAATGCCTGTAGGTTTAAGGCAGATGGCATGGGTTCACGCTTTCGACCAAGATCTCCGCTGCTTGTTATGTTTAAGTGTTTGGCCCTTGTGGCCCTATCTATGTAAGACTAGACCTTCATGGTCTTTATTTGTGTAAGACGCTAAATGTGGATGTAAGACCCTTGTTATTCAGCTTCTGTGTGTTCAGGGAGCATTGATCTCTGGGATCACTGTACACGTGCATTCGGTGATCACGACTTATGAGTCGGGGTCCCCACAGCCTAGGATTGTGCTTAATCAAATGAAGAATTTTGATTGTGCTTATACTTTGTGGAATGACTTGGAGAAACGATATCCAAGTTATTCATTGAGTAATCTCGATGAAATTCTTCATAAGACTATTGTCTTTCACAAAATGATGCCTAGTGATCCCAAGTTTGATGACTATCTATTTGAGCTTAGAGACCTCATGTGTGCTAAAGGAGATGTCATAACTATCAACAACATCATTGTAGAAGCCATTCGAATTCATAATCTTGAACATTGTCATGATCACAACCCTAACGAATCTCTTATTCCTTGTGACGATGATTTCCCACTTGATGATGACAATGTGGAACATGGCTACTATGATGAAGATGAGTTGTTCGACATCGAGCATGAGAAGATCATGAAGAATCTAAGTCTTATGGCAAACTTCAAGGATTACATGTCAGGAGGAAAAGAGTGGATTCTCGATAGTGGTTGCACCGATCATATGACCGGAGATAGAGAGATGTTTGAAGAGATCACACCAAACCATGGACCGCGAAGGTATGTAACTTTTGGAGACAACTCCAAGGGTAAGGTACTTGGTCTTGGTAAGGTGGCCATATCCCATGATAGCTCTATTCAAAACGTCATGCTTGTTGAATCCCTTGGCTACAATCTTCTTTCTGTATCTAGACTTGCCGACTTCGGTTTTAATGTGCTATTCACGAAAGTAGATTGCCAAGTGTTTCGTGAAGATAATCATAATATGGTCTTTACCGGTTTCCGTAGAGGTGATCTATATATTGTCGATTTCACTAAGAGATCCAAACCTCATACTTGTCTTATTGCAAAATCTTCTAAAGGTTGGCTTTGGCATAGAAGACTAGGACATGTTGGCATGCGTAATCTAGACAAGCTTATCAAAGGTGATCATATACTTGGTGTTAAAGATGTTATCTTTGACAAAGATAGACTTTGTAGTGCTTGTCAAGCCGGAAAGCAAGTAGGTGGAAGTCATCTTGCAAAGAATATCATGACTACTAGGAGACCACTCGAGTTACTTCACATGGATCTTTTTGGTCGCAATGATTACAAGAGCCTCGGTGGAAATTCCTATGGTCTAGTTATAGTTGATGATTTTTTCAGATTTACATGGGTATTCTTTCTTGGTGATAAGTCGCAGGTACAAAAGATCTTCAAGAACTTCGTTTGCAAAGCGCAAAATCAGTTTGAAGTGAGGATCAAGAAGGTTCGGAGCGATAACGGATCGGAGTTCAAGAACACCCATGTAGATACCTTTCTTGACGAAGAAGGTGTTTCACATGAGTTCTCGGCTATGTACACGCCTCAACAAAATGGAGTTGTTGATAGGAAGAACCGGACTCTTATTGAGATGGAAAGAACGATGCTTGACGAATAGAAGACGCCAAGACACTTTTGGGCAGAAGCCGTGGAAACATCATGTCATGCCACAAACCGACTCTACTTGCACAAGCTTATCGGTAAATCGGCATACGAGCTACTCACCGGTAACATACCCCAAGTTGGATACTTTCGGGTATTCGTCTCAAAGTGCTACATTCTTGATAAGCATCGTCGTACTAAATTTGCTCCCAAATCTCATGAAGGGTTCCTACTCGGTTACGGATCGAACTATCACACTTACCGTGTCTACAACAACTTCACTCAAAAAGTTGAAGAGATGGTAGATGTGAAGTTTGATGAATCTAATGGTTCGCAAGTCGAACAATTGCCAAATGATGTAGGAGATAAGGATCCTTCGGAAGCTATCCAAGACTTATCCATCGGCAAGATTCGTCCCATGGAGGTGAAGGAAAGTACTTCGTCAACTCAAGTGGAAGCCCCTACTTCACGTCAAGGTGAACCTCAACACGACATACATGCATCTACAAGCGGTACACGCCAAGATGAAGAGGAGGAAGTACATCATTAAGATCCACCACAACCTCCTTGACCACCACCTCAAGGAAACGACACCTTCAACAACAACGAAGATGAAGGAGATGATGATGATGAAGAAGCTCCACCATCCAACAAGCCGAAGCTACCCCGAGTTCGAGCAAGAGTGACCAAGAACCATCCTCTAAACCAAATCTTTGGTGACATACAAACCGGGAGAATCACTCGCTCTAAAACTCGCTTAGCTAATTTCTGTGAGCATTATTCTTTCATCTCTAGCATTGAACCTTTGAAGGTAGAACAAGCTCTTGAAGACCTGGATTGGGTGAACGCCATGCATGAAGAGCTTCACAACTTCGAGAGGAACGAAGTATGGACACTCGTGGAGAAGCCCAAGGACGAGCACAACATCATCGGAACCAAATGGGTGTTTCGGAACAAGCAAGATGAAGATGGTCAAGTTGTACGCAACAAGGCGCGTCTCATAGCCCAAGGTTATACGCAAGTCGAAGGTATGGACTATGTGAGACCTATGCCCCCGTCGCTAGACTCGAAGCTATTTGCATTCTTTTTGCTTATGCTAATCACCATGATATCACGCTTTATCAAATGGACATTAAAAGTGCCTTTTTAAATGGTGAGATTGAAGAAGAGGTCTATGTCAAACAACCCCCTGGTTTTGTGAATCCTAAAAAACCTAATCATGTTTACAAGCTTCGTAAAGCTCTTTATGGTCTTAAGCAAGCCCCACGTGCTTGGTATAAATGCTTAACGAAGTTTCTCATTGAAAAGGGTTTTGAAATTAGTAAAATTGACGCAACCTTATTCACTAAAAGAGTTAATGGTGAATTATTTGTGTGCCAAATCTATGTGGATGATATTATCTTTGGATCTACTAACCCACAATTTAGTGAAAGATTTGGAAGGTTGATGGCCGAGAAGTATGAGATGTCCATGATGTGTGAGCTGAAATTCTTTCTTGGTTTGCAAATCAAGCAAACGAGAAAAGGAACTTTCATCTCTCAAACGAAGTATACCAAGGACTTGATCAAGAAGTTCAACATGCAAGAGTGTAAAGGTGTGAAAACTCCTATGCCTACTAGTGGACATGTTGATCTTACCAAGGAGGACGAACCGGTTGATCAAAAAGTTTATCGATCTATGATTGGTTCATTGCTATATCTATGTGCCTCCCGTCCCGATATTATGCTTAGTGTTTGTATGTGTTCTAGATATCAAGCTGCACCTAAAGAGTGTCATCTTTTGGCCGTGAAACGTATTGTGAGATATTTGATACAAACACCAAACTTTGCCATTTGGTATCCCAAGGGATCTTCCTTTAACCTTGTTGGCTATTCCGATTCGAACTATGCCGGTGACAAGGTTGATAGAAAATCCACCTCGGGTACATGTCAATTTCTTGGTAGATCTCTTGTGTCTTGGTCCTCCAAGAAACAAAACTCGGTATCTCTATCTACTGCCAAAGCTGAGTATATTGCTGCCGGATCATGTTGTGCACAATTGCTATGGATGACACAAACGCTTAAGGATTATGGAATCCATGTGAAAAATGTTCCATTACTTTGTGACAATGAAAGTGCTATTAAGATTGGTCATAATCCCGTGCAACATTCTCGAACTAAGCACATTCAAGTTCGACATCATTTCATTCGTGATCATGTTGCCAAAGGAGATATTAATCTTAAGCATGTTTGCACTAACAAGCAATTGGCCGATATCTTTACTAAGACACTTGATGACAAAGTGTTTTGTTACTTGAGGAGTGAGTTGAACATCATTGATGCTTCAAACTTCAGCTAGACTCACTCGATTGCATGCAAGGGCATGAGATTACATGATACTTCCATGATACACTTGAGATGTTATCTTATACCATGGAATTCTATGCTCCCTTGTATTGCATCTAACATTTTGTAGGTACTTGGAAGAACAACACTGCACAAGATTGCCATCAACTCATATCTTAAGCAATCTTATCTTAGCCAAGTATCCACAACCCCTCTTGATGATGGAAGGAAGAAGACAATGCAACCACATCCTTGATATATATTTGATGTGATCACATTTACTAATACTCAATTGATATTATGTCAAATGGATATATATTGTTCTTCCTTGCATGACTAACCTATGTAGGTGATAAGTGAACCAAAACATGAAGGATTGCTCCCAACTCAAGATGATCTTCATCAACATTGAGCATCCTCAACAAGTTCATCTACAAGCCACGTCATCAACATCACTCAAAGGTATGTACTCATATCCTTGAAAAAAGGCTTTACTCCAAGTCATGAGATAAAGCAACTCAAGTGATATGAAAACATCAAAATTCTTAATCAAAAAATGGTAACCCCATTTTGAGCTTAACGATGAGTATGACCTATGATCAAGTATTCTTGCTTGGCTCCTAAGTCAATATACTCTAATATAGGTGACCTAGTCACCGCCCATCACCTAGATTAAGTATCTTGTTTGGTTCATTCTCTATTTGCAAGATTTCTTGGAACCACATAAATCTTCTCTAGTCGATATCTCTTTGTAAAGTCTTTTGCATTTCCTTTGAAGATCCGTTTGACATTTTGTTACAAGTTTTCCAAACTCATTTGCAAGTTTCTAAAACATTGACAAGTCTCTATTATGTCCTCGGAGCCTCCGATCCAAATGACTCGGTTCTACCGATTATGCAGATAGGCTGCAAATACACATCTCGGTTCCACCGACTTATTTGCCTCGGAGCCACCGACTTTGCTATCTTTTCTATCCTTTGTTAACTTAGCAATTCTCCATTTCTTCGATGATCCCTTATTAATTTAAAAAAAAAGGGGGAAGAGAAACTTTACTCTAGGATCCCTAACTCAAAGGAGGAGAAGACCTACAAGCTATCAGTGAAAGAGGGAGAAATTATTCTCTATGTTCCATCATTTTTAATGCTCTATATGATTCTGCACCATCCATGATCCCTACATTCTATGACCCTTGTTCTCAAGGATCCCTTCTTACTCCATGGTCCCTGTGTCTGACCCTGTGTATGGACCTTTTTGACAATTGATGCCAAAGGGGGAGAAATACCAAAGCTTCAAAAAGCTAAAGGGGGAGATACATGCCTATGCAAAGGTGGAGAGATAGTCAAGGGGGAGAATATCAAAGCTTATGCTCACATAGACAAGGGGAGAATACGAAAGTAGGGGGAGAAATATCTACCCAAAGTGTTCTATCTCTTGAGGAGAAAGAAACCATTTGATACTCTTATTTGTTATTCTCATGTTAGACTTTTCTCACCCTATCCAATCCCAATATCTACATGCTAAGATTCAGGGGGAGAGGATGACCTACTATTTCATATCTAGGGGAGAAAGTTCTAAATGATCTTGGAGACATATCAATCTTAAGGAATACTATCTTCTATATGTTCTCTATATCTTGGTAATATTGAGCTCTATTGCTTTTGATTGGTAGAATACTCTTGTGTTTCCTAACATTGTGTTCTCAAGTGTATTTCTACTACAAGAATGCTCAAGAACTCAAGGTAAGTATATGCATCATATCTTTGATCAAGATGATCTCTTGCTTCTTGCACATATTGTTTGCAAGAGTGAAGTCTTGAACAAGGATACACCTCACTCATATATATTTGATGCATATAGCCAAGATACACATGACTCATTATATCTCTTCTACTATATGTGTGTCCATGCATTCCAAAGCAGTTATCCTTTAAAGGGATTGCACACATTTAGGGGGAGCTAATCTTTGTCATGTGTCTCTCAAAGTCTTCATAATATCTATGCATATCTTTATTTGAAGCTTTGATTGTATGTTTTCATCAATTACCAAAAAGGGGGAGATTGAAAGCACAACATGCTCCCTTGGTGGTTTTGATAATTCATGACAACATACATTGTCTCTTGGACTAATACTTTTACCTAGTGTATTTCAGATAAAGTCCACAGAGAGTGTTGGCAAAAGGATTGTGGAGAAACCCCTAGATGCAAGGAAATGGATTGGCAAAGCTTCAAGCAAGAGGACTCTACATTATACTTTGTGAGAAATCACTTTGAGTCCATAGGAAAGCCAATACTATTAAAAGGGGGTAAGGTACTGTTGGTGAACAAGATGCTCCACGTGCACAAGTGATAGTCACATAAAACACCCACAAGCTCTTCCACAAGTACTCTGTCTAGAACCCTACCACTCAAATTGGTAAGGCCAACAATTCCTATTCGGTCTCACTGAGATTCAAACCCTAGACAGATCCTAAGCCAAACCCATCTCGGTACTACCATCATTCCATTCGGTGCCACCGAAATCAGTTGCCAACTTTCGGGTATCCTATTTTCAAGAATTGGTACCACCGAGTTTTGGCAATCGGTCTCACCGAGATTTGGACCAACTTTCTTGTTAGCCATTCTCAAGAATCGGTACCACCGAGTTTTGTGAATTGGTCTCACCGATATTTGGACCAACTTTCTGGTTAGCCGTTGTCAAGAATTGGTACCACCAAATTTTTTGAATCGGTCTCACCGAGTTGTGCAATCTGACCATTGGTCATCTTATCGGTACCACCGAGATTTCTGTATCGGTCTCACTGAGATTCAAAAGTTGCTACCTTCGGAGCAACTCGGTACCACCGAGTTTTATACTTCGGTTTCACCGAGTTGGTCACTTTAGGTGTAACGGTTGGATTTTTGGGGATGCCTATATATACCCCTTCACCACCACCCACTCGAATGAGAAGCATTCAGAACTATTCCATACTTGCCCCATCCAATTTTCTGAGAGAGAGCCACCTACTCATGTGTTGAGATCAAGCCATTCCACTCCATCCATATGAATCTTGATCTCTAGCCTCCCCAAGTTGCTTTCCACAAATCAGTCTCTTCCACCATAGCCAAATCTGTGAGAGAGTGATTGTGTGTTGAGGAGTCTATCATCTTGAAGCATAAGAGCAAGGAGTTCATCGACATTACCGAGCCTATTACCTTTTGGAGGGTGGTGCCTCCTAGATTGGTTAGGTGTCGCTTGGGAGCCTCCTACTTCGTGTTGTGGAGTTGAACCAAGAAGTTTGTACGGGCAAGGAGATTGCCTGCTTCGTTAAGATCTACCCATAGTGAGGCTAGTCCTTCGTGGACGGAAGCCGTTATGGAATAGTCAAGGTTGCTACTTCGTGGACCCTTATGGGTGGAGCCCTCCGTGGACTCTCGTGACCGTTACCCTCCGTGGGTTGAAGACTCCATAAACGTGGATGTACGATAGCACCACCTATCGAAACCACGGGAAAAATCTTCGTGTCCCTCATGCGTTTGATCTCCCTATCTCAATTCCTTACTTCCATGTGCAATGTCTTTACTTTCCGCTGCCATACTTGTTGACATGCATGTGTAGGTGTCGGATTTTAGGATCCGCAAAACCCTTAAGATTCGAACACAGGGGCGTGTGCGAAGATCCCCGGCGGCTTCGTCCAACCTAGCTCGCTACTCGATGAACACATCAATGAACACTCACGATGACGAGAAAGAAGATGAACACGACAGTTTATCCAGGTTCGGGCCGCTGCGAAGCGTAATACCCGTGGCACCCCGGCTCAGAGAAGACCGGAACGCCCCGTATTCCAGCCCAAGGACAAGTCTTCTGGAATACGGCACTGTTGGCATAGAACAAATCAGCTCTTTATTACTATGAATACGATTACAAAGGAACACGGATTACATCGGCACGGCGAGACTACGCCTACCCAGGGTAGCTCTATGCTAACAGCGGAACAACCTGAGGAAGCGGAGTACTCTTGGCAGCGGAACAACGACTGCGGTGATGGACTCCACTCCGCAGGGACTCTGGCTGGAACGCGCATCCTAGCTCGCAAACTCGACATCCACGACAAGCAAGCAATCATGGCATGACCTGCAAACAGGCATGATACGCCAGGTGAGTACTTTGAATGTACTCGCAAGCTCAAGACAACCAAACAATGCAGCAAACAATAGCATGGCAAATATCATATTAAATACTTAAGTGCTTCACTTACAGTTACCAGTCATCACTTACTCTCTACTGGGTTGTCCCACAATCCTCGGAATACTCACTGAGTACTTCCGATCACAATACGAGTTCTTCCATTATTAACATCATTATTCTAGTTGACCATCTACTGAGGTCTGGACGGGCTGTCCAATACCGTGGACTCGGCTATTCGAATAGATTTGAAACTCTGCAGAGGTTGCGCACTTTACCCACACCATGAAGCACCTGGCCCTGGCCTCGAGACCACTCGGGTGGACCAGCATTGCTTCAACAAAACCTGCCTGACCCGTGACTCTTTCATCGTACCACCGGCACTCTTCCTCCCCCGGAGGTCAGTCTTGGGTGGCCCCTGTGTCCTCATGACACCTGCCACCGTCGTGGCCAAACTCTGTAGACCCAAACGGGGCCTACTGTCCCAAACGGGGCCTCCCGTGCTAACCAAACAACAACTGGGCTCACAGGGTTATCGCCGCTTACCGGGCCAGGGTAGCACGCCGTGCCTAACCCTCCCTCTTTGGAGGTACCGATGAAAGATCACACAGTCAGACCCGTTCAGGGCCATCCCATACCGGCAAGTGTGGTTGCACGGGGATGCCCGGACAGGTGACTCAAGATCAACCACTAAGTTCATTTAACCAATATAGTGGTTCGTCACAAAACTCAGGATGGCAGCAACTAGGCATTTAAATTAATTACTATGAATTATCATACAGCAAGTAAATGAAAGTAATTCATTTGTAAATGCAAGCAATTTAGTTAAATAAGTAATGCTATTGAAATACTTCATGGAATGGGTGTCCTGGCTTGCCTGGGGTGAGGGATCCACCGGGAAGGGGTGCGGAGAGGCCGCGGAAAGGACTGCCGGAAACAGTTCTCTCTCGGGGAGGGACTGTTTGCGGACAAGGGCAGAAGGGTCACTTTCACTGTGTCAAGATAGTATGAAAGTGATACCAACATGACGGGCTCGACGAGGGCTTTGGAATCACCGGATTTGGAGTCCCGAGCAAAAAGATATAGCCCGACGAAGATCAGGGACCCATCTACAAAAATAACCCTACAAACAGGTCCCTGGCTGGATTAACAGAAAGCGCACTCCAGGGACTAAGCTTTCGGGAAGTGAAAGCGTATTTATGGCCGAAGCCGCATTGTTTTACGCTTTCACTGAAACAAAAGCGTAATATGGAAAATACGCTTCCACTAATCCAGCGCGGCCCCGAGGTTGACTTGGCTATCACACTGGCAAGTGGGGCCAAGGGAAAGCGGGGCCCGCCTGGCCATGTCGCCTCCTTCTTCCTCCCGTTTGCCCGACAGCCCGAGGGGGCAGCGCGCTCCAGTGACGAGCCCCGGCGACACGGACCACCTCCGGCGACGCTCCGGCCGCCGGAGTGCTCCTCGTGGCGCGGCGCTTCCACCTACCCTATCTCCGAACCCTGGGGAGGGCGGAGACGAACATGCCCTCGGCCATGGCGGACGGCCGGCTCCGGTGCCGATGGTGGCGGTAGCAGCAGGCCACCAGAGGGCTCGGAGAGGGGTGGAAGAGGTCCGGCAGCGGCGGGAGTCTCTCTGGTGATGGGAAGGGAGGGATAAGGGGCCGGACTCGGGCGAATTTGAGAGGGGGAGAGCGGCGGCCATGGCCGCCGTCCGAGAGCTAGAGAGCTTTTGAAGCTCGATTGAGATACCGGGGAGGAGGCTAGGAGGGAGGAGATGGGCTTGAGAGACTCGGAGATGCCGGGGAAAGCTCGGGGCTGCAGCTTTTATAGCCGCCCGGGGCGAGGGGATGAGCACGGCCGCGGCGACGCGTGCGCCGTGTGCTGGAGGTTTCGGGAGCACGCCTGGAAGAGGGGAGAGGGATCCAGGAGGGTCACGGAGGGGCGGAGAGGGCTCAGGCGAGGCCGGGAAGGATCGGGAGCTCGCAGGCGACCGGACGTGACGGCGGCAGGGAGTGGGCACGTCACGGGTACGGCGGCCGCACCACGTAGGAGGGGACGGGAGAGGGGAGACTTATCTAGGGAAGAAGACGACGGCGAGGGTGAGCTGTTAGACACGATGAGGCATCGAGGGAGAGGAGGAAAACGACGAGGCCAAGGGCTCCACTGCCAGAGCACGCATATGGCCTGTCTGCCCTGTGGTCACCATGCACATGGCGGGCTGCTGAGGCCTTCTGCCTGTCTGGGCTTGTCAAACAGCTCCCTCACTGCTCAAATGGATGAGATATGCGACTGGAGGCAGCTAGATGGCTCTGGAATGAGGGACACAAGCAAGAATGGATCCTGACAGCAAGGTGTTTGGAGTGGGGAGGGGAAGATTCAGCTGAGGATTGATTCTGATATTTGGCTTAGGAATATAACACACTAAGATGATCATCTCTGCAAATTTTCAGCTCATCAAGATGAAACTAGATAGCACTTGCAGTGCAATGGGTACTGCTGTGCAGAAATGCTAATCTGGATGTGGCACTCACCTATAGTGTTGCCTTGAGCTGAAAATGGGCACAAAATGATGATTTGGTCATATGAGAGTCCCATAAAAATTTCATGCCATTTGCATAAGCACAAATGGTACTTCCTTCATAATGGTCCTCTCTGACCAGAATCTTAGAAAAATTCCTGAGGAAGAATGGATAGATGGATTGAGCCAAAATTTGGAGGAGATGGATTATATGGATGAGAGAATGCTCTGGTAAATTTTCAGCAATTATGAAGCAATATAAAATATAGTTGCTTCACAATAGGAAAATATGACCAGAAACAAAGATTTGATGCTGAGGTCACAAGGAAGATGGGATGATGCTCAAATCTTGAGGAGAGCCATGATTTGAACCTATGAAGATGCCTGCAAAATTTCAACGCATTGGCATACTCTTAGCTATCACTTACTTCACAAAGCTTCCATTGGATCAGAAACTTTGGAAATTTGCCAAGAAATATTTACTAGCCAAATGGAGTTGAATTTTGGCATGCAGCAATGAAATGGATAGGAAAGAGTCCCCAAAAAGTTTGAGAGCAAGAAAGCCAAGATAAATGGCACTTGCTTCACAAACTGCCATCTGGGATAGAATAGGAAAAGGAATATTGGAGGAATATTTTTGAACATGGCAAGGAAAGATTTTGACATATCTGAGGAAGATATGATCCAAAGGATATATGAGAATTATTTGGGAATTTTTGGAATGAAGAGGATATGGGTTGCTTCACAACCCAGAGCAAATAGGGTTATTCCTTTAATAGAAAAAGGAATATTCCCAAGAAAAAGAATATTGGGATTGACTCAAGATGGAAAATGACAAGGTCTAGGGATGGGCTAGAGGCTGGAAAGCCACTAGGGAAGAGAAATCAAGGGAGATCCTTCCAGGTTCCAAGACTACCAGACCACGGAAATGCAAAACCAGATCAAAATCAAAAGAAAAAGAAATGGGCAAAAATCCAGGGTGTTACAAACCTACCCCTCTTAAAGAAATCTCGTCCTCGAGATTTGGTTGCTCAGGGGTTAAACATAAATATCCCCTCTTGAGGAAACCATTTCCAACTCGGGTTTCCTTTTTGCCTTTGTACTATGCTCCCACTGGATTTTATCTGACTCACTGCCTGGCTTCGGGGTGGTTTGTTTCACGGGATGCTCATTCTGACAGGTCTTACCTCATGTATTACTCTGGCTTCAATCCTTTTATGTCTGCTGACCTGTCTGGGGTGCAAGGGATTATACTGGCTGAAATACCTGTCCTTCTCAAATCCGAGAGTTGTTCCTCATGGACGTGTTGTGATGAAGTCCCATACGGTCAATCGTCCATTGAGTTGTGACAGGTTCTCTCGGTGGACACAAAATCTTTTATTCTTTGCATTGGGTGACTTCCACTGGCTGTGTGCCCTCCAGACTCAAGCGGTGCTATACCCTTTTCCTGGCGGAATCGGACTCCTTGCAGGGGTATCTTGGCTATGTTCACTGCCCTTAGCATCACATCTGCACCAATGACTTAGACGTAGCCTGTTGTGTGCCAGCGTAAAGGGTACGACCTTGTAACAGCATTATCTGTAGACTTGACTAACGGGGGTCCTAGCAGGAATATCTTGTCCCCAGCAGGTTATCTTTTGACTGATTTCCCATGCTTTGAGGCGGTTATCATCCTTCCGATCGTTCTGCCTGACAGGCTTAAATATCCACTTCTGACGATTCTGAGAATATATAGTTGGCTGAGCGGGTTGACTTGATATAGGGTCCTTGCAAACGGAATAGACCCCGTGGGTGTGTACCCATGGTGATTGGTACCGAACCAGACGGTTTTGAGTATCTGTACCACGTTGATCATGCAACCATTATCATACCTGTATGGCAAATCTTGCTCCATTATGGTTCTCTTTGCCTGGATCCTTAGCTGAAAGAGCTTGGCCTGATGTGCTCTTGATTCTTTGGATGACCATGAGTGCTGCCAGGTACAATATTCCGGCAGGCATATTACTTAACAAGTTGTAGCTGTAGGGTAGTGACCGTCTGAACCCTTGGATGAAACCGGCAAATAAACCAGTGGCCACCAGAATGGTCTTTACAACTCAGATCTGGGACATTACTGGAATAACTCAACCCTAACTCAAGACGGCTGAAAAGCAGCTCAGAGCATGAGACGGTGTCGATAAGAAGAAAGTAGTAGTTCCCTAAGACGACCGAGAAACAGCTCAGAGCATAGGGTCACTTCTACGGAAAGAAATTCAACAGCTGCCCGAGACGGCCGAAAAATAGCTCAGAACACGGGCCAGTTGCTGACAAGAGAAATAAAAGTCGGCATCCACCCCGGACGGCCGAAAACAGCTCAGAACACAGGCGTGGTGCCGTTACCAAAGAAAGACGGGCAAGGGTTCATCCGTGTCCCATACAGCTTATCCATAGGTTGTTGGTCATCTCTCTGAAGTGTATAACTGGCGTTCTTCTTCTTCTGACATGGCCCATGCAATAGTCAGATTCTCACCGGCTGGCATCATTGTATGACTAATATGGCCTTGGCAGCATGTTCACCATATCTATTAAGTATATGCGGCTGAGCGCTTGATTCCTGAAGCAGGCTTGTGTCCTGACTGACTTTTTGCCTTCTGACCAACAGTTGCGGATCTGATCCTTGGAATGCATGGTCATATGCTGTCAACTTTTGGTGGAATAGCTTATACTGATGTCAATGCGATACTGTGCTGATGAAGATGGCATAGCTTGTGCTGGGAGCCATCGAGATCTTCTTGCTGAGGAAGACTGAATTGCTCATGCTCGAAGTTTTTATCAAAATTGCTTCCTAAAGAAGACTGGGTACCGTACCTCAGAAGCTTTCCATCTCAAGGACTTGTTAGGGAAGACTCGGTACCTTAGAGACTGCAGCGGTATCTTACTGAGGAAGCCCGAGTACCTTGCATCATAAGATGTCCGTGTGTCGTATCGAGGAAGACACAAGAATCTTTGCGTAGTACGCTTCTCCGGTAGCTTGCGGAGAAGGACTGGGTTGCTTACACCTGAAGCTTTCCTTTTTCCCATATGCGGTCTGAGTGCTTATATATATATCTATCCCTTAAGGTTTCTGCTATCGGTTACTTGTTGTATGCAACAGGGTATTCGGTTATCCTTCTTGCCGAACACTAAGTTCATAGCACATTCTGACTTGCTCCCGGAATATAACAGGGTTCAAATTGTACTCATAGCAGACTCAAACCGTGTATATGATTCATACCTTTGACACGGGATGTACTGTGGATCGGGCACACAGTCTGTCGTCTTGCTGATTCAATGATTTCTGCGGTGAAGGTTGTACTGATACTGTTAACCAATCCAGCCAGGATATCCTTTATATTCAGGCCCGATTTTCCTGATATAATGCAATCTGCTGAAGATTCCATATTGCTGAACTGAGCTTCCAAATGACTGTCTCTTCACTGATTTCCTTGAGTCCAGTGTCGGTGAGCAACTTCCATAAGGGGAATCATGTAACACCAAGGGCCCAAAGAAAGAAGCAAAAGAAACGACAAAAGCACACAAGATCACACACAAGCAATATCATGCATTCCTACTTAAGCACACAAATCTTGCAAGAACTCTGGTACTATGGTCTACATGCTGTGGCGGTGTGCACGAAAGTGAATCAATGTGTGGAAGGAATTGGTGTAAACAGAGCTACACCAAACAGGAACTTACACCGGTTCCGTCTGGACGGACACGGTGGCGAGGACGAACTTGGTGATCGTGGGTCGGAACACGGGGTCACGACCACATCATCATCAAGCGTACGGGGAAAAAACCGTACTCGTCCGGAGAATGGATGGCAGGGAAGGAATGATGAAAAAGAAGGCTTGCGGCATTGCCCTGTTCTGATAACCAAGATCAGTAAGGGTTGCCCAAAGCGATGAGGGATGGACAAGATCTGGGATAGAAACATGTCTATCACCGAAACTATAGGGGGAAAACTAAAGAGAAAACATTGGTGTGGTACCGGTGCATCAATCCGACAAGGGATCAACACCACCAAGCACCTTGGCATCACTTCGCGGGAACGGAGATAACACCTCACCAAGGAACAAGAATGCAAACTGGAGAGCGCTGGTGGTGAATCAAAACCGATGCCACCTACACTCACCAGATCCATCGTTAGTGATAAAATATCTAGTCTATATGCATGCTATGCACAAACAAATGCAGCAAACAAGTGCAGCAAACCAACTGGATCCTATACTACCGGTTACTAACGCTCACGCCTAGACCGCGCGTCCTACAGCCAGACCTGCTCTGATGCCAACTCTTGTGGCACCCCGGCTCAGAGAAGACCGGAACGCCCCGTATTCCAGCCCAAGGACAAGTCTTCTGGAAGACGGCACTGTTGGCATAGAACAAATCAGCTCTTTATTACTATGAATACGATTACAAAGGAACACGGATTACATCGGCACGGTGAGACTACGCCTACCCAGGGTAGCTCTATGCTAACAGCGGAACAACCTGAGGAAGCGGAGTACTCTTGGCAGCGGAACAATGACTGCGGTGATGGACTCCACTCCGCAGGGACTCTGGCTGGAACGCGCATCCTAGCTCGCAAACTCGACATCCACGACAAGCAAGCAATCATGGCATGACCTGCAAACTGGCATGATACGCCAGGTGAGTACTTTGAATGTACTCGCAAGCTCAAGACAACCAAACAATGCAGCAAACAATAGCATGGCAAATATCATATTAAATACTTAAGTGCTTCACTTACAGTTACCAGTCATCACTTACTCTCTACTGGGTTGTCCCACAATCCTCGGAATACTCACTGAGTACTTCCGATCACAATACGAGTTCTTCCATTATTAACATCATTATTCTAGTTGACCATCTACTGAGGTCTGGACGGGCTGTCCAATACCGTGGACTCGGCTATTCGAATAGATTTGACACTCTGCAGAGGTTGCGCACTTTACCCACACCATGAAGCACCTGGCCCTGGCCTCGAGACCACTCGGGTGGACCAGCATTGCTTCAACAAAACCTGCCTGACCCATGACTCTTTCATCGTACCACCGGCACTCTTCCTCCCCCGGAGGTCAGCCTTGGGTGGCCCCTGTGTCCTCATGACACCTGCCACCGTCGTGGCCAAACTCTGTAGACCCAAACGGGGCCTACTGTCCCAAACGGGGACTCCCGGGCTAACCAAACAACAACTAGGCTCACAGGGTTATCGCCGCTTACCGGGCCAGGGTAGCACGCCGCGCCTAACCCTCCCTCTTTGGAGTTACCGATGAAAGATCACGCAGTCAGACCCGGTCAGGGCCGTCCCATACCGGCAAGTGTGGTTGCACGGGGATGCCCGGACAGGTGACTCAAGATCAACCACTAAGTTCATTTAACAAATATAGTGGTTCGTCACAAAACTTAGGATGGCAGCAACTAGGCATTTAAATTAATTACTATGAATTATCATACAGCAAGTAAATGAAAGTAATTCATTTGTAAATGCAAGCAATTTAGTTAAATAAGTAATGCTATTGAAATACTTCATGGAATGGGTGTCCTGGCTTGCCTGGGGTGAGAGATCCACCGGGAAGGGGTGCGGAGAGGCCGCGGAAAGGACTGCCGGAAACAGTTCTCTCTCGGGGAGGGACTGTTTGCGGACAAGGGCAGAAGGGTCACTTTCACTGTGTCAAGACAGTATGAAAGTGATACCAACATGACGGGCTCGACGAGACGAAGACGAGGGCTTTGGAATCACTGGATTTGGAGTCCCGAGCAAAAAGATATAGCCCGACGAAGATCAGGGACCCATCTGCAAAAATAACCCTACAAACAGGTCCCTGGCTGGATTAACAGAAAGCGCACTCCAGGGACTACGCTTTCAGGAAGTGAAAGCGTATTTATGGCCGAAGCCGCATTGTTTTACGCTTTCACTGAAACGAAAGCGTAATATGGAAAATACGCTTCCACTAATCCAGCGCGGACCCGGGGTTGACTTGGCTATCACACTGGCAAGTGGGGCCAAGGGAAAGCGGGGCCCGCCTGGCCATGTCGCCTCCTTCTTCCTCCCGTTTGCCCGACGGCCCAAGGGGGCAGCGTGCTCCGGTGACGAGCCCCGGTGACACGGACCACCTCCGGCGACGCTTCGGCCGCCGGAGTGCTCCTCGTGGCGCGGCGCATCCACCTACCCTATCTCCGAACCCTGGGGAGGGCGGAGACGAACATGCCCTCGGCCATGGCGGACAGCCGGCTCCGGTGCCGATGGTGGCGGTAGCAGCAGGCCACCAGAGGGCTCGGAGAGGGGTGGAAGAGGTCCGGCATCGGCGGGAGTCTCTTTGGTGATGGGAAGGGAGGGATAGGGGGCCGGACTCGGGCGAATTTGAGAGGGGGAGAGCGGCGGCCATGGCGGCCGTCTGAGAGCTAGAGAGCTTTTCAAGCTCGATTGAGATACCGGGGAGGAGGCTAGAAGGGAGGAGATGGGCGTGAGAGACTCGGAGATGCCGGGGAAAGCTCGGGGCTGCGGCTTTTATAGCCGCCCGGGGCGAGCGGACGAGCACAGTCGCGGAAACGCGTGCGCCATGCGCTGGAGGTTTCAGGAGCATGCCTGGAAGAGGGGAGAGGGATCCAGGAGGGTCACGGAGGGGCGGAGAGGGCTCAGGCGAGGCCGGGAAGGATCGAGAGCTCGCAGGCGACCGGACGTGACGGCGGCAGGAGCGGGCATGTGACGGGTACGGCGGCCGCACCGCGTAGGAGGGGACGGAAGAGGAGAGACTTTTCTAGGGAAGAAGACGACGGAGAGGGTGAGCTGTTGGACACGACGAGGCATCGAGGGAGAGGAGGAAAACGACGAGTCCAAGGGCTCCACTGCCAGAGCACGCATATGGCCTATCTGCCCCGTGGTCACCACGCACATGGTGTGCTGCTGAGGCCTTCTGCCTGTCTGGGCTTGTCAAACAACTCCCTCACTGCTCAAATGGATGAGATATGCAACTGGAGGCAGCTAGATGGCTCTGGAATGAGGGACACAAGCAAGAAAGGATCCTGACAGCAAGGTGTTTGGAGTGGGGAGGGGAAGATTCAGCTGAGGATTGATTCTGATATTTGGCTGAGGGATATAACACACTAAGATGATCATCTCTGCAAATGTTCAGCTCATCAAGATGAAACTAGATAGCACTTGCAGTGCAATGGGTACTGCTGTGCAGAAATGCTAATCTGGATGTGACACTCACCTATAGTGTTGCCTTGAGCTGAAAATGGGCACAAGATGATGATTTGGTCAGATGAGAGTCCCATAAAAAATTTATGCCATTTGCATAAGCACAAATGGTACTTCCTTCATAATGGTCCTCTCTGACCAGAATCTTAGAAAAATTCCTGAGGAAGAATGGCATGATGGATTGAGCCAAAATTTGGAGGAGATGTATTATATGGATGAGAGAATGCTCTGGTAAATTTTCAGCAATTATGAAGCAATATAAAATATAGTTGCTTCACAATAGGAAAATATGACCAGAAACAAAGATTTGATGCTAAGGTCACAAGGAAGATGGGATGATGCTCAAATCTTGAGGAGAGCCATGATTTGAACCTATGAAGATGCCTGCAAACTTTCAACTCATTGGCATACACTTAGCTAGCACTTTCTTCACAAAGCTTCCATTGGATCAGAAACTTTGGAAATTTGCCAAGAAATATTTACTAGCCAAATGAAGTTGAATTTTGGCATGCAGCAATGAAATGGATAGGAAAGAGTCCCCAAAAAGTTTGAGAGCAAGAAAGCCAAGATAAATGGCACTTGCTTCACAAACTGCCATCTGGGACAGAATAGGAAAAGGAATATTGGAGGAATATTTTTGAACATGGCAAGGAAAGATTTTGACATATCTGAACAAGATGTGATCCAAAGGATTTAAGAGAATTATTTGGGAATTTTTGGAACGAAGAGGATATGGGTTGCTTCACAACCCAGAGCAAATAGGGTTATTCCTTTAATAGAAAAAGGAATATTCCCAAGAAAAAGAATATTGGGATTGACTCAAGATGGAAAATGACAAGGTCTAGGGATGGGCTAGAGGCTGGAAAGCCACTAGGGAAGAGAAATCAAGGGAGATCCTTCCAGGTTCCAAGACTACCAGACCACGGAAAAGCAAAACCAGATCAAAATCAAAAGAAAAAGAAATGGGTAAAAATCCAGGGTGTTACAATACCCTACTCCTGCTTTGGTGGATTGCCTCTCGAGGAGGTGGGGTGGATGAACTGGTACAGTGTCTCAGAGCCTCGTGAGTGCTCCCCTGAGGTGTTCGGGGCCCTCTGTGGCTTGGTGATGGATGAGTGGTCGAATGGATCGGGGGGGTCCTTCTCTACGGTGCAGCCTGCCCTCTATATATAGCGGTGGCTCGGGTCCTCCTCCCTTATCGCAACGGTGGGAAGGGATCCCACAATAGCCAATTTTGAAGGGGGACAGGAGTACGTGCCCGCCCTGCTCAAAGGCGGTCTTCGCCTGCAAAGTAGCTGTCGACGGCGCAGAGGTGGGCTCAGCGATGACATCCGTCCTGTGGGGCTGGTGGTTGCGGTCTTGTTGCACCGGAATGGAAACCTTTGTGGGATGCTTTGGGGGCCTGCGTACGTCCTTGCTCCCTTTGCACCAAAGGGGAAACTGCGCCGCCTGGCGCTCTGGCGCCCGCCTGTCCTTCGCTGCGTCATCTTTAACTCCTGAGGCCGGGCCCTGCATAGAGATCTCCGCCGCTCCGGAGGGAGCCTGGGGAGGCCCATCCCTAGCCGGTCTTGACGCCGCTCCTCCTCGCGAGGCTTGGGCCCTCGCGAGGGTCTTGTCTTGAGTGGGGCCACGCCCGGCTGTGTTTGGTTGACGAAGTGGGCCATGCCCTGGGCCGCAGGCAGGCAGGTCTGGGTACCCCCGTTCCCAGGACGCTGACAGTAGCCCCCGGGCCCAAGGCATGCTCGGGCTGGCTTTTGGGTGAAGCCTCGAGGATGGCCCGAAGCGCCGCGGGCCCCCATTGCCCGCGGGCCAGTCTTTACGCACGTCGAAATGCCTGGGCGGCGACGCCCCCGCTCCCCGAGGGAGTCCAGAACTGCTCCCAGTCAAATTTACACGACGCCCGGGTGCAGCGCCGGCCATCATTGCTTCACATTGAATGCTGCCGCTGCTTCGAGCCTCTACCCCTCGGGCCACGTGGATGTGACCCCTCATCGAACTGCCTCGCGACGACCGAGAGGCGCACGACGCCTGCTCTCCCACGACGCCTCGCGGCTGCGGCTATGCCTATAAATCCGCCCCGCCCACGGCAAGGGAGGGGCATTGCAGTCTTGAGGCTTCTTCTTGTTTCCTTTGCTCCGCCGAGAAAACCCTCTCTCCTTCCCATCTTGTCGTACTTCATGGCGTCCGGAGGAAGCGGTGCGGGCGCAGGGAAGCGCGCGGCCCCGCCGGCTCCCTCGTCCTCCTCCGAAGGCAGTGGTGGGGGGCCCTCGGGGCCGGCGCAGGCTCGCCGGTGCTGGTCCCTGGTCGACGAGTGAGTATTTTGCCGCCTCCCTCTTCTTTAGTTGTTCTGTCCAGCATTCTGAGCATGATCCTCTTCTCTCCCAGGGCGCCCGTGGCCAAGAAGCGCAAGCTTGGCGAGCTTCAGGAGGAAGCGAAGATGCTGCAGGCCCGGCTGACGACCGCCGAGGCCGCCTTCCAGGCCGCCCTCCGGGGCGAAGCGGAGGCCAGGGCGGAGCTGGCGTTTCTCCAGACCCAGGTCCAGGAGGCGGCCGACGCCGTGCAGGCCGCCCAGGACGAGGCGGCGCATGCCAGGCTGCTGGAATCCCAGCGCGCCAAGCAGTTCCTGGGCATCGCCAGCCGCACGGCCGGCACGGTGAACCGGTTCGTTGGGGACGCCCCCTCGCTGTCAAACGTGCGCGGTGACGGGGGCTACCTTGAATTCTTCCAGAAGGTGGTGGAGGCACTGGAGACCAGCGTCTCCCGCGTGAACGCGGACAGCGAGTCCGACGCGCGCGACCTCCTGGACCTTGCCTTGACGCTCGTCTTCTCCAACCTGCGTCGCCTCGCCCCGCAGCTCGACCTCCGACGCATCGGGGAGCAGGTGCCTGACGGGCTCCAGCGCCCCCTTCGGGACGAGGTGCGCCCACACGTGGAGGCTATGGTGGAGTGGTTCATCCAGGTGCCCGCCTCCAGTGAGGAGGACGACTCCGACGCTGAGCCGGCCGGCGGCGCGGGCGGCTTCTCCTCCTAGGCGTCCTCTGTTTCCTCTTCCCGATTCCTGTAATGTTTGAAAAAGAACTCTGCCCCGATGGGCGTTAATCTTTTGCGTGTTACCTCTGCCTTCTTGTCTTTGTTCCTTGAATCACTTGTTGCTTGCTCGCCGTTGCCGTGGCTTAGCTTCCCTGCGCGGGGCTTGCCGGTGGTACCGCCGCGGCCCGGCATCAGCGGCCGTCAGGGCCCTCACGAGGCGTCTCCTCACGAGGTGCTGCTTGCACGACCGTTCGCCTGGTTGGTGGCCTTGCTACTTGCCATGGCCTGGTCCCCTCCCTCGTGCCGTTTTTCCTGGCGCCTCTGGCCTCAGGGGCCTTGGCGGCCGTGCGTGGTGGCCCATAGTACCTACATCCTTACGTTAGTGCGCATAATCTTTATCCCGTCCTCGGGTCATTATTAGGCCGAGAGGCTCTTGCTTGGTTCGGTAGTGTACTTAGCTTGTATGACGCTGGCGATCTCGTGCATCGTGAGGCATGACTGGGCTATCCAGACAAACTGCGACTCCGTCTGGGATACTCCCTCCCTGTCTGCTGGATGGTTTGGGGGCCCTTTTGGCACTCTGCGTCTATAGGTCCCAGTCCCGCACATTTCCCGACCACCGTGGCGCACGCGCGGGGGGACGCAGGAAGGGGTCAAGCCCCGGCACCCTTGATGCCGACCGGATCACCAAGGACAACACCAAAGGGGGGCGAGTGGCTATATGACCGGTAAGTCTCCTGAGGCGTGCTGCTCAGGAGCCCCCCTTCGACGCTCAAACCGCTCTACGTCGGCAAGTCCCAGTCCCGCACATTTCCCGACCACCGTAGTGTACGACCGGATCACCAGGACGCAACCACGGGGTCAAGCCCCGACACCCTCGATGCAGACCGGATCACCAAGGACGACACCAAGGGAGGCGAGTGGCTACATGACCGGTAAGGCTCCTGAGGCGTGTTGCTCCGGAGCCCCCTTTGACGCTCGAGCGATCCCCCATTCCGTCCCTTCGGGCGTTGCCCCGGGAGGCCCTGGGGCCTCCTGAGGTTCCGCGTTGTGATGCCAAGCTACGGTCGGAGCCCCCGAGCGGGGGCCGACAGCTAAAAGATGCGTGCCCCTGAGGCGCCAAGACCTCGCTATCCAGCTCTGTGGTGCCTCGGGGCGGCGCGGAGCATTTGGCTCCTTGCGAAACACCATCCAGAAAGAGAGAATTCAAGTCTGGCAAAATGAGAAAATGCAGAGAGAAAAGTTCCCACCCATTTTTCTTTTGAACATAGAGTTTCGAAATTCTCAAACTTCGTTCCAAAAAACGGCAGCTCAAACACCAAAAAGAAGCAAGCAAATGCCGCGTCCGGCCACTAGGCTAGTCTTCGTCTTCCCCCAGCGCTGAGCGTAGGGCATCCACATTGCATGGGCATAGCCATTGGTGGGCAGTGTTGACTTCTCTGCCAGCATTGGGCTGTGGCTGCCACATTGTGTGGGAGGAACCCCTCCGCGTCCTCGGGGGGCTCCGGGCGTATACAGCCCACTCATTATTACGTGAGAGTGTCATGGCCGTAGACACCTGGGCAAGCCCCAATGCGCATGGCCTGGTGGCTCCCAACTCCTTCAAGAACCATCCTGTGCATTTCTGCCTGGTTGTGCGCCCTTTTGACCCTAACCCGAATGCACCGTTCCCCGCACGACCGCAGGATTGCGCTCCCGAGGCCCAAACATGAGCACGATGCATCGGCGCGGCCATAAGGGTGTTTTGTCGATGAAGCCTGCCTCATGAAGCGTCCATGCACCGGTCGGACAAGGTCCTGAAGGCCTCGTGAGGCCCAACCTCCCGAGGCCGTGCCGGCGCTGCAGTTGCTGCGGGTGGCCCGCGCTATCCGTGCCTTGCTGCTCCCCCCCAGGCCATCGCTCCTGAGGCCTCGGGGCTTGGTCCGGCGTCGCTTGCCCGCGGGTACGCTGGCTTGTGCCACGCCCCGGGGCTCTGGGGCACCCTCCTGCTCGCGTCGCCCAGGCCCGGTGCTCCGCTGACGGGAGCCCCCAGGCCCAGCTCGGGGAGGACGCCCAGGGTGTTCCTTACTCTTGGGGGGTGCTGGCGCCTGCGGCGGGTGCCTGACCCACCCCACCGTCAGGCGGTACGACGTAACATGGTACATAGGGCTCCACGTAGGTGCTTGGTCCTCCTCCTGAGCTACCTGCCGGTGCGCCGGGGGCGGTCCCTCCTGGCGGCGGCGGGAAACCGCCCCGCATGCGTCGCTCGCAGACCCTCCTGCCACGGGCCTCAGAGCGGAGTTGCTTACCTCTGCCACCGCCGTTGGCTGGACCGTGCATCTCCTGGCGTAGATTGCTTCCTTGGCGTCCTGATGCACCTTTGCCGTTGTTGCTTGTCTGTCCGGACGCCAGCGCTGCTTGCTCACTGCGCCGGATGGCGCGCTCCCGTCTGGTCATCCCATGCTATTGAGGGCCCACCAGGTCATGGATGCACGTGTTGGTGTGCGCGAGGGGCGCCCCATCGTTTCCTTCGTGCGCTTGGTCATCGTGGCCGGGCTGCGCCCCAAAGCCGCTCACCAGGATTTGGAGAAGGAGAAGCACAGCATGTGGCGTGCCCCGCTCGAGCCCGCCCGGCGCTGGAAGGGTCACTCCGCCGGCAGGCTGGGGACTGGGCGCGGCATGCGAGCCCCCGGCGGCTGGCGCCTGCGGCCTTGAAGAAGGGTGAGGGGCCATGGCCCTTTGCGCGATGGTGACCAACTCTGCGATGTGATCGGCCCATGCGTAGAAGCCCCCATGCATTGGGCGGTGGCGTAGCATCTCGCTTGCCAGTAGTAACGCATTGTGCGCGTCGAGGTCCCCCACGTAGGTGCGGCGCGTTGTTGGTGCCGGGGCGCTGCCCGCCCGCCGTGTGCTTGGGCGGTGCGAGAGGCGGTGATGGCGGAGGTGATGCTGGAGACCTGATGCTGACCGCCCGGTACCATGCCACCGGGGCGTGGGCCTCCGACGGCAGCGGCGGGGTTGACGGAAGCCAACCCGCTGTGGCCGGGGGAGGCTTGTTGAGCGCCAGCCATTGGAGCAGTGAAGCGTGGGAGGAACAAAGCTTGGAGAAGATCTCGACACACCCCCTACCTGGCGTGCCAAATGTCAGATTTCGGGCTCCACAAAACCCTTAAGATTCAAACACAAGGGCATGTGCGAAGATCCCCGGTGGCTTCGTCCAACCTAGCTCGCTACTCGATGAACACAGAAATGAACTCGCATGATGACGAGGAAGAAGATGAACACGACAGTTTACCCAGGTTCGGGCCGCTGCGAAGCGTAATACCCTACTCCTGCTTTGGTGGATTGCCTCTCGAGGAGGTGGGGTGGATGAACTGGTACAGTGTCTCAGAGCCTCGTGAGGGCTCCCCTGAGGTGTTCGGGGCCCTCTGTGGCTTGGTGATGGATGAGTGGTCGAATGCATCGGGGGGTCCTTCTCTACGGTGCAGCCTACCCTCTATATATAGCGGTGGCTCAGGTCCTCCTCCCTTATCGCAACGGCGGGAAGGGATCCCACAATAGCCAATTTTGAAGGGGGACAGGAGTACGTGCCCGCCCTGCCCAAAGGCGGTCTTCGCCTGCAAAGTAGCTGTCGACGACGCAGAGGTGGGCTCAGTGATGACATCCGTCCTGTGGGGCTGGTGGTTGCGGTCTTGTTGCACCGGAATGGAAACCTTTGGGGGATGCTTTGGGGGCCTGCGTACGTCCTTGCTCCCTTTGCACCAAAGGGGAAACTGCGCTGCCTGGCGCTCTGGCGCCCGCCTGTCCTTCCTTGCGTCATCTTTGACTCCTGAGGCCGGGCCCTGCATAGAGATCTCCGCCGCTCCGGAGGGAGCCTGGGGAGGCCCATCCCTAGCCGGTCTTGACGCCGCTCCTCCTCGCGAGGCTTGGACCCTCGCGAGGGTCTTGTCTTGAGTGCGGCCGCACCAGGCTGTGTTTGGTTGACGAAGTGGGCCATGCCCTGGGCCGCAGGCAGGCAGGTCTGGGTACCCCCGTTCCCAGGACGCCGACAGTAGGGTGTACTTGAATTGCTATTATTGCTAAAATCTGGCAACCAATTAACTTGGGAAAAGGTTAGGTTTTAAATTTGCAAGTAGTCTATTCACCCCCCTCTAGACACACACTTCTAGTGATCCTACAGGAATATATAATGAATTATGGAGCGAAGAACCACCAGAGGGCGGCTGGCTCTGGGCCACAAACCAACAGGGTGCGCACACCCCCCTGGGCGCACCCTGTTAGCTTGTGGGGCCCACGTGGCTCCCCCGGCCATAATTCCAGTCCTATAAATTCACATCTTCGGAGAAAAAAATAAGAGAGAAGATTTCATCATGTTTTACGAGACAGAGCCACCGCCACCTCTTGTTCTTTCTCAGGAGGGCTGATCTGGAGTCCGTTTGGGGCTCCTGAGAGGGGGATTCGTCGTGTCGTCGTCACCAACCCTTCTTCATCAACACTGCCATGATGCTCATCACCGGGAGTGAGTAATTCCTTTGTAGGCTTGCTGGACGGTGATGGGATTGGATGAGATTGATGATATGCCCATTATGCATCATGAATTCTTATTGATATTTATGTTATTCTAGTCCATTATTCCTCATTATGATATAATTCTTATGCCTTTTCTCTCTGAATGTGCAAGATACATCACAAAGAGGGAAGTCACTGTAAACTGGAATTCTGGACCTGAAAACCAATAAAATGGCAGAAATTTTACTGGACTCCAAATGAACTAAAACTTCACGGCGAATTTTTATGGAATATATATCAATAGTTGGGCCAAAAATATACCAATGGGGGGACACGTGTTGGCCACGAGCCAACAGGGCGCGGCCACCCCCTAGGCGTGCCCTGTTGCCTCGTGGGGGCCCAACAAGTCTCCCAACCCCCCCTCTTCTCCTATATGGTGTGTTTTGACCTAGAAAAAATCATAAGAATACCTTCGGGATGAAGCGCCACCGTCTCGAGGCGGAAACCTGTGCGGAGGCCCTTTTGCTCTCCAGCAGAGAGATTCTGCCGAGTAAATTTCTGTCCGGGAGGGGAGATCGAAGCCATCATCATCACCAATGCTTCCTCCTTCGTGGGAGGACCAATCTTCATCAACATCTTCACCAGCACCATCTCATGTCAAACCCTAGTTCATCTCTTCTATTCAATCTTTGTCCCAAAACCTTAGATTGGTACCCGGGGGTTGCTAGTAGTGTTGATTACATCTTGTAGTTGATGCTTGTTGGTTTACTTTGTGGAAGATATTATTTTTAGATCCTTGATCACCACCATTATACCTCTGATCTTGAAGATGTTGATGAAGTGTGAGTAGTTAATATTGTTCCCGAGGACATGGGAGAAGTCTTGTTATAAGTAATCATGTGAAGCTGGTATTCGTTCGATATTTTGATCATATGTATGTTGTTGCTTCTCTTAGTGGTGTCGTGTGAACGTAGACTACACGACACTTCACCATGTTATCGGCCTAAGGGAAGGCATTGTGGAGTAACAAGTAGATGATGGGTCACGAGAGTGACAGAAGCTTAAGCCCCAGTTTATGCGTTGCTTCATATGGGGCTGATTTGGATCCACATGTTTCATGCTATGCTTAGATTTATCTTAATTCTTCTTTTGTAGTTGCGGATGCTTGCGAGTGGGGGTAACACTGGTGCAGCGACGTGCTATACAAACGGTTTTTAACCCCTTTCCGCGACATAGTTCTAAACCGTCGCCTTGCCTGTGTGGGCGATAGGGGGGTCCATCCCACACGACACGGCAAAATCGTCGGCGATAGTGGCCAACGAACGCAAACATTTAGCAAAACAAAGCGTATGGGATTTCCGTATCAATCTCAAACAAGAGTCACCTCTCAACCGTTTGAGATATGGCATCCTTCCCATACGACCCATCCTTGCAACTTATGTGAGATCACACTAACATCGCACGCGCAATTCTGTAGCCCACCGTTTACGATGTGTGCCGAATCGCAAACAATTCATAATTGTAAAGCGTGTACGATAAGGAGACAGTCACACACATTTTGTCCTACAACATCGTTTGCGATATATGAAGATTCGCAAATGCTCCAACTGTCATACTCATGTCGGATGCATACGACATAACAAACAGTTAAACATTGTAAATCGTGTATGATAAGGAGACTGTCACAAAATATTTAGGTCTCATAACCGTTTCTGATATTTTCTAACATCACACACGGTTTGCACATGACAATTGTGTGCATTTTCGCACATGGTTTCTCTCTCTGAAACGTGTCGAATCATGAGGTATATCACACACGTTCTGCTTTACAAACCGTGTGCGGTGTAATGACCCGCAGAGCTTATTTTT